>OZ024822.1:128812268-129282886 GCA_964016985.1 Anodontia alba
AAAAGGTCCATAATGCATATCCGAACAGCGAAGGTCCAGATCTGACTGCACTTCTGTTAATTCTGATCTGGGACTTCGCTGCTCAACAATGGCCTTTGCAGTGTCCAACTTTCCATCGGGCGAACAAAGAATGCCTACAATTAGACCGCACAGATACACAGGCTGTATGTATAATTGCTATTCACTTATGAATCAAAGTCCCTCTTTTGCACGACAAGTTCATAAAAGCAGCTACTGACATGTCTCTTATTTCCAAAACAGGCATGTTTTGGATCTTATTACAGTCGCATTAACAAGGCAGTTTTATTAAGATTCCACATCGGCGGCTTATGAGATCTGTTATTGTGACACATTTTGAACTTCTCCATTAATCATTTCCATATATGGTATCGTAAGTAACAAGCAAGAATAAACAACTGAAAACTATTCTTTTCTTGAACCCAGAGTAAAATATTCTGAACAGTATTATTAACAGATATCACTTAAAATAAGTCTTTTGTCAAGCTTTTTTGTTGTTGTTGTTAATTCCAGACACTAACTGACAAATCTGGATACCACTTAGGCCATGTACACTACAGATGTGTGTCTGATAACATTTGAAAATAGTAAAGGTCTGTGCATCGGTGTTGTCTGACCAGGGACTTCGTTTTCACTTACAGAAACATTAGCAACTGTATTTACCCTAAATATTCGGACACCTTATCTCCTTACCATACATGTCCTAAAATAATAAAAGAAAAGTCCGTTTTACAAACTGTTGGCGTATCTAACATTTATTGGATGTGTGGCAAACAATGTAGACCCTGATCAGACGCCGCGTTCTGCACATCAGCTATTTCCATCATTTTGCGTGCGTGAGTGCGCGCGCGCGTGTGTGTGTTTGTTGCTCTGAAATAGTCATTAAAATTAGAATCTATTGTTCAAATTTTAGGACAATTATAGTAAATTAGCAAATGTTTAGGGTAAATACGGTAAAAAATTAAAAAAACTAAGAACCTTCCGTAATTAAAGGCAATGCCAGGTGTCCGCGGAAAATATAGACGCTCCCTTTATGTTGCACTAGTAACATGCGTCATGTGCAGAACCGCGGAATACGGCATCTGTTCAGGATCTTCTCTGTTTGCCATTTAACTGCTCCCTTTAGATACATCACAAGACAGTCAAACGTACTTCATTTCAAATTATAGATCAAGAAAGTAAGGTGTTAAAATGCCCGAGTAGTTAAGAAAAATATGGTAAGTGAATTCGGTGGAGAATCGAAGATAGCTGTTACTAAGTATATACATGTATGTATCAGAAATGATGTGCCGTAACAAAGCTTAGTATTGGGACAGATAGGCTTGAGCAAACCGAGTAAACCTAGATCAGACGCCGCAGAACGTGGCGTCCGATGAGGGTCTACACTGTTTGCCACTCATCCAGCATTGTTTTAGACACATCAAAATGGGGCCATACCTTTCATAAGATTTCAACATGTAGAAAATACTTAAGTTCTGGTTACTTGTCAAAGGATTTTAAATGACGTAAAATTTTCGAATTCCATTTAAGCCGGCGCTAGTGTATTTAGCACTACCATGTCATACGAAGAGTCTCAAGAAATCGAAACTCCGATTTTATTTCTTTATGTATTCTTTTTGTTCTCAATATTAACTATACTTTGATAAATTAATATATAGTTCAAATCCTATGACAAGTATGGTAAGAAGTGAGTTTAAATAAATTTGAGTTTTGCACTGAGCCCAGACTACACTATAAAGGCCAGGTTATCTACTTCATCTTTTCCTGGGCAGACTTAGCCCTCTAAGCTGTTCCCTGCTAGCATTCTACGTAAATCTACATCGGGCCGTCTTCGGCCCGTCAGCTACCCTGACGGGCCGATGACGGCCCGATATAGATTTACGTAGAATGCCGACTGGGTTAAACAGTATTTGTGCACATACTTTTGCCAGTAACTGATAACCGCCTGGTCGTAGCAATGATTTCTTAGATTGTCTTCATGAAAGTTATGTGACCGAGCTGGGATCCAGCTTGAGACCCCCCCTCCCCCCCCCCCCCCCCCCCCACACACACACACACCTCCACAACTATCCCCGGCTGGATCTGCAGTCAGACACGCCAGCGTCTGCGCTATGGAGGCCGGCTGATAAGGAGTGAAGGTGAACCAATATTTAGGATAAATAAGTATTTAGTGATAAGCTGATTATTGCGCCCATATGGTTCAAGTCTTAGCGCTTCGCTACTACTAGCAGCCTTGTGTCATCACGTTTTCATGACTTTACAAGATCTGTCTAAAAAGGGGTCAACTATAAAGGGAAGCAAATTCTTCTCTTAAGAGTAGGCCCATTTTTTTTCAGAATGGAGGACCAACAGTTTTGAAAGAGATACCTCACCCCGCCATCCCCGCCATCCCCGCCATCCACCCCACCCCCCCCACACACACCGAAAGTTAATGAATTCTTTTTAAGCTGGAAAAGATATAACATATATTATTAAGACGCCGCCCCCTCGAGAAAAATCATACAAAGAATTAATGATGAAACACTTGGCCTATACGCGGGAATGACAGAGATGTACAGGCGTAGAGACATGTAAAATGAGCCTTGTTACTCGCGGCATGTGCGGATAACGCAAGCCAAGCTCAGCCGAAGCATTCGCGCGGTCTAATCAGCCCTCTCTGTCTGCTTACAGGCTGGCCTCGGTGGTTCAGTTGGATGCGTCGTCCGACTGGAGACCAGGAGGTCGCGGGTTCAACCCCCGCCGAGGTCGGCAACACACTTCCGTGGAGATTGATCATAAAATATTCTCTTCCTTCCGCTGATTCAAGAAGAGCAGCTGTCAGTTTCTGGCGAAAGAATGTGCACAATACTGGTTAACCGCTTAGAGGACTAAGCCTGCCCAGTAAACGTGTGGTTAGGTAAAATGACCGCGCTCGACATGGCCCTATTGGGTTGACTGGGCCGTAAAATCTCAACACAAACAAACAAACTGTCTGCTTACAGAAGCATTTTTACTGTAGGATACATCTATGTATAACTTAAACCTTTATCAGATTCTTGGGCTTTGCTAGATGATCTGGATCTTTCCTGTTCGCATACCGTATTTACCTTAGGTTTTCGGACAGGTAGGCCTAATCAAACAGCGTAAACGCAGAAGGTCTTCACTGTTAGCCACTCATCTAGTAGAACCTTATAACTTCAATAGGTAGTAAAATGGGCTTATTCTTGAAAGTTTTAGGACAAGTATGGTAAGGAGTTTAAGTGTCCGAATTCTTAGAGTAAAAACGGTACCCCCCCCCCCCACCCACCCCCCCCTCCCCCCCCCCCCCCCCCCGCCTCCCACCACACACACACGTACATGGTAGTTCCGTCTTTGTTCACCCTTGTCCTTACATTGGACGTATACGACAGTCACAAAAATAGTCGGACTATTGATCTATATTTAGATGGGAAAATACCCAAATTCAATTTCAGGGTAGATAACTGAAGGAAATTCCAAGCTATTCTATTATGTCCCTTGGAGAATTTTCTCTTTCTAAGCATGCGCAATCCGGGAATTTTCTAAATTTAGAAAACATCTCAATAACTGCTCTCTGCTCAGGAAACGTGCCAGGATTAACAAAAGATTCAAATGGACCTAAATCACCCCGTGCATGTTTTTGGAATGTTAGTGTTTCAATGTCCTGTCCACAGGTGTTCAGCCATTCCTTACAATGAAAACGTGATAGCATGATCAAGTTAAGCACAAGTAAACATCACTCAGTCATAAGAAGAGAGAGACTATTTTTCCAGCTGAAGCCAGGCAGACTATATACATGTAAATACTTGTATAAAAGGCACTCCAAGGGAAAATGTGTCTTCGGGGCAGATACGGACAGCGAAGGCCCAGATCACCCTGTACATCGCGCAGTCTGGTTACAGTCTGCCCTCTTATAGTATCTTGGATACTGTTGGATACATCCATATATATTGTATAACATAAACCGCAATCAGATTGCAATTCCTCTTAGCTGATCTGGATCTTTACTGTTCATGTATCCCGAAGATAACTTTTCTATGGCGTATTATTGTCCTGAGTATTTGGACAGACAAACCTGTGCAAACAGTGTAGACCCAGATCAGACGCCATCTAACGCGGCGTCTGATCTTGGTCTACACTATTTGCATCTCATCTGGCAGTTTTTAGACATTAAATGGGCTTGTTAAAACGACATGGGCAAGTAAAAAGGAGTTAAGATGTTCGTATATTTAGGGTAAATACAGTGGTCTGTAGATTCCTAGAGAGAGAGAGAGAGAGAGAGAGAGAGAGAGAGAGAGAGAGAGAGAGAGAGAGAGAGAGAGAGTATTAATGTAAGAGGATGCCTAATGAGAGATAGCAAAAGTTTTTCTATTATCTCCTTCGATAGGTAGTGCAAGATAGACCAAATACTAACGGGTCATTATTTTACTGTATTACCTGTATGATATCCCAGCTAGCATTCTACATAAATCTATAGTGGGCCGTGATCGGCCCGTCAGGGTAGCTGACGGACCAAGAACGGCCCGCTATAGATTTATGTAGAATGTTAGCTGGGATGATAGTAATATATGCAGATAATGTTTCATTTGAATAACATAGAAATTTCGACGCATAAAAATTCTCTAGTATTATGATGAACTTTTGTCCGTTTGCAGGAAATACATAAATATATATGTATGATACCATCATATATATGTATCTCCAGTATACGAAAAGATGGCTTTGTGTGTAAACTGTTTGTTGCAAATGTGTATATGTACGACTTCTCTTCAGGATGACTGATTGTCTCGCACATTTACGTTTTCTTTTCAGTGCAAATAATTACCCTAAAAAGGTGAAAGAAAAGTCCAGAGTGCCACAATCACAAACCGTAGCCCTTCAGTCCTTTTAGCATTGCGATTACCTCGCTTGGGGAAGAGAGAACTAATCTTTGTGCTTTTCATACATTTGTTCGATTTGCGCTTGTTTGATTTTGTCTGTTTCCTCTTCCTCTTGGTGTCTGGGAAGGGCTACGGTTTGTGATTGTGGCACTCGCTGGACTTTTCTCTTACCTTGTTTTCAAACAAGTATGCATGGGTACTTGTGTAAGAATATCAAGTATACATATTTTAACTTAGTAAACCGATGAGGCCGACCTCAATGGATCAGTCGGATGCGTATCCGACTGGTGACCAGAAGAAAACGGGTTCGAACCCCGCTGGATCCGGAGATTTCGTGGAGATTGATCTAGGTTATTTCGTGGAGATTGATCTAGGTTATTTCGTGGAGATTGATCTATGGTCATTCTCTACCTTCCGCTGATTCAATAAGGGCAATTGCCAGTTTCTGCCGAAAGAATGTACACAAGTACAGGGACTGAACCTGCCCAGGAAAAAGTGCGGTTTGGTAAACTGCCCGGCTCAACATAACCTTAATAGTGTTGACTGGGTCGTTCAACTCCAACCCAGCCTACATATTTGTATTTATGCAAGAACAGCAAGTATACATATTTTAACCTAGGAAACCGATTGAACGGTCTGACCTTCTGATATTTATGAGTGCACTGTTATCGTTATTTAGACCGCGACAGTGGTAGCTTTTCTTGGAAACAAAGTCTATTAAAATTGTTACTTTTATAGTGGGGGAAACAACTCGACAATGCTAGGCTTTTACAGAATTAAAATTGAATAAAACTGAAAATGTCAACAAATAGTCATCTCATTTAAATTGTATTTTATGAACATAATCCGAGGATATGGTTGTCAATATGAAGGTAATCAGGCCTAAATAACAAATCTATATTTAAAACATCACTATAAACCCATTTTAGACTGAATAGACCCCGCCCCCCAACACATACGTAATACAGATACGTTTTCCCGCCACCCTTGTTTATCAATATATCGTGGGTTTTGTTCATTTTATATTAAGCTAAGCAATTTTATATATTCTACTGAAACAGATATCGCACTTAAAAGTTGCGATATATATGCTTTAAATAATAATATTCTGTTCTGCGACTTTGATATATAAATATATACGAATAAATATTGAAAATATAATTCTGGTATTTCCAACGATGGGTGTGAGGAAAAACCGTAGCGCGACTATAAAACAAGAGGACCGTAGTGGTCCTATATTGCTCATCTGAGCTAACAGATTTCCTTGCTAAATATTAAAGTTTCACACAAGTAGATTGCCGTAGGATTTTTCTTTAAAATAAATTTTATGTTCAAGAGTGACATGACGGTCCTATAAAATGGAGTAGCAATGTCGTATATGGCAATCAGTGCCTCATTTTTTATCCGATCTTTGAACAACTTGCAAAGAAGATCATACTGATGGCGAACGATCACAATAGCTCAGTGACCCCTGGGAGGAAGCAGTATTTGACCACAGGGCTATAAATGGAATAATCTTGATAAAGATTTACTAGATGAAGCTACATAGCAAATATCAAAGGCCTGGGCCTTCTAGTTTTATAGAAGATTTTTCAAGCTTTTCCTTATATGAGACTATATAAAACAAGTGACCCCTGTATTGGAGCCATTACTGACCCCAGTTGTAAAGACCTTACCAAGAATAAATAAATTTGTTGAAAATTACATTCCGAAAGATTGTGACAAACTGTATAAAATTTCAATAAAATTACATCAGCAAATGGAATTTAAATTAATTTTCAAATTTTACTTAAATCTAATTTTTTAACATTTTTCATTTAAAAATCAAACTGATTATGAAACTGTATAAATGCTGCAACCCTATATATAAATATGAAGGAATTCTGTTTCAATCTCCATACATTCCTTGAATATTTTCAAATTAAAGTTTTTAAAACATTTTTAAAATTACTTATAAGAACCAGTGACGTCATTGGTTCCTCATGAATATTAATGAGATGCAAATGAGCAAAACTTAAAATCTCAATAGCTTTGTAAGTATTTGGAATATTATAATGGGTTTTCACCACTAGACCCGCCAGCCACACGTCTTTCTTTTTAGCATACATTCTTCTTATACAACCCACTGCAATTAGTGGATGTGTCTGGTTTAAGTTGTCCTAATATTTAGGGTAAATACAGTAATCTGTAAATTCCTGTATAGTACCACATTTACCCTAATAATAGGACACCTCAAATCCTTACCATACTTGTCCTGATTTTTGTATGTCCATTTCACTGCCTGCTGATGTTTCCAAAGCTGCTGAATGAGTGGCATACAGTGTAGACCCTTATAAGACATTCTATGGCGTCTGATCTTGGTCCAAACACTATTGATTTTTGCCTGCATCAGGCACATTCACATCACGGCACACACACACACACACACACACACACACACACCGCGGCGCGCGCGCACACACTCACACACACACACGCACACACCACTGCTTTGGTGCCAATTAGATTAGAAGGGCTACGAGAAGCGTGCCCAGTAAATATCTAAGCATGTTTTCATAGAGGGATAAGTCGTAGAGAGAGAGAGAGAGAGAGAGAGAGAGAGAGAGAGAGAGAGAGAGAGAGAGAGAGAGAGAGAGAGGGATGATTCCAGGTGTCTGCGGAAAATTAGACTTCTTCCTGCTGCAATAGTAACATGTGTCATGTTTCCATACCATAATTACACAAAAGTTTCGAACAGACAAACCTGAGTAAACTGCAGATCCAGATCAAACGTCAAAGAACGCGGTGTCTGATCAGGATCTACACTGTTCTACATTCCATTACCACCTTTTAAATACACCACCAGATAGCCAAATGGACTTCAAAGTTTAAGATAAGAGTTAAAGTGTCTGAATATCAAAGTACCAAATGAATATCAAAGTCAAATACGATAGGTGAATGGGTGACTGAGCCGAATCCGAAAAGGAAAGCTATCTGTTACTTGACGTCTATTATGTCCGAGTCATTACTAAGTCGTGTAGCATAATTGTTGTTCTACAATTTTGGGACAGACAGACCTGAGCAAACAGTGTAGACCGGATCAGACGCCGCAGAACGCGGCGTCTAATCAGGGCCTACACTGTTTGCCACTCATGTAGTTGTATTTAAGACACGTCAACAGGTAGTAAAATGGACTTGCTAAAAATTTTGGACAAGTAAGGAGTGTCTGAATATTTAGGGTGAAAACGGTAGGCTCCGAAAACACATTTTCTCATGGCGAGGTTCATGTATTACAACAGTTAAAAGTCAAAATAAATTGAAATCAGTCGTCGTTAGATGCATATTTTCCTGGTCTTTGTGGGGCAGTTCTCTCTTTGCTCACTGTCGTCCTTCCATTGGACGTATACGACATTCATATAAATAGTCGGACTATTGATTCTATATTTAGATGGGAAAATCCCCGAATTCAATTTCAGGGTAGACAACTAAAGGGAATTCCAAGCTATTGTGTTATGTCCCTTAGAGAGTTTGCTCTTTGTGATCATGCGCAAGCCGGAAATATTCTAAATTTAGAAAACATCTCAATAATTGCTATCTGCTCAGAAAACGTGCCTATGTTAACAAAAAGGCTCAATTGGACCTGACTAACTCCGTACATATATTAGGTATGTTGGTGTTCATGTCCTGCCGACATTAGTTCAACCATTTCAGGACAAAGATAATGTGGTAGTATTAAATGAACATCGCTCAGTCCTGAGAAGAATTCAGCCCCAGGCGGATTAGACCCACGAACGCTAATTCAGCAGGCGAGCGCTAGAATTACTCTACTTCAGGCGCCCATCTCCCTGTGGAAATCACTGCGTCTGACTTCCTGGACCATATAATGTCTGCATGAACGCATATCGTCAAAGGAAATGCTAACACCAAAGGCCTTTATCAGACTTTACATTTCCGCAGTCTGATCAGTGTGTTTATTTCTTGCTAGTACTTTCGACAGTGGCCATACTTCCTCACGACGGATAGCGAAGGTCCTATCAGCGTACTTGGTTGCTCAGGATGAGTAGAACTTTAGCTATTTGCATATACCGTATTTACTCTAAGTATTCGAAAAGATAGAGAATAGTAAACAGTGTAGGCCCAGATCGGACGCCACAGAATGCGGCGTCCGATCAGGGTCTACACTGTTTGCCCATCATTCAGCAGTTTTAAACACGTTAACAGGTATTACAATGGAGTTATTCAAATATCTGGGCTAGTATGGTAAGGATGATAAGGGTTTAAAGGGTCGGAATATTAAAATTAATACGCTTCTATAAGTGTGGTGCCACTCCGGGATTTTTGCAAATTTAATTGCGTGTCACTGATGAGGCCTAATCGGCCGAAATTAGCTAGTTTGGATTAGAAAACTTTGACGCTTTAGCTATTTTAATTGTTTTGCGTGCGTTAGTGTGTGTGTGTGTGTGTGTGTGTGTGTGTGTGTGTGTGTGTGTGTGTGTGTGTGTGTGTGTGTGTGTGTGTGTGTGTGTGTGTGTGTGTGTGTGTGTTTATTGCTCTGAAATAGTCATTAAATTTAGAATCCACTGTTCAAATTTTAGGACAATTATGGTAAGGAGTTCGGGTATCTAAATGTTTAGGGTAAATACGGTAACGGATTAAAACTTTAAGAACCTTCAGTTACTCAAGGTAATGCCAGGTGTCCGCGGAAAATATAATCACTCGCTTTATGTTGCACTAGTAACATGCGTCATGTACAGACCCAGACCATACGTCGCGAAACATGGCGTCTGTTCAGGATCTACTTTGCCATTTAACTGCTTCATTTAGACATATCACAAGATAGTCAAACGGACTTTAAAATTTTAGATGAAGAAAGTAAGGAGTTAAAATGTCCGTGTATTTAAGACAAATATGTTAGTGAATCCGGTGAAGAATCGAATCCGAAAATCCAAGATATCACTAATATGTCACTTATAAATAGATGTATGTTTGTATCAGAAATGACGTGCCGTAACAAAACTAAATATTGGGACAGATAGGCTTGAGCAAACCAAGTAGACCGAGATCAGACGCCACAGAACGTGGCGTCCGATGAGGGTCTACACTGTTTGCCACTCATCCAGCATTGTTTTGGACACATCAACATGTTGTAAAAGGGACCATACTTGCCATAGGATTTCAACATGTAAAAACTATTCGAGTTCTGGTTACTTGTCGTAGGATTTAAAAATGGTGTAATATGTTCGAGTTTCATTTAAGCCGGTGCCAGTGGGGCGTATGTAGTGCTGCAAACTACATTATCATACGAAGAGTCACAATGAAATCGAAACTCCGATTTTATTTCTTTATGTGTAATCTTTGTTTCAAAGATCAACATGGCTTTGATAAATTATGTTGCTTAAATCCTATGACAAGTATGGGAAGTAGTGAACTTAAATTCCAGTTTTGCACTGAGCCTAGTTACACAATAAATGCCTTGTCGATTCGGTCAGTTAACGTACTTTTCCTGGGCAGACTTAGCCCTCTGTTACATCACGAAAACACGCCTATATATAATGTTGACCCCCTTAAACCTCATTTTTATATAGAAAAACTGGGGTTTACAGGGGTATACATTATTTTTCTTACTTCTGCTCAAAAACATAGATTGTGGTACTCGTTAGAACCGCCTTGGCGAGGCGGTTCTAACGAGTACCCACAATCTATGTTTTGAGCTGAAATATAAGAAATATTAGAATTTTTTTATGCGAAAATTTACAGTTTTTGGAGGTTAAATTTTCTATTTATTTGAATAGGCGTGTTTTCGTAATGAAACAGTAATTGTGCACATACTATCGCCAGTAACTGATAACTGTCTTTCTTGAATCAACGGAAGGAGAGAATGACCGTAGCAATGATTTCCTGATCAGTCTTCACGAAAGTTATGTGGCCGAGCTGGGATTCGAACTTGAGACCCCCAACCCCCCACCTACGCCCAACGGACCTGCAACCAGACACGCTAGCGACTGCGCTATGGAGGCCGGCTGATAAGGAGTGAAGGTGAACCAGTATTTAGGGTAAATAGTGATAAGCTGACTATTGCGCCCATAAAAAGTCCTGAGTTTGGTTCAAGTTTTAGCGCTTCGCTACAAGCAGCCTTGTGCCATCACGTTTTCATGGCTTTACAAGACCCTTCTGAAAAGTGGTCAGCTGTAAAGGAGGAAAACAGTTTTGAAAAAGCGATGCCTCCCAGCCCCCTTAAAGTGTATAAATTCTCTTTAAGATGGAAGAGGTATGACATATATGCTTAAGTAAGCCGCCGCCCTCTCGAGAAAAGATCATACAAAGAATCAGTGATGAAACAATTGGCCTATACACGAGAGTGAAAGGAATAAACAGGAGTAGATACATGTAAAATGAGCCTTGGTAGCATGTGCGGACAACGCAAGCCAAGCTCAGCCTAAGCATTTGTGCGGTTTAATCAGGCCCCGCTGTCCGCTTACTGAAGCATTTTTATTGTAGAATATAACAAACCTTTATCAGATTCTGTGGCTTTGCTAGCTGATCTGGATCTTTCCTTTTCGCAAACCCTATTTATCCTAAGTTTTCGGACAAGTAGGACTGAGCAAACAACGTAAACGCAGAACGCGGCGTCTAATCAGGGTCTTCACTGTTAACCACTCATCTAGTCGCATTTTATAACTTCAACGGGTAGTAAACTAGACTTGTTCTTGAAAGTTTTAGGACACGTATGGTAAGGTGATCAGGTGTCCGAAAACTTAGGGTAAAAACGGTAGGCCCCGAAAACAGCTTTTCTCATGGCGAGGCTCATGTATTACTATAGACAAACGTCAAAATAAATTGAAATCAGTCGTCGTTAGATCCTTATTTTCCTAGTATTGTCATGGTAGTTCCTTCTTTGCTCACCCTTGTCCTTACATTGGTCGTATATGACAGTCATATAAATAGTCGGACTATTGATCTATATTTAGACGGGAAAATACCCAAATTCAATTTCAGGGTAGATAACTGAAGGGAATTCCAATCTATTCTATTATGTCCCTTGGAGAATATGCTCTTTGTAAGCATGCGCAATCCGGGAATTTTCTATATTTAGAAAACATCTCAATAATTGCTATCTGCTCAGGAAACGTGCCAGTATAAACAAAAGACTCAAATGGACCTTAGTCACTGCGTACGTGTATTTGGAATGCTAGTGTTTCAATGTCCTGTCGACAGGTGACAATGAAAACGTGATAACATGACAAAGGTTAACACAAGTGATTATCGCTCAATCATAAGAAGAGAGAGGCTTCTTTTCAGCTGAATGTAGTCAGGCAGGCTTTATCATATGGAGCACCCCATGGGAAACTGTGTCCGAGCATATACGGACAGCGAAGGCCCAGATCACCCTGTGCGTCGCGCAGTCTGGTTACACTCTGTCCACTTATAGTATCTTGGATACTACAGGATACATCCATATATGTATTATATAACATAAAACGTTATCAGATTGAGCGGCTTCATAGCTGATATGGATCTTTGCTGTCCATATCTACCCCGGACAGCTTTTTTATAGCGCAGCTCGTACCGCGTTTTCCTAAACATCTGGACAGACAGACCTGCGCAAACAGTGTCGACACAGATCAGACGACACCTAATGCGGCGTCTGATCTGGGTCGATACTGTTTGCACTTCATCTAGCAGTTTTTAGATACTGCAATTGGTAGTCAAATGGGCTTGTTACAACGTCAGGTTTAGGTTTCTCACCGCTGTTGTTCGAGCCTCGCTCGGGTCACATGTGGGAAAGCCAAGTTCTGCTTACGGATGGTCAGGTGGTTTTTCCCCGGATTCTCAAAGGTTTTCGCCCACCTTTGATGAACGATCGGGTCGATATATATAAGTGAAATATTCTTGAAAGGGTCGTAAAGCCCATATTAAAAAAATAAAATAAAAAAAATAAATAAATAAATAAAACGTCAGGACAAGTATAAAGGAGTTAAGATGTTCGAACATTAAGGGTAAATACAGTGTCTGCATATTCCTGGAGAGAGAGAGAGAGAGAGAGAGAGAGAGAGAGAGAGAGAGAGAGAGAGAGAGAGAGAATTAATGTAAGGTGATGCTTAATGAGAGATAGCAATAGTTTTTCTATTATCTCCTTGGATAGGTAGGGTAGACCAAATACTAACTAGGTCCTAATTGGAATCCTCTATTTTTATCATCTTAGGTCCTCAGTAGAATTTCACCGAGTTTTAACTTAAAAACTTTCCACTTCCATATGAAAGATTATATATTTTATAGAACAAAAATGTTTTGTTTGATACAGTCGAACTTCAACGGCTCGAACCCCTCTGGGACCATGGAAATTTGTTCGAGATATGGGTAGTTCGAGCCACTGAGGGTTAATCATTATGCTAGGTCAGGAAACAAATGGCGACAATTTAGTGATTTTTTTCGAGCTTCTGGACAATAATGGTATGTTGTGTGTATTCATTAGAATCGCCTCGACGAGGCGATTCTAATGAGACCACACAACATACAATTCCATGATAAAATAAGAAAAAAAATCATTAAATATTTGTTTTCTTGAGCTATTTGAAGAATTTTGTAGGGGCTGAAAAAAGAGTTCGAATCATCCACGGTAAACGAGCCACCCGTGTTCGAGCCATTGAGGTTATATTGTATTTTGGAAGCTTTTCACGCACTTGACCCCGTTTAAGTTAAATTTCTCAAGCAAAAGGCAACTATCTTTAATGGAGATGCTAATGATAAAAGCAGAGGTATCCAATTAACTGAACTTTCTTGTTTACAGAGAGTACCAAAGGGAATTAAGTGGCTGCTATTTCCCATTGTCTGGGTGTTTAGAATAATTGACTGAATATGATTAGGTAAAACAGAGAAAACCAGAAAAGCAGTTCCGATTTTCAGTGACGGAAAATTCATTTGTCCATACAGGGAGAAAGGATTGCTAAGCTACGTGTTTACCTTTATTATTCGGGACAGAGAGGTCTGAGAAAAAAAGTGTAGGTTCAGATCAGACGCCGCATATCAACAGGTAGTACAGTGGATTTATCCAAGTTTTAGGATAAGTATGGTAAGGAGTTGATGTGTCCGAATGTTTAGAATTAAATAGGGTAACAGATTATACACTTGAAACTTCAGACCAAAGGTGATGTCAGGTGTCCACGGAAAGTAAACATATTCTTCCTGCAATACTCGTCTTGTCATACACGTCATCTTTCCATACCGCATTTACACTGTATATTCGGACAGACAGACCTGAGCAAACTGTACAGACTCAGATCATACGGCACAGACAGCGGCCATTGTTCAAGATCTACACTGTTTGCCATTCAGTTATTACTACTTTTAGAATCATCATCAAACTGTCAAGTTGACTTTATGGTCTTTGCATCTTTGCATGATTGTTAACCCAATTATGGTTGATAGCTTCGCTTCCCTCTTTATTGCACGACGGTGGGTCGGTCCTAAGACTAAATGACACCTCCCTTCTCAATCTGTTTCAGATGGTCGGTACCTGCCTATCAATGTCTGTGGTCGGGCTCATCGTGGTCCTGTTTGTGGTTTTCTTGTGTTCTGGCTGCAGATCGCCATTGAGCCCTTTGCTTTGTTTCATCACAGTGTTTTTGTTTATTATATGTGTTCCACTGTGATGTTTCACAGACGAGGAAGAGGACCCCTTCGATATTTGGTATGTAGATTCATCTAGTAGACCCCTACCAAGATGGTTAAAATTGTAGCTCTGGGGTAAAAATGGCCCAAGACAGGGGTCACTTGTTTTACATAGTCTCCTATAAGGAAAAGATTTAAAATACTTCTTGTGTGAAATTAGAAGACACAGGCCTTTGATATTTGGTATGTAGCTTCTAGTAAATCTTTATCAAGATTATTCAAATTACAGCCCTGGGATCAAAACTTACTCCCTCCCAGGGGTCACACGTTATCTCCCCTGAGCTATTGTGAGCGGTCACTATCCGTTTTCGTTGTCCATCCTTCCGTCTAGTCACATATGTTGCGGCGTCTGAGCTGTGTCTGCACTGTTTGCCATTTTCTGTTTTTGGGGTCTCCAGACTAAAATGGGTTAAAATTCCAAAACTCAGGAGGAAAACCTGCCGTGTCATGAGAAAAGGAGCCATCGGGTCATATGAACAGTAAAAATCCAGAACATCCAGCGAAGTCACACAGTTTGAACAGGGTCTTTCCTAGCCATAGACAGTGCCTAATGGCTCTGTAAGAGGACAGCGATGCGCAGTCTGATCTGGGCCTTTGCTGTCCACATATGCCCCGAAGGCACATTTTCACATGGCGCGACCCATACACACATTCGCTTGCAAAAGTAAGAAACGTGCATTACAAATGTCATCCAAGTCTGTGCTGATTTATAAAAAAAAAAAAATGTTTTCACTTAGTTTTCACTCTGTTGCCAAAACTGAGATACTTTCCTACGTCAACGGAGAACAGAAATATCAAGAACATTAGAACAAAGCAAAACAAAAACTTGTCTTCGAATACCAGTGAAATACGCAGTCTGAGATCACCTTTCGCCCTACCCTAACCCCTTGCATAGTCCACTGACACGTTCTTCAGTATTCCATGACACTAAGCAGAGAGCTAAGAATCTGGTCAGACTGTGCATCCGCGTAGTCTGGTCTGGGCCTTCGCTACCCGTATATTCTCAAGATACCTGTTCACTTGACACGGCCCATTTAATATGCAGGTTATTATGAAACCAATTTATTGCCATAAACCCATTTTAGTCTTGAAACCTCCAAAAAGGGCAATTGACAAACAGTGCAAACCCAGATCAGACGCAATAGTTTAGCCATTTTTTTCCAGGAATATTTAAATCTCATAGCCTGGCATACCTAAAATTGAAATTCGACTCTTCCAATATATAGTGTGAGAGAGTTTATTCATTCTAAAATGGGTTAATGCTACTACTATTAATTATTGTTGTTGCTACTAATGCTTCTTCTACATGTAATAGTGATTCTTTTCATGCTAAATGTTATTAGTAATATTAAAAGTGTTACTGTTATTATTGCTGTTATGGTGATGACGGTGATACTACTACAACTACTTTTCGTGGCAATTGATCATAAATCACTTCTAGACCCCATTGGGTTGAATGGGCCGTAAAACCTCAACACAAACACAAACAACTACTACTCTACTACTACTACTACTACTACTACTACTACTTTTTCTATTACTTATCATAAATTTAAAATCATTAAAATTATCATTATTATTATTATAAGTACTATTATTATTATTATTATTATTATTATTAATGATGATCGGGATCATCATTGTTATAATTATTAGTAGCATCATCATTATCAACATCATCATCATCATCATCATCTTTTTCTTCTTGCTACCTGAATACCCACCCAGGCAAAGTTTAAATGAGTACGAACTACTTTGATCGCATCACTTATGATTCAAACAAAGGTGTGTCTTTCCCAACGTTAAGAGGACTGAACACTCTTGATAAATTTCCAGGGAGACATCTTTCGTGACCCTCTGTTTGCTTTCCTGCACATAAAAAGGGATTTACTCTAAAAGGAAAGAGTTTGCCCAAACTCTCCCAAGGGAGCAAACTCTTTCAATTAAGAGTAGATCCCATTTCAGAAAAAGAAGTCTTCTCTTAAACAAGCAAATTCTTTTCTTTCACAGTAGGCCCTTTCGGAAGGTCGCAAAATCTATTTGACAATTACTCTGGAAATTGCATCAATTCTTCTTAAATTTAGTTTAAAGTAGCTTACTGACGAAGAATCACTTGCAAAGGTCAATGATAAGACTAACATCGGTGTAGGTTGAGTAGAAGTGCTCTAAGGGAAATATGGCTTGTCACATGACGTAAAACATGACCATATATCTATACCATTAGATCAAGACCAGCATGCGCATCCGCACAGCGGTTGAATCTAATTAAGGCAGCTTCCAGGCGAACAGAAAAGGCTATGATCAGACTGCGCGAATGTGAAGTTTGTAACGGTAATTGTCCTAAAATTTCTCAGACCAACTTTTCTGACAAAATGGAATATGCAAAACAGTGCCGACCCACATGACTGCTGTCTGAACAGGGTCTACACTGTTTGCCATCTCACTATGAGGTTTTTGTCCTAAAATTTCGCCTACCAACTTTTCTAACAGAATGGCATATGTAAAAAGGGCAGACCCAGATCAGACTCACCCGAAGGAGCAGTCTGATCTAGATATGCACTGTTTGTTATTCAGAGCCCAGTTGTTCAAAACTAACGTCGTTAGTTAACGTATCATTAAAATTTTGATCACAAAATATGGCAAATATGCTTATATTTTTGCTGAAAAAATGTGAGTAGCTTTTGCATGTGCAAAAGCTACTCACATTTTTCTTTCGGCAAAAATACCTGTGAATTAGATATTGTATTTACTAGAACAGTTAACATTTTGACCACTAACGAGCTCGTTACGCTAACGATGCTTTGAACAGGTGGGTCCGAATATTTTAGTTCAGTTGTGAAACAAATGCATAAAATAGGCGAAAAAAACAGTGTGAACTTTTGATAAACGTATCATATACGCAAACGCCTCCGTTCCTTTTACGCTCTGGATTTTGAACTTTATTGGCCTGCGCCTCCGTCACCCGAATAAGCGTCTTCGAGAATATGCAATACGCGCAGGTTCAAATCATCCCGCCAATCCAATAAAGGACATGAACCCAAGGTTGATAAATGAGCCGCAATGCGAGGAAACGTACCTTCTGCCGTGCGCCCAACGAAGACTCTAATCAGCCTGCGCATCTGCGTATTCTGATCAGAGTCTTCATTGGTCCGCATGAAGAAACTTTGCATCCTTAGGTATCCAAAATGCGCCCAGTGAAGATTCTGATCAGACTGCGCGAATGCGCAGTCTGATCTGAATCTTCGCTGGGCGCACATGTCCGATAGTACATTTTCTGTCTTTTCGGCTCAAATGTTACCGTGTGCAGTTTCGATGCTCCTGTATAAGGGCAGCGACGATATTGACCAGAATGCGCTAATGCACAAGCTGTGCGAATAGACAGTCTGATCTATCCGCATACGACGAAGCCCAATAAAGACGTTTTCGCTTGACGATCTCAAGTGTTGGTTCGAAACGTAAACAATTATTGCTATTTCGTGACAATTGTTAAACTTGAAATTTAACTTAAGACAATATGGTTATAAATTTATGACCTTATATTACAATATAAAAGAAAATTATTTGCTTAACCGAAGCAGACTTGGTTGAGGATGAAGATAAGCTACTTTATCATCGTTCTGTTATTTACGGACGTTCTTGCGAGAAGTGTGAAGTGGGATAACCTACTTGGTAAATATCATTTTGTAAACAAACGGGTGTATGAGGGGGTGGGGTGAGGTGGCAACAGCCGAGTTTGTGCCATATGCGAACAGCGAGTGCCTAGGTCAGCCTGCACATTCGCATAGTTTGAGTACAGCATTCTCTGTCGCCGATATAGTCTATATAGTCTAAACTGAGCCAACACGTGAGAAAATAGATCTGAGAAGGAGACTTAGATCAGCCTGCGTATCTTCGCGATCTATCAGAACTCTCGAATTCGCTGTTCATCACGAAAACATGTCTATATAATTTTGACCCCCTTGAACCCCACTTTTATATAGTAAAACTGGGGTTTACAGGGGTATACATTATCTTTCTTATTTCTGCTCAAAAACATTGCTTGTGGGTACTCGTTAGAACCGCCTCGCCGAGGCGATTCTAACGAGTACCCACAATCTATGTTTTGAGCAGAAATATGAAAAATATCAGATTTTTTTTATCTGAAAGTTTTCCTTTTTTAGTTGTAAAATTTTCAATATATTTGAATAGGCATGTTTTCGTAATGTCATCAGAAGCAAACTTGGATCATTAGCTATCGTACAAAGAACACCCAGCGAAGTCTCTAATCGGATTGCGAAGATGCGCAGGCTGATCCGAGTCTTCGCAGGGCGCACATATCCGCAAGTACCAGTTGCACGTTTTGGATCAATCGATTCTAGGTCGAAGGCTTCTCAGTAAGCACCATTTTCTCACGCTGTATCACAAATACAAACTTTATTAGTACAGTGAACCCTCGTTACAACGAAAACATTTTTGTTTCCAAAGACGTCGCCATTAAAATCAAGTTGCTGTTCTGCTGAATACTAAATGAGCAGATTGATATGTAAGAAATGTCTTGTTTTATTCTTATTTCCTCATTGAAGGTATGTTTTAGATATTTATTGGAATCTGAGGCGATTCTAACAAATATCCAAAACAACGTTTCTTAAAAGTATTAAATACAATATTCTCGCATAATTTATAACTAGGTATAACCTCTTAAGCAAAGGTTTCGTGATAGTCAAATTGTCATTTTAACGAATTTTGTCGTTGTATCGCGTGTCGACATAAAGAGGGTTGTCTGTATTGAGAAAGGATTCTTCGCGGTACATACGCAAAAAAAAAAAAAAAAAAAAAAAAAAAAAATGACAGCAAATCCACCAAATCTTATGAGAACTTTTTAATTCACTCTTTTTTCTTTTTTTTTTTTCTGTTTTTAGTCTACACAGTTCTAATATGGAGAAAGGCTAGGGACTTGGTGGAAAACTTTTGATATCTAAATAACGAAATAATATTTTAGCTTTTAAATGATAGTTTTGCGAATAGGCGATGCCAAGTTGTTCTGCACGTACCGTCACGTGAGACCTCGAAGAAAGGGCTGTTCATGATTCCTTACTAAAGCTCGCAAAATAAAATAGATAAAAAATGAAATAATAGATAAATAAAATAAAATATAATAAAAACATAAAAATATTTATAATTTTCAAAGTTATTCCACCATTATTTTAAACACATGGTTAGGCGTATCAAAAAGGTATTTAAGAATTCCATTTTAAGTGCTATACACAGACTACAAATGTGATATAACCATTTCCACCCACCCTCTGGGCTAATGCAGCAGATGACAGATTGATTTTCTTTTCTTATTTTTCCCAGAAAACAGGCTTTGATATGTCATGAGGAGAATTAGCATGAAATGTCAAAGCCTGTTTCCAGGAAATAAAATCAGCAGACGACGTCAAGGATAATCAACAACAGATACCTACGCGTACATCACGAAAATATATCTATATAATTTTGACCCCCTTAAACCCCACTGTATATAGTAAAACTGGGGTTTTCAGGGGTATATATTATTTTTCTTATTTCTGCTCTAAAACATAGATTGTGCGTACTCGTTATAACAGCCTCAGCGAGGAGGTTTAACGAGTACCCACAATCTATATTTTGAGCAGAAATATGAAAAAATATATCAGAATTTTTATCTGAAAACTTTCGGTTTATGGTGGTGAAATTTTCAATATAACTGAAAAGGCGTGTTTTCGTAATGAGATGTATCAAAGTATATTTGCGCCTAACGAAACCTGCGTATCCGCGCAGTCTGATCAGTCTTCGCACGGAGCTCTTAAGATAGCCAAATATTCAAGAATTCTTCAGGCAGACAGTGAAGATTCTGACGAGAAAGCGCGTAAGCACAGGCTGGTCTGAGTCATCGCTGGGCGCACATGTCCAAAGGCATCACGAAAACATGCCTATATAATGTTGACCCCCTTTTACCCCACTTTTATATAGTAAAACTGGGGTTCACAGGGTTATACATTATTGTTTTTATTTCTGCTCAAAAACATGGATTGTGGATCGAGGCGGTTCTAACGAGTACCCACAATCTATGTTTTGAGAAGAAAAATATCCGATTTTTTATCTGAAATTTTTCATTTTTTTTTGGTTGTAAAATTTTCAGTATATTTGAATAGCCTTATTTTCGTAATGGGTACATTTTCTCACATTGCGAGTCATACACATATATACGGTAAATGTCCTAAAATTTCGAACACTTTATACCATCCTTTTTTACCCAATTTTTGCTTTCTGTGCATTTTTTTCTTAAAAAACTTAGTTGAATGGTAAACCGCGTGGACCCTAATCAGGAGCAGTCTGATCTGGGACTACACTTTTTGCACATGAAATTTTGTCAGACAGGTGTACGAAAATTTAGGACATTTACCGTGGTCATTTTGAGTTTCAAAACACTTATTCATGTTTGGGTGTAGTCCTGCATGTATGTACATTGCTTGATATCATCTTGAGGTTGGAAGACACTCTATTACAAAACACGACAATTATGATAAAATTGTAATATTGCGCAGTCTCATCAGAATCTACAAAGACCGCTAACATAAATATTTGAATATTAAAGCTTCTGTTAAACAGCTTAGACTGTGCGGGTGTAAACTGTGTATAGGCCTGCGCTATGTAGTGATTATTACAGTTCATATGACACTCCCACCCCACCCCCTTTTTTGAGGCGCGGCATATTCATAGTTAATTAATTTTATGCACAACTCATAAACAGACCTTTATACCATATTTGAGCATCAGGGACAAATTCAGCCTGCATTCGCACAGCCTGAACAGAGTTTGTAGGTTTACGGTATCAATGGATTCTGTAAAATATCTAAAAAAAACAGAGAAGGCCCTTGTCAGACTGCGCGGATACCCAGACCGATCTGGGCATTCGCTTTTCGCATCTGACATAAGAGCCCTTTTTGTGCTGATCGTCTGATTCGAACATTTCCTGACCAAATGTTTTTGTTTCTTTTCAGGGAATGATGTATCGTTAGACAGAAGAAGGCGATGGATGGTCGGAGACGACAGCGGTGGCTGGATTACAGCGGTAAATGACGGATTAGATGGCGGTGCACCAGTTTACGATTATGGCACGGGTGGAGACTTGTATCCCGGCGCTGATTACGGCGCTGATGGCGGCTGGTTTCCTAGCAATGATGATACAGGCAGTAGTATGCCCGGTGGTGATAGTGGTGGTTCTATGCCTGGTGGTGACAGTGGTGGATCTATGCCCGGTGGGGACAGTGGTGGTTCTATACCCGGTGGCGATAGTGGTGGTACTATGCCCGGTGGCGACAGCGGTGGTACTATGCCCGGTGGTGATAGTGGTGGTACTATGCCCGGTGGCGATAGTGGAGGTACTATGCCCGGTGGTGATAGCGGTGGCACCATGCCCGGTGGCGATGGTGGAACTATGCCTGGTATAGGAGATGGAAGTTGGTTTCCTGGCAGTGATGGTTCAGAGAGCGGTGATGCTGGTGGAAGTATGCCAGGCGGCGACGGTGGTGATAGTGGGGGCACTATACCCGGTGGCGATGGTGGCTCCATGCCTGGTATAGGAGGTGGTTGGTTTCCTGGCAGTGATGGTTCAGAGAGCGGTGATGCTGGTGGAAGTATGCCAGGCGGCGACGGTGGTGATAGTGGGGGCACTATGCCCGGTGGCGATGGTGGCTCCATGCCTGGTATAGGAGGTGGTTGGTTTCCAGGCAGTGACGGTTCAGTCGACGGTGATGGTGGTGGCAGTATGCCCGGTGGCGACAGTGGCGGTACAATGCCCGGTGGCGATAGTGGGGGCACTATGCCCGGTGGCGATAGTGGTGGTGCTATTCCCGGTGGCGACAGTGGCGCTATGCCTGGTATGGGAGATGGCGGCTGGTTTCCAGGTAGCGATGCAATGGCTATGGAAATAAAACCACTTTGGTTCCAAGGAAATGACTATAGTGACAACGGCTGGATGTCGGGCGGTACCAATAACGACGGCTCGGTAGCTGCCGACTACGGTACTGGTGGCTGGGTCCCAGGAGATTACGGATCTATGCCAGGGTTTCCTGATTATGGAAGTGGTCCTGGGGGCATGCCTGGAGGAGGCAGTGGTCCTGGGGGTATGCCTGGCGGTATGCCTGGAGGTGGTTCACCTGGTGGCTGGTTTCCAGGTGGCTATACAACAGCAGTACCGACTACCACAACCGAAGGTAATAATACGGTTAATGTCCCAAAATTTGAACACTTTATTCCATATTATTTTTGGCCTAAATTTTGCTTTTTATACAGTTGTTTCTTAAAATATTTAGTGCAGTGGCAAAAAAGCGTAGACCCTGATCAAGCTACTACTTCAGCAGTCTGATCTATGTCTAAAATATTTACATATATCATGTTCTCAGAACATTTGGTGTAGGAACTTTTAGGGCATTTAACGCAAGTACATAGACTCTCTCTCTCTCTCTCTCTCTCTCTCTCTCTCTCTCTCTCTCTCTGTAATGGTGATATCTGGTTACTGTGTGGTTATTTTGTTCGTTCCATGTTTGGGTTATGACGGGCATACAAATTCTATTCTGTTCTATTCTACAGACATGTCTTGCGAGTCAAGAGGAGGGGCATGCTCTGCTACTTGTGAAGGAGAAATTGGTGAAGACCTTCTTTGTGGGGCTGAAGGACTAGTATGTTGTCTACCTAATGTTTGTAAGTCTTTCATTTAAATCTATTTCATGTCATCCTTTTCGTATTTTAGCTCACATCAAAGTGAGCTATTCCAGTTGTCCATCTTTCGACCATGCCAACAAATCATTCATTTCTATGTGATTTATTTCATTTTACACAATAGATTAAGTGGTTATGAAGTCACTTATTCATAAAAATGGCTGCTTACTTGACACCAGCTTCTAGTTCATCAAGGCCCTATAGCTTACTTCTCAGCCGTGTCTCATCATTTTTCTTCTTCGCTTAACAGGCTCATTATTTTCGAACATGTTCATGACTTGATGTGCGTTTACCTTTAATACTCGATATTTCTTCCTAAACAACTGTACAGTTTTGAAGAAAAATCACGGGAATGATCCTAGCCCCTATTTTCTTTATATGTCTTTATAGACAGCTTTAACATCATGAAAACACGCCTATATAATATTGACCCCCTTAAACCCCACTTTTACGTATATAGTAAAACTGGGGTTTACAGGGGTATACATTATTTTTTCTTACTTCTGCTCAAAAACATAGATTGTGGGTACTCGTTAGAACCGCCTCGCCGAGGCGGTTCTAACGAGTACCCACAATCTATGTTTTGAGCAGAAATATTAAAAATATCAGAATTTTTTTGTGAAAATTTTCATTTTTTGGAGGTAAAATTTTCAGTATATTTGAATAGGCATGTTTTCGTAATGAATACTCGATATTTCTTCCTAAACTACTGCACAGTTTTGAAGAAAAATCACGGGAATGACCCTAGCCCCTATTTTCTTTATATGTCTTTATAGACAGCTTTAAAATTTTGAAATTTCGGCGGGAGGCTTTGCCTCCAATGCGGCATACATGCGACGCCTTGAACTCCTGCTCTCCAGGGCATTTTGTTCCATTGCGAAAACATGCCTGTTCAAATATATAGAAATTTCGCCTCCAAGAACTGAAAATTTTCAGATAAAAAAAACTCTGATATTGTTCATATTTCTGCTCAAAAAATTGATTACGAGTACCCACGATCTATGTTTTTGAGCAAAAATAAGTAAAAATAAAGAATACCCCTGTAAACCCCAGTTTTACTGTATAAAAGTGGGGTTTAAGGAGGTCAAACTATATAGGCGTGTTTTTGTGATGCCAAAAATTTCTCATGCCTAAATACAGACCAGAACTGTACTGTTATCATATGAGCAGTGACATAAGAAGAAGTGTCGTCTGGATAGATGCAAACAGTAACGATTCCGTTCAGCCAGCGAAGATATATAGTCTGATCAGCAACTTTGCTGACGTTGTTATTTTCTGCAGTATCCAATGATTCTACAAGCGGACAGTGAAGGCCCTGATCAGACTGCGCAGATGCGCAGGCTGATCTGGGCTTACGCTGTCCGTATATGCCGAAGACACGCGGGCCTAATTATAGGTATGCGCCTAATGGCTTCAGCATTTCACGTATCGCCTTGATCCCTACCCCTCCTAATGCTGTACAAGTGCTCACCCATGAAAGCCATTTCGAAAACAAGCCTATTCAAATAAATTGAAAATCTCACCACAAAAAAAAAAATGAAATTTTTCAGATAAAAATTCGGATATTTTTCAGATTTCTGCTAAAAAAGTAGATTGTGGGTACTCGTTAGAACCGTCTCGGCGAGGCGGTTCTAACGAGTATCCACAATCTACGTTTTGAGCAGAAATAAGAAAAATAATGTATACCCTGTAAATCCCAGTTTTACTTTATAAAAGTGGGGTGTAAGGGGGCTCAAAATTATATAGATATGTTTTCGTGATGGCGGCCCTTAAGGGTCAGCCTCCAAATATTGCATAGTATTGTACACATACTGTATGATATCAAATCAAGACTTGATGAGAATTGTAAAATGGGTCTAACCTTGTCACAGCTCTTACCTGAAGTCAATTCGATCCGCGAAAAGAGGATGCTAATACAATGATACATTGAAACTCCTATGAGCAATTAAGCACCATATTGTGTAGTAGGAATTCTATGGCGGGAAAAGACACCTGCAATTCTGACTTTAAAGTCGCCATACTTTTCGGATAAATGTCTACGGTGACACAATTAACCTTTAATACTCTCTAAGCTAATTTAGCAGACGACTTGGGGATTGATGATTATTTTTTCCATTTTTCCCAGAAAACAGGATTTGACATTTCATGCAAATTGGAGACAATTTGCATGTAATGTCAAATCCTGTTTCCTGAGAAAAATAAGAAAATTATTTCAGAATGTCATCTGCTGAGCATTAACAAATTGTATGAGTCGTGACGTCAGAAAACGTACCTTCGAGCATTAACGCAGTCTGATCAGAATCTTCACTGGCCGCACTTTGGACAGCCAAGGATGCAACAAGACTTCATGCGGACAACGAAGACTGATCAGACTGCGCGGATGCACAGGCTGAAGGCTGATTTGCGTCTTCGTTGGGCGCATATGTTAGACTGAGGGCAACGAAGACTCTGATCAGACTGCACGGATACACAGGCCGATTTGAGTTTTTGTTGGGTGCACATGTCAGAAGGTACGTTTTCTCACGTTGAGGTTCATATAAAATTACTTTGTTGCTATTGCAATAAATTTCTGACTATTTTTAGTACCAGCTCGATGTGGTGACCCAAATGGTGATGCCACAGTCCGTATAGTTGGTGGTGCCGAGGCGACAGAGCATTCCTGGCCCTGGCAGGTGTCCCTCCAGAGCAGTACCAATTTCCACTTTTGTGGTGGTTCCCTTATCAACGACCAGTGGATAGTGACAGCTGCACATTGTGTTGACCAGTATGTTATTATTATTATTATTATCATTATTATCATTATTATTATTATTATTATTATTATTTAGCTCTTAAAAGTCTAGCTAAATCATAGCAGACAATAGTCTTATTTTTTACTGTATTGTTTTTTTTCAAAGAAAATACTTGACATTTCATGTCAGTCGTCTGCCAAATTCAAAATTGAAATATTTTCTCTGAAAAAAAAAGGTAAAAAAATGTCGTCTTCTGCAGTTACATTCGGCATTTTTATGCGTTATGAGCAGCGCCAAAAAGGAGTACAGTTTTGTACTTTTAAAAGACACACACACACACACGCACGCACGCACGCGCGCACCGTAGCATGTACTTGCACGCTTTTACAATGTATCTACTTTAATATGAATGGCAGTTTGCTTACAAAATTAAGATATTTCTACGCCATTGTATATGCATTTATTTACATGCATATTCAGAATACAAAAAATATTTTGTAGACAGAGGTTTCGGTGATAATAACAAAAAAAGTAGATCGCCCATAATAAAACTTTTTTTTTTACATTTCAACAGGGGAGTTCCTCAAGTTGTACTAGGAGAACATGATCGAACAACTTCAAGTGGACGGGAAATAACAAGAACTGTCACACTGATCATTCCGGTAAAAAGTTCCTACTTCTGTATGTCATCTTTCACAATGGGTACTTTTTAAACAGCCTGGATAAATGGAAAAAAAAGAATTATTTTTTTAAAGTGCACGTATTTGGATGTAATGCTTAATCAGTGCTTTAACGAGATACTGTTCGACTCCTGTTGGTTAGCTTTACGTGTAGGGTCATGGACATAATATAAGGAGTCTGCTATCTACTAGCTACCCCCCTCAGATTATTGCGCTGCGTCAAGCGAAAGTATGCCTTCGAGCATTACGAAAACACGCCTATTCAAATATATCTAAAATTTCACCCACTAAAAAAACTGAAAGTTTTCAGATAAAAAAATCTGATATTTTTTCATATTACTGCTGAAAACATAGATTGTGGGTACTCGTTAGAACCGCCTCGGCGAGGCGGTTCTAACGAGTACCCACAATCTATATATCTGAGCAAAAATAAGAAAAAAAATATATACCCCTGTAAACCCCAGTTTTACTATACAAAAGTGGAGTGTATGGTAGTCAATATTATATAGGCGTGTTTTCGTGATGGCATGCGCAAAATGTGAGAATTCACTCACATCATCCTGCACATGCGCAAAATCTCACCCAGGTATTTGCTCTCCATTGAAACAGTCTGTAGTATCCAATGATTCTGTTTACAGACAGCGAAGGCCCTGATCAGACTGCGCAAATATGCGCGAAGACACGTTTTCGCATGGCTCGAGCCATTTTATGATCGCAGCAGTTGTTGTTAAGAACTTGTGTGGATGTCGTAAAACGTCGCCCCGTAATTCGATATGGTGATTATACTATTAAATTTCTGGTCCTTTGAGATTATTTAGCTTATATATTACATGTGAAAATAAGTTCCGATTGATATGCTGCTAGGATGTGAAGGACTTGTACAGATTTTTTTTATTATTATTATCCCTCATGAACAGTCTCAGTCATGCCTAATCTGCTATTTTCTAGCCTTAGTTTTGCTCTGTATTTCCAAAGAACCCCGCTTTCAGATTATTTTGTTGTATTTAAGCATTATTTGATTTTTTTTTTCGATTCGCAATCATTGTCTAAAGAGTCAAAAACAGAACAGAATATGAAATCATCGAGTTCACATTTCATGCATATAGTAAAGGGCACATGCGTGCACGATGGATAAAATAACATTACCTATTGTTTAGTTAAATGCAAAATGATCAAATCATTTATGTTTAAATGATTGTGACTGGCGATCGCTATACGTCAACAATTGTTGGTCTTCAATAATGTGACGCTATGGCAAAAGTATTATAGAAACTCACTTTAGTGTTGGAATAAGTGCTTGCCCATGGGTCGCTAGAATGTAGTTCGAATTTCTCTCAGGGAATACGTCTTTACGACCATACGGAATTCTTCTCAATACAACCATTTAATACCAAGTATCTTTAAATGACAGAAACATTGTCGCTGAGACATTCTCTGTGCCACAGAAAACGTACCTTCGGACATTTGCGCCCAGCGCATTCGCGTAGTCTGATCAGAATCTTCTCTATGCGCAGTTTGGATAGCAAAGGATGTAAAGTTTCTTCATGTGGACAACGAAGACACTAATGGTCTTCGTTGGGCGCACATGTCAGAGGGTACGTTTCCTGCCCATTACGAAAACACGCCTATTCAAATATATATAAAATTTCACCTCCAAAAACTGAAAAAAATTCAGATAAAAAAAATCACTGATATTTTTCAAATTTCTGCTCAAAACATAGATTGTGGGTACTCGTCAGAACCGCCTCGCCGAGGCGGTTCTAACGAGTACCCACAATCTATGTTTTGAGCAGAAATAAGAAAATTAATTTTTATCCCTGTAAATCACAGTTTTTCTATATAAAAGTGGGGTTTAATGGGGTCAAAATTATATAGACATATTTTCGTGATGCGTTGCGTTTCATCTAGCTAATTTTCGGTTAATTGTAGCATGAACGATACGAGGAAGGAGCACCCTATCCAAACGACATTGCCTTGTTGAAACTCTCTGAGCCAGTGACATTTTCTGGTGCTGTCTACCCAGTCTGTCTTCCTGAACCCGGAACTGTATTCGATACCAACACAGATGAATGCTGGATTTCAGGGTGGGGAGACACTAGAGGTACATTGATTTAACCATCCTGCAAAATAGTAAAATAAAAAGAAACGTATTAAGTTAGCCAATGTTCTCCCTTGTGTTTCTGTTTCAATTCAATTAAACACGAATTATAGCTGATTTATTTTCTAAACAGAAGAGTACTTACAGGCAAATACATTGCATTATTACCCAATCCACTTTATTAGAAGCCTATAGTTCATCAGGTGGCCCACAGCACTATTGGCTGATAGGTTTGACTGTCGCCCAGAAAGGTATGAAGTAGTTGTATAATCTATGATATGCTTGCTTTCAATCGAATAATTAATTCTAAATTCTCTCGATCTTAATACTATATTCTTCCATTTGCCTACTGGTCTACCATCGCACAATTTTATAAATGTAAAGCTCTAAGTTTCGGTAAGTTGCGATCACTATCACTGTCATTGTATGAATAATGGTTCGAAAGACGTTAGCACCAAAAGATGACAGTTTTCGCTTGAATTTTCTGAGAAACATATAAACGTTCAGACCAGTAAGCTCCCTGTCACATTCACCACGAAAACACGCCTATACAGTTTTGACCCCCTTAAACCCCACTTTTGTATAGTAAAACTGGGGTTTACAGGGGTATATATTATTTTTCTTATTTCTGCTCAAAAATATAGATTGTGAGGTACTCGTTAGAACCGCCTCGTCGAGTACACAATATATGTTTTGAGGAGAAATATGAAAAATATCAGATTTTTTTCTAATCTGAAAGTTTTCATGTTTTGGTGGTAAAATTTTCATTATATTTGAACAGCCATTTTTTCGTAATGGATATACTCTCGGATTATGACTGAAATCTTTCTGAATGTGACGTTAAACGATGATATAGCCACATAACTTTGCACTTGCAATGCTCGCTGGAACTACCAGTGCAACGACAACGTAAAAGTAAGAAGACGCATGTTGGAAGTGCTGGCCTCTATTTTCTGAGAAAAACTGCTCAGAAGACCATTTTCTTCTCTGGTTTACGAATCCTTTCACAAGAGTGGCACTCTGAAAGGACACCATTTCTAGAGGGCAGCAAATTCTTTTCTTTAAGAGTAATCACTTTGAGAAAGGATGTTAGATAATATACAGCGATGGTGTGCATTATTAACCCATTTATACCGAGTGGACTCTTCTACCTCAACTTTTTGGTCAGGCTCATTTCCTATAAAGGTTAGGTTTTATTGTCAGGTTCATTTCCTATATAGGGGGTGTCTGGTTAGGTTTTATTATTACCATGTTTTGTAGGAATTTCTTCATGCAAACAGTGTAGACCCAGATCAGACGCTGCGTTCTGCGGCGTCTGATCTGGGTCTACACTGTTTGCCTATGTCCCTTTTATGGGACGCTAGGCTTAAACGGATAAAAATGTAATTATTTATATTACAGATACGGGAGACGAAACTAAACTAAATGAGCTGCAGATAGCCATTACTCCTCGTGCCGACTGTGGCAACATGTGGGGTTCCAGTTATATTCTGAATACACATGTCTGTGTAGGCGACGGAGAAATTGGATCTTGTAATGTATGTTGAAATGGCTTCTTTGCCATTTTTGTTTAGCATGCTGCCTTTGAACGTCTGTTTTATTATCTTTTATACATTTATCATCACGAAAACATACCTATATAATTTTGACCCCCTTAAACCCCACTTTTATATAGTAAAACTGGGGTTTACAGGGGTATACATTATTTTTATTATTTCTGCTCAAAAACATAGATTGTGGGTACTCGTTAGAACCACCTCGTCGAGGCGGTTCTAACGAGTACCCACAATCTATGTTTTGAGCAAAAATATGAAAAATATCAGAATTTTTATCTGAAAATTTTCATTTTATTGGTGGTAAAATTTTCATTATATTTGAATAGGTATGTTTTCCGTAATGTGTTTTGATCAATATGCGTTGCATGGATTAATTTTTACCCTCTCAAATATGGCAAATTTATGTTTTCTTAAAAAGGAGATACCCAGAAGAAGTCACAATCACAGAACATGACACTGTAACGTGCGTTATTGTACCAATGCCCACTATTGTAGTACTACAATAGTGAACGATGCTACAATAGCGCACGCTATCGATGGTCACTATCGTATCAATACATGTATATTTTTCTTTTATATCTTTTGAAATATGATCACAGTAACGCACCAAACACATAAATCTCATACTAATTTAGCACCAATTCCAATATATTTGCATCATTTCTCTCCCCTTCAGAACTTTAAAAAAAGCAAAAATCCTTATTCGATGCAAGTCTTCGATACAATATATTGTTCACTTTTGTATCACCACCTAAATCATACTTTTCTTGAAAGTGTTAAAGGGAAGAGAAATAACGCGAATATATTGGAGTTTATGCTAAGTTAGTACGAGAATATTATTATGTTTGGTGTTTTGCTTTGATTGCATTTCAGAAGATATAAAAGAAAAAAATATTGGTACAATAGTGACCATCGACAGCGTGCGTTATTGTAGCAACGTTCATTATTGTAGTACCTCAATAGTGAGCATTGGTGCATTGGTAAAAATGAAGATGAGAACAGGGTTGACAAAGCACATGCAATGCTGAATAAATAGTAATGATTTCTAGTTTTTTTTCAATCCAAAAGGCGGAATGATTATAAATTATACAGGGCCTTTCATTGTACAAGTGAATTGCGTACATCTAGTCCACTCGACCTTTCACCCAGCTGCCCGAATGTTTGTGCAGATATTTCCCAAACTGGGCCCAGTTGTTCAAAGCTAACGATGTCGTTAGTAAACGATTCGTTAAAATTTACATCGAGTGATACGCAAATATGCTGAAATTTTTTGCTGAAAAAAAATGTGAGTAGCTTTTGCAAAAGCTACTCACATTTTTTCAGCAAAAAATGTCAGGATATTGTATATTAAATCTGCTAAAACAGTTAACGAAATGACCCGTAACGAGCTCGTTAAGCTAACGACGCTTTGAACAACTGGGCCCTGGAGTACTTATAGTCTATTACTCATGATACACAGCCAAAATTTCATTCTTTTGGAAAACATATTACGATCGAACACACACGTGATTAAGGAATAAAATGGAACTCGACCTCACCCAGAATAAAACTGGTCTCAGTCAAAATTTTCTGAGTAGTAAAAGTATTGCCAATAACTAATTTACCTTAGCAGTAATGAATGCAAGTCTACGGAAGCCGTTAGGGGTCATTTATACTTAGGCGCTATTAGACTTAATGTTTTCACATTGGTGCATTGACCTATAAAATACATCTTGTATCATATAGGTCACTGCTTGTTAACACTGGAAAGTTAGTACATGTAGTTGTATATAACAATTAGAAGATATTTGAGAGTTAGGGATTTTAAACACTTCGAAAATATCGAACTGGTGGGAAAGTCTATGCATTTTAACATAGACTTTTGATCGGAAAACCCATACGCTGTCTTTTAAAGCACTTCTGGGAAATATTTAAAACGCATGGGTGTTTTTTTTTTTCAAACTTCTTAACAGGCATGGACTTCATCACTTTCGGAAATCTATTGTCTCCCATCACGAAAACACGCCTGTATAATTTTGACCCCCTTAAACCTCACTTTTACATAGTAAAACTGGGGTTTACAGGGGTATACATTATTTTTCTCATTTTGCTAAAAATTTCACACCCATAAGAAGAATTGGTACCAATATGTCACATTTGCCAAATGTGAAATTTACGTATGGTCAATTTCGATAAATTTTGGGGTCTAAAATTTGTGCTCAAATTTCTCATGTTGACAATTTCTGACGTATGAAGAATTGGTAAGTATTTGTTACACCTGTGAAGAAGTGGTGCGACTTTTTCTCGGGTGTGAAGAATTGTTACCAATTCCTCACACATGTAAAGAATTGGTACCAATTCCTCACACATGTGAAGAATTCGTTGATAATTTCTGACGTGTAAAGAATTGGTAAGTATTGTATGACATTACATGAGATACTTTGTATGTTTTTAGTTACAGATCGGCCACAAACATATCTACTGTTTACCATTTCAAAGGACCATAACTCCACAAGTACACATTCCCGTGTTACTTTTCTTGCTCTCTGTGTTCCTTCTCGTCAGTTGATATTTTCACAGGGGCTTGAAATTATGATTTTTTTTTCCATAAATCTGTGTGTTGTTAAAATTTTCATTTTCTAGATGACATTTTGTCAAAATAACTGCATGAAATTCAAGAGACGGTCCCTAAGCATCACAAAAACGATTAAATATTCAATAAATCAAGCAACTGGAAATATTTTGTATGAAGTTTCATGAATGTTCCTTTATAACTTTTTAGTGCTTTTCTTCATATTTTTGATGTGACAGAGCGGATACGATTTTGTGACACAGAGAAGACCCAGGTCAAAATGACATGGTTCCCAGGGACATGATTCATATATACAACAAAGGGAGACCCCTCAAAAGGTTTATCAACTTTGAAAAAAAAAAAAAAAAAAAAAAAAAAAAAAGCCGGTCGCGGTAGCGAGGCCGTCTACAATTACTTGTTGCCGGGAGTCCCTAGATCTACCCGTCCGGCACATTATTTCGTGAAGATTTGGTCATGAAAAAAAAAAGTAAAACATTGGAATTTCCTTCTACGTTTATAAAATTATGGTATGCGTGTGAAGAATTGGAATCGAATGCAAAATGCAGCAGCTTTGGGGGTTATTCTATCGATGTGAGGAATATGCATGATTGCTACATGAAATCTGACTACGTGCGTATTTCTCTCACACGTGAGAAATATTGGTATGAAATCCGTGACGTATTGGTATCAATTCTTCTCGCGCTGTGAAGAATTGGTACCGGCGTGAAATACGAAGTGTGAAATTTACGGTTCAACAATGCTCAAATCAGTATTTAAAGGGAGAGAAACAGACCGTACTGAACAGCAAATTGTACAGTGATTGCATTGCTTTGCCCATGGTTTCCAACCTTACCGTTTTTACAATATCTTGATTGCAAGTGATACACAAATAATTTTGCAATTATTAAGAAATAAAACGAATCGCCTAAGTTCTGAAAAGGAGGATCCATTTGAAGCCAAAAAATACATATAAATGAAAATAGCCTGTCTGATCTCAATTGCCGCGGGCCCCCGTAGCCTAGTGGATAGGAGAGTTGACTCTTAATACATTTCTCATCGCTGCGGTTCGAGCTTCGCTCGGGTCACATGTGGGAAAGCCAAGTTCTGCTTATGGATGGTCAGGTGGTTTTTCCCCGGGTTCTCCGGTTTTCGACCACCTTTGATGAACGATCGGCTCGATATAAGTGAAATATTCTTGAAAGGGCCGAAAAACACATACAAAAAAAAATCTCAATTGCCTAATAATACGCGACAAGCGCTATATTATCTCATATGCGCACAGCACAGACCCAATCAGTCTTTGATTCTGCTCTGTCCGAAATGGTGTTCATTGTTGTTTGTTGTATACCGCATTTACTCTAAGTATTTGGACAGACAGACCTGAGCAAACAGCGGCATCTGATCAGGATCTACACCATTTGCTACTAATCCAGTTATTTTCGGACACATCAACAGGTAGTGAAATGGTCTTGTTCAAAATTTAGAAGACGTATTATTTTAACCCATTGTATATACTGAATAGACTCCCACACTATATACTGGAAGAGTCCAATTTCAATTTTAGGTTTTTGTTTGTGTTGAGGTTTTACGGCCCTGTCAACCCAATGGGGTCATGTCGAGCGCGGTTAGTTTACCTAACCACACGTTTACTGGGCAGGCTTAGTCCTCTATGCGGTTAACCAGTATTGTGCACACTCTTTCGCCAGAAACTGACAACTGCCCTTCTTGAATCAGCGGAAGAAAGAGAATGACCGTAGAAAATATTTCATGATCAATCTTTACGAAAGAATGTTGCCGACCTCGGCGGGGGTTGAACCCGCGACCTCCTGGTCTAATTTTAGGTACGTCCGGCTATGAGATTTACTTATTCCTAGAGAAATATGGCCAAACTATTTGCAAACAGTGGGGACCCTGATCAGACGCCGCATTTTGTGGCGTCTGATCTGGTTCTGCACTGTTTGCCATTAACCCTTTTACGGGTATTCCGACTACAATGGTTTAAGGAGATAAGGTGTCCGAATTCTTAGTGTGAATACAGCAGATTCTTCAAAGGCTGTAGACTGTGTTTACGAAATACACAGACGCAGGGCAGACTACAAGAATGTACAAAGCGGTCTGTTTCGGCCCATTTCATATAAGCTGCGTTTGTCATGAAAAAAATAAGAGTTTTGAGGGGTATCTAGATAATATTTATCTTATTTCTCCTTAAAAAACATATGCTGTTGGTACTTATCAGAAGCGCTTCTAATCAGTTCCACAACATATGTTTGCATGGAGAAATAAGAAAAAAAAAATGGATTGAAGAACGTGCCTTATCTTGGGCTCTGCTGCATTATTTCTTTACAGGGAGATTCCGGTGGTCCTCTGTCTTGTAAGAAAGGTGGTGACAACTACTGGACTCTGGCAGGAGCCACATCATGGGGCTACAGCGGTTGTCAGACAAAAGGTTATCCGAATGTATACACGAGGGTTTCCGAGTACAGAAACTGGATTCTAGACACTATAAGACAAAACATGTGATTATGTTGAAATAAAATATTATAATAAATATTACATGCGTTAGCATTTCTGGCTCAAATTCCTATGTATTACAAAAAGTTGCAAGACAGGAGAGATTACTCAACTTTCCTTTCCTTGTTATAATCATTCCAGATTCTTAAATACCCATCAGTTATAACATTGCAAGGAGTGTAATAACGTGATATAATGAAAATGGGGCCGTTTTGGGAAATTATAATTACACACCATTCGATACGTGTAGCGTCAATGTTGATGACGGATACTGATGCCAATTCCTCAAAATGGTCCCGCGGTATCATATCACAAGCTATCACACGAGTAAACATCATTTAACGGATTTATCGCATGATTCAGTAATAAAAATAACAAGTACGTGTAAAATATATACTGTTTGTGTCCCCTTTGTGCGCACATTACAGTTAGGTACCGAATTCTGGGCTAAACAGACATTCTTCATTAAAATCTCGTTGGTGAAAGTATTAATAAAGTATATGAAGGCAAACAATGTGCAGCAGAATTTTCCCGTTTGTTTCCCCCTTTTTGTGCACATTGCAGCTACCGAGTTGTGAACTAAATAGACATTTTTTTACATTAAAATCTCTCGTTGTTGCTAAGTTGATGCTCTGCAGATGCGTACACAGGAGTAGATGTAAGGCTACCTTTTCGTTTATTATTATTATTATTATTATTATTATTATTATTATTATTAATAACATTATATTTCTATAAAACATACCCTGGGATCGCAATATAATCGGCACACCGACATTACTCTAATGATTCCACACCGCCTGTATTCATGCTGAAATAAGAATAATTAGGCTATTTGCTTATTTCGATTTTGGTTAGTGTAAAATACAAGGTGATCGCAACGTCAGAAAACGTACCTTCGGATATGTGCGTTCAGCGAAGATTCAGACTAGCCTGCGCATTCTCGCTCTCTGATCATAGTCGTCACTGGGCGCATTTTAGATAGTAAGGGATGAAACGTTTCTTCATGCGGACAACCAAGATTCTGATCAGACTGCACGGATGCATAGACTGATTTGAGTTTTTCATTGGGCGCATATGACAGAAAGTGTATGATGCGCAACGTAGGAAAAAGCCCTTATGCAACGCCCGAACAGCGAAGGTCCAGATGAGCGTGCGCATCTGTACAGTCTGATCTGGACTTTCTATGTTCGTCGACATATACTACAGTATCCATTGATTCTGTAAGCGGACAACGAAGGCCCAGAGGCTGATCAGGGCCTGCGGTGTCCGTAAATTGCATAAGGGCCCTTTTCATGCGTGTGGATCATATTTTCTCATGTTGCGGCTCCTTAGAATGTAATGATAGGACAGTCAGAGCACAGAAAGCGGTGGTTATATACGATTTTAGAACACGATACACTTCAAACAGATGTGCCACACTGTCGCGATAAGGCCTATATATATGTACCTCGATTCAGTATCTTGGCACGTCAGATATACAAGGAATGAATATATTTTCAGAAGCATTGCCAAAACTGTTTTGTCTCCCTTCTGGAAATTGGGGTAGACTGGCTCCAATCTCCAGTGACTAAACCTCTATTCTTCTGTTGATAATTTACTGAAATAAAACCAAAGTAATATCATGACTGGTCACTCTAGTGACCAGCCTTAGTCATGATGTTATTTTGGTTTGGTTTTAGTGTATTGTCAAACAGGATTATAAGAATAAATCTTTAGTCACTGGAGAGTGGAGCAAGTCTAGAAAGGGGACTACATTGTAAGGAAAGACTTTGCTTTCCTTGGGGGCATATTCTTTCCTTTTAGAGGGGATTCCTTTTCCTGAAAAGGGATTTACACTAAAAGGAAAGATTTTCCTCTTTTGGGGGGCAAATTCTTATTTTTAAGGGTAGACCCCTTTTCAGAAGGGACTCTTGCGCAGGAAAGCAAACGGGAAGTCACAAAAGATGTCTCCTTCGTTAAATAAATTATCATGTCGTGGGCAGATAACTCTGTCAAATATTGACGAAATTTGCCAGTGAGCAATCCCAAAGCAGATCTCCACAATATAAATGCACGTATCAAATGATAAAAATCCATTGAGATTTACTCATTATTGTTCTTAAAGTTAATTACGGATACAGGCTTGTTGTCAGCAAACTCAACCTGCGCATTCAGCCTGTACGACGACCACAAGGCAAGAAGGTGCCAAAGACATTAGATGTCTCCAAACTGAAACAAGACAGCAAGAGGCAAGCATTCCTCAACGATCTCTGCAGCCATTTAGATGCACTGGAACACATTTCAGAAGATGAAGATGAGAGCTGGACAATCTTCAGAGACACCATTCACTCTTCAGCAATGGATTCCTTAGGACCAGTATCTCGCTAACACCAAGATTGATTTGATGAGAATGACAAAGAAATTCAGGGACTCCTTGAAGAGAAAAACCAAAAACACAAGGCTTACCTCAGAAATACGAGCTCAGTATCTAGCAAGACTGCCTATTCAAACATATGCAAGACAGTTCAGACGAGGCTCAGAGACATGCAAGACTCCTGGCTGAGAAAAAAGGCTGATGAAATCCAGTCCTTTGCAGACAGAAAGGACATGAAAAAGTTCTTTGATGCTCTCAAGACAGTATATGGTCCCCAGAGCTCAGGAACCACCCCACTCCTTAGTGCAGATGGAACTAGTCTTCTGACTGATAAAGACGCTATCTTGAAAAGATGGGCTGAACACTTTGATGGTGTCCTTAATCGGTCATCATCTATCAATGATGAAACTATCAACAGACTACCACAGATGGAATGTAATCCGCTGCTTGATGAGCTCCCAACCGTCTCTGAAACAGTGAAAGCAATAAAACTCCTGTCATCTGGCAAGGCTCCAGGATCAGATGCAATACCTGCAGAGATCTACAAAGCAGGAGGTCCTCCAGTTGCAGAGAAACTGACAGAGTTATTTCATATTATGTGGAGAAAAGAAGCCAATCCTCAAGAATTCAAGGATGCAACAATTATCCACCAATTCAAAAGGAAAAGGAATCCTCAAGTCTGTGACAATCATCGAGGCATCTCTTTATTGTCAATTGCTGGGAAGATTCTTGCTAGGGTCCTACTGAACCGATTGAATGAACACCTGGAACGGTCAGGGCTTCTACCAGAAAGCCAGTGTGGATTCAGGAAAAACAGAGGAAAAATAGACATGATCTTCACAGCATGACAGCTTCAAGAAAAATGCCAGGATCAGAATGTGAACCTCTACATGACCTTTGTCGACCTTACCAAAGCATTTGACATAGTCAGTCGTGAGGGACTTTGGAAAATTATGGCAAAGTTTGGTTGTCCTGCCAAATTCATAGCAGTGGTGCGGCAGTTCCATGATGGTATGCTTGCAAGGGTCCAAAATGATGGCGAGTTTTCTGATCCATTTCCGGTGACAAATGGAGTTAAGCAAGGCTGTGTACTAGCTTCAACACTGTTCAGCATGATGTTTTCTGCCATGCTTACAGATGCTTTCCAGGATGGTGACAATGGTATACCTATTAGGTATCGCTTTGATGGGAAACTCTTCAACCTAAGAAGGTTGCAAGCTAAATCTAAGGTGCAGACAGAGGTGCTTGACGAGTTCCTCTTTGCTGATGACATGGCAAAGGGTGCTCCAACAGAAGAGAAAATGCAAAAAGGTGTGGATCAAGTATCTGATTCATGTGACAGCTTTGATCTCACAATCAGCATCAAAAAGACTGCGGTAGTATATCAGCCAGCACCTGGAAAGCCTTACAAGGAGCCTACCATCACAGTGAAAGGTCAACGACTGCAAGTGGTAGACAAGTTCACCTACCTTGGAAGCACATTGTCTAGAGTTGTACACATTGATGATGAAGTCTATGCTAGAATTGCCAAAGCTAGTGCAGCATTTGGCCGGCTACGTGGAAGAATTTGGGACCGAAGTGGAATCAGACTTGACACAAAGCTGAAAGTATATAGATCGGTAGTGCTGCCAACACTTTTATACGCATGCGAAACTTGGACAGTTTACCAACGGCATGCCAAAAGACTGAACCACGTCCATACAAGCTGTCTTAGAAAACTTCTAAAGATCAAGTGGCAAGACAGAATTCCAGACAAAGAAGTCCTGAAAAGGGCAGGGATGCAGAGTATACATACTCTTCTGAAATTGGCACAGTTAAGATGGACAGGCCATGTTACCAGACTGCCTGATGAACGTTTGCCAAAGAAAATCCTCTATGGAGAACTTCAAGTAGGAAAACGCTCCCATGGTGGTCAGAAGAAATGAAACTAGGACACCCTCAAAGCCTCCCTTAAAGACATCAACATACCAACAGAGTCATGGGAACAGATTGCACAAGATCGTACAAAGTGGCGAGGCCTCATAAAACGGGGAGCTGGTGAATACGAAGCAAAAACAATCAGCAAAGCCGAGCAGAAACGTGCACAGCGGAAAGCCAGAGCTAAGGCATCACCAACAGAGCTTTCTTCCTCAGACCTCTCTTGTTCTATCTGCAACAGGCAGTTTAGAGCTAAGATTGGTCTCATAAGCCATCTTAGAACACACAAATAATAACACATCACACAGTTGATTAGGATTGGTCATTGTCAGTAATGACAGACGAACAAGGAAATACGGATGTACTGCGGGCAGATAACTCTGTCAAAAGTTGATGAAATTTTCCCATCAGCAATCCAAAACCAGGTCTCCACAATATCAAGCACACACCAAGTTTGTTGAAAATCCATTGATATTTACTAAAGTTATCTTCCAAAAATGAAACTACTGACGTATCGCGGACAGATAACTGTCAAAAATTGCCGAAATTTGCCCACTAACAATCCCAAACCAGAGCTCCACAATATCAATGCACACACGGAGTTTGGTGAAAATCCATTGACATTTACTCAAGCTGTCGTCCGGAAGCGAAACTACGGACGGACTGACAACAGACGGACGGACTCATAGACAGCCAACGTGATACCATAATACCCTACCACTATCGTGTGGCGGGGTATAAAAATGACAGAAAAGCTAGCCGTACCGTGACACCAGTAACGTTTTATCAGTCTTGGCTGGTTATCTAAGCCATAAGACAATCCCAGAATAGAACACAGAAAATAAATATTGCATTTATGCGACAACAATCAAACAGATTAACCTTTACCACTCTCTGGACAGATTCAGCAGACGATAAATTGATGATAAATTTCTTATATTTCTCAGAAAATAGACTTTGATTTTTCATGCAAATTGTCTCACTGGAAGAATTTGCACGAAATGTCAAAGTCTATTTTCTGGGGAAAATAAGGAAGTATTTCAAATGTCGTCTGCGGAAAGCTTTCTCCAGCATGCATAGCGTTAACCGATGCGTATGGACCAACAGGAAATTAACCACTCGTCTTTATATGAATTTTGCTTTTTATAGCTTAGATTTATTGTCAATGGTGGCCTGCAGTACACGTTACTAATTAGACATTATAGCCGATCCGAGCAACAGCAGTTTTGAGGCTTGTATTACGTCAGTGGCATGTCTGAAATACTTTGTGAACTTAAGATTTAGAACCTGTCTTTTTTTATCTATAAATATAGTTACACAGAAAGAGCGAGGCTCACGTGGCCTAGCCTTCCGGAGGCCCCGAAAGAAGAATAAATAATAACAAGACACAACGGCGCAGTTACAATGCCACATAAAAATATGTGTTTAGGGTTACCCTACCCAGCTAAATTTTCCTGGTGAAACCTTAATTTTTTCCCTGTTTTACTTGGATAAAATATTTATGCGAACTATTCGGACATGAAGGTATGAGCAAGCACTGTAGACCCAGATCAAAGGACAGTCAAACAGACTTGGTAAAATATTATGTGAATTATGGTGCCATGTCCAAATATATCTGGTAATTATGGTATAATTCTACACGAAAAAAATGTTAAAACTGTAAGAAAAAAAAAGTTACTACCTACCCTGCCTACTTTTCTCTAACATGTTACCCTATACACATTTTTTTGTTTTTTTGGAAGTCGCTATTGACCGCCGGCTGTCACCAGCGAAATGGTATGTTGACAAAAATGATTAGTGATTATTGAAATATTAGGCTTTACCTTTTTCCGGTCTCTATAAACTTTCTTTTTATTTATTTATTTTTTTTTATTTTAATAACTTTGTTGGTTAAAGAATACATGCATCTACAAATTAACTGGCACCTATTGCTGAGATCAGTTGGTTTGTAGACACCGTTTTGCTCAAGGTGTGAAAAATGTCAAGTTTCATCCTCATTTCTTTGATCTTTACCTTTTGTGTACTTATTTTATCATAATACATGTATGTCATAAATGATTTTCGGATACTGCATTACTTTTTTACAAAAAAAAAAAAAAAAAAAAAAAAAAAAAAATGCAATATTTTCCTGGATTTTCAATAACACGTTCATTTTCAGAACCGCGGTAGCAAAATTTGGGGAAAACAGAAACACACATATATTTGGCTGTATGTTATGAGATAAAGTCTTGCCACTCCAACCATACAGATTTATAGCAAGTATGATTAAGATACGAACAACTATACGCTTGTGGATCAAAATACCAAAGTTTGAAAGGGGTATAATTATGACAAAGTTAATCCATTTTCTTTCAAAAGTTAATCAGGTGGTCTACTCATCATCCCCAATAAGCTCACCAAGTTTCAAATTTCAAGCTCAGACGTTTTCCAAATATTTTGCTCACAAGATTTCATTATGTCCCATAGGCTAACAATACATGACTCGAAAAAAGGGGCGTAACCAGAACTATATGTCCAACGAAAAAAGGAAAAGAATATAGGTCTGTTTATTTTCCATTTTTATTACATATATACAATTTCAATATTATTACAGACAAGAAGACTGCTTTAAGATTTTTGAAATATATTATGTTCAAGGGAGACTTGACGGTCCTGTAAAATGGAATAGCAATGCCGTATATTGCAAGCAAAGCCTCACTTTTTATCCGATTTACGAACAGCTTTCAAAGAAAACGCCCAGGGTTCAATTGATCCAAGTTTGGCCAAAATCCGTAAATAAAGGAATTGTGATTGAATGGACGGATGACAACAAGCGATAGTGGCCGATTACAAGAGTAATCTCATCTTTCTTGCATAAGGGACTAAGGCTGGTATAAATTTTAACAAAATCAGATACAAATGTAACCAGCATAAAAGTTATTAAGCAAAATACATATCTAAGTGTAAGAACTACAAAGGGGCATAACTCTAACAAACCTCACCTACAGCCCTTACTTTATCACAACTGTCCTGCAATAGGGACTAAATCTGGTTTCGTTTTACCAAAATCAAACCAAAAAGTGCAGATGTCTATACAAAGCAAAAATATTTATTTGGTAGATTTACAAATGGACATAACTAACAAGCTGCACACACAGCCCAACTTTTCCTACCCCACCTGCCTTGCATGAGGGACCAAGTAGTGTATAAATGATATGAAAACCAGAGAAATAGTATAGAAGTTACTAACCAAATCAGTCATCAGACTGTTTACTAGCTGTCACCTGCGAACTTTCGCTGAAGACAGCCGGCTGTCAGTAGCGATCGCCATTTTTTTTTATTTTGGCCTAATCGACATGCAAACAAATACATACAAACAAATAAGAAGCGCAAAGGAGGAACACCTTGGAATGATCAGCACAAAAATCAAAGCACTGACAGCACTGGTGGGTCGATTGTCTCTGAGTGTAGGCTGGGAAAATCGTCCTGAACGGGGATGTAAGACTGTTTTTTTTTTTTTTTTTTTTTTTTTTTTTTGTTTTTTTTTTTAAATCCGCGGCGTCTGATCTGGGTCTGCCATCACGTAAACATGCCTATATAATTTTGACCCCCTTAAACCCCACTTTTATATAGTAAAACTGGGGTTTACAGGGGTATACATTATTTTTCTTATTTCTGCTCAAAACATAGATTGTGGGTACTCGTTAGAACCGCCTCGCCGAGGCGGTCAAAACATAGATTGTGGGTACTCGTTAGAACCGCCTCGCCGAGGCGGTTCTAACGAGTACCCACAATCTATGTTTTGAGCAGAAATGTGAAAAATATCAGCGTTTTTTATCTGAAAATTTTCATTTTTTGGTGGTAAAATTTTTAGTATATTTGAATAGGCATGTTTTCGTAATGATTGTTTGCAAATGTCCTAGTCCAGGTTTTTACAGATAACCCCCTCTTTACACTGCACACTGACGTCACAGCGACATGAATAGCGCGGCTATAAATAACAATTATCTTGATTTCTTCTAACACGCTGTTTGATTACATTGGTCAATGCTAATCACATGGACAACTACCTTAAGGAAATTATGGCGTTTGTATACTATGGCTCATTGTAAAAAGCTGCTTTGGGAGTTGGGGCTTAAACTAGTCTTACTCGATCAAAACCCCTCTCAGACTAGATTGCGGACGTTATTCAGCTCAGGTAAAGTCACATTCGAATTTTGGTCCCATCCTCCTGACCGCCCCCTCTCATCCATAAGAAAAGATTATTTGCTACTTGGGCGAACAATGTATGCTATGGTGGTCATACATGATCTCTTTGGGAGATGGCGCTTTGGGAGCTTTGAGCTCATTTAGATTTATTTGAAAATAGAACAGCGTTTAACCATGAACTAGGATGTGTGATTAGAATTGAATTACTGTTCATGAACAAACTCAGTACAAGTGGTCCCGAGGTTATAAAATTTTTTCATGCTCAACTCAGCTGAGCGTGAAATTTTCTCTGCTAATAAATATGAAAATGCCAACAATAGTTGGCATTTTCATATTTATTCGCAGAGAAATTTTCATGCTCAGCGAGGTTTAGCAAGAAATAATTTGCAAGTGTTAGTAATTTGCGGTTTATTAGCAGGACAATGAAACAAAAATATAAGCTCGCGAGGCCAGGATCTGTATTGTCTTTGATTTTGATATGCTTCTCGCTTCCCAGGAATCCTCTTTTCAGAACGTATCCATTGTGTTATAAATTTAGCTCAACTCAGTATGAGCCACAACGTGAGGAAACGTACCATCTAACATGTGCCCAACGAAGACTCAAATCAGCCTGCGTATTCGCGCAGTCTGATTAGTCTTCGTTGTTGTCTGCATGCAAAAACTTTGCATATTTGGCTGTCCAAAAGGATCCCAGTGAAGATTCTGATCAGCCTGCGGGAATGCGCAGGCTGAACTGAATTTTCGCTGGGCGTATATTGTCCGTTTCCTGACGTTGCGGTTCGTATGGTAAACTGCTAAGGTTCTCCATCTAGGAGATTAATTGTATAAACTCTTCATACCGCTTATAGCACGTAGATGACGTTTTGATCTAATAAACAGAGGGACCCTCTACTGCGTCAATACTGAAATTCAATTTTCCATTTTATGTTCTCTGGCTTAAAATATTAGAGAAGGCATTTTAAAATATGTACCTTTTTAGAAAATGAAGGCATTCTTTTTTGTGCGTCGGTAGTTTCATATGTGGCGTTTGTTTGCCGTTGTTTGTTCCTCATCTCTCCTTCTTTTGGTGCCTCGGGATGGCTGTGCTTTGTAATTGTGGCATTTCCTGGATATTGTGGCATTTCCTGGATACGGTGGCATTTCCTGGGTATCTTAAGCCTTGTCCTGCTGAACCTTGATATACCCTGCCTTTGCAGTGTAGATCCAGATCAGTTGGCTTCTTCAGAAGCCAGCTGATCTGGATCTGCAATGTTTGTCATTAAGTATATGAATATATGAATATATAGCAATAATCAGGATTAATAATCTGACAGGCTGAAAATTAGAAGTGGGCGTGACAGCCTTATTCATTCAGCACGACAAGGGTTAACTTATATTTTGGCCTTGTAACCTGGAAGTCGCTTCTTGTAAATGATTCACATGAAACGTCACATCCTATTTCCAGTGGTGATAAAAAAGAAAAAAAAAAAAAAAAAAAAAGAAAGAAAAAAGAAAACTAACACCTATTTATTGCTTGTTCATTTTGTCATCAATGTACTTCATGTTGATATCTGACAGATCTGATAAAGAGTTTGAAATCCATTACCTTTCTTCTCTACAATTACATGTTACTGATTGTAGTGATACTGAAAGTGACAGCTAATTTTGCATCACGCAATTCTATCAGGGTTTTAAAAGCAGTAAGAAACCAGTAGAAGATCTTATGTTATGCCATAATAATTGTTGGGCAATCGGTTTAAAACCAATGGATTATTATTTTTGTTCGGAAATGCAAAGCCATCTATATATACAATTGTATACCCGGAGGGTCCTAAACTAGATAAATAAACAATATATTCTGTTCTATTTCACAATTGATGAAATGCCTTTATTCACTATATGACTTTTTTATTTTTTATTTATTTATTTATTTTATTTATTTATTTATTTATTTTTTTTTTTTGGTCTCAACTTCTAGGTAGTACACTTGTTTTTTCTTTGTTCGTTCTTTCGTTGTCGACTTTACCCTGTGTACAAGATATCTCAGAAAGTATTTGTGCAAGGGCTTTGATATTTGGCCGACTTATTGAGCCTGAGAAGTAGAGTAATAGATTAACTTTAGAAAAACAAAATCGGATTAATGCTTGTTTTCAAGTTTGGTATTTTGTAGGAACAAGCATATAAATATGGGGCACAGTGTTTCACAAACACATTTCTAAGTTCTTCAGAGCGAAGATAATTTGATACGAATGACAGATTTTCCACCTTTGTAACAAGGAAGACAGGTCTGAGCACTGTAGAACCAGATCAGACGCCGCAGATTGCGGCGTCTGATCCGGGTCTACAGTGCCACTCATCTAGGTAATAAAATGGATAAGTTCTAATATCTAGGACAAATGTAAAGAGTTAAGGGACCAGATATTTAGAGTTTATATGGTGAATGACAATTATGTAATGGCTCGATGCCTCTCAGAACATCAGAATATTATCTTCAATGAGATCATCATTCAAACAATGCGCGAAAAGGAAAAGTGCTCTTATGGCATAGGACCAGATCAGCATGGGCATTCGCGCCCTCTGATCAGGGCTTTTGTTGCCCGCTTACAGAACCACTGGATCCTGTAGAATATGTCAACAAACAGAGAATACCCTGATCCAGTTTCACGCATGCGCAAGCTGATCTGGGTCATAGCTTATCGTGTTTCGCCATATGGGTATTTTTCACACTTTCCGCTTCAAATGTTTTGTTTGATGTATCAATATGTGTCATTCATGGCTTCCTCGATTATGTTTGTTCTAAAATGCTTTGTGCACGCATTATGAGTAATCATTTGAGTCACAACGCCAGACTATACGTACCTTTGGACACGTCCGCCCAGCAAAGATTCAGATCAGCCTGCGCATTCACGCAGGCTGATCAGAATCGTTTCTGGGCATATTTTAGATAACCAAGGATGGAAAGTTTCTCTCGTGCGGACAACGAAGTTTATGATCAGACTGCGCGACTCGCAGACTGATTTGAGTCAACATTGGCCGCACATGTTAGAAGGTACGTTTGTTGACTTTTCGGCTAATTAGTCGCTTCCCTTTGCAAATAATTAGTGAATGCAATTGACCTACGTCACGAGAGAGGCTCTTTCGGACATTTAGTCGAACCAATCTTTCAGTGAGCAAACGCAGCCCCTTAACGAGGCCTCGTGTCTAGTTCTTGGGCTGAAGTTTTTCTCTTGGCCTACTGCTTACTTGAGCGAAAAGTACGGGTTCTAAAGAGATTGCGCAGATGCGCAGGCTCGCCGGAACATTTACTGTTCGCATATGCTATAACGTTTCTTTTCATATGACTCGACTCAATTGTTGTCATTACGACATGAAAGCGGCTTGTATGGTGGCTGCAAAGAGGAGGCAATGTTTACCCAACTCCTCATAAAATCATATGTCCGTTAGGTTCGTCATATCTAGGCAATTAAAAAGAATACACACGATGTATGTTTTATATATACAAAATAAGGAAAAACATACAGTCGACTCTCGTTATCTCGAATTCCAAGGGACTCTCTGAAATACTTCGAGATATCCGTACTTCGAAATATCAGATTTGCAGAATTGAGGAAAAACTAATTCGATTAACCACATTTAACAAATTTATGTGTAATTGGACTCTTGAAGTTAGAGATATATTGAAAATATTATGGAAAAGAGGAAACATTGCTCCTTAGGAGCAATTTGTCCTCTTTTCCATAATATTTTTACATGTTGTTATATTTTCATGTTTAGGCAGAGAATTTTTCACTTCGAGATAAGCGGTTATTCGAGATAAGCGAGTTCGAGATAGCGAGAGTCAACTGTATATATCTAGATCTATGACTATATTGCATTTTTATTTCTAGTTCCCAGTTTACACAGTGGACAAATCGGAAGCGGCATCATTCTGTACACGCAAACATCACTAGCTAACACGAAATTCGCTCCGGAAGCTCTGAGATTTTATCAGATAAGAAAGCTACGCAATATCCGATTATAATTCGGTTTTCGACATCGAAGGCAGAAATGAATGTATTTTAGCTGTATCCTTCTCACACTCCGACAGCGGTCCTTGCTCAGTCAGTGATTTTCCTGGTTTTGTCGCCCGTAAACTGGATGATTCTATGTCGATATACTCCGAATTAAGGCCAACTTCATGATTATTTGAACGTGAAATCTTTCAAACACATATTATCTTTTATGTATGATACCTGCCAAGCTCTACATCAGAGTGTTTCGATTTTGTAAACCATGACCTCTTGAATTGTACCCATCAGTTCCGACTGACTGTACGACTAGCGCCAAATGTACCGCATCAATAGCTCAATAGCTCCATCCGAGCTGACTGACTGTACGACTGACTGTACGACTAGTGCCAAATGTACCGCATCAATAGCTCAATAGCTCCATCCGAGCTGACTGACCGTACGACTGACTGTACGACTTAACGCCAAGTGTACCGCATCAATAGCTCCATCCGAGCTGAATTTGACTGTACGACTAGCGCTTATTGTTTAATCAACATGGGTTCATGATATACATGTAGAAAACATACCTATATAATTTTGACCCCCTTAAACCCCACTTTTATAAAGTAAAACTGGGGTTTACAGGGGTATACATTATTTTCCTTATTTCTGCTCAAAACATAGATTGTGGGTACTCGTTAGAACCGCCTCCTCGAGGCGGTTCTAACGAGTACCCACAATCTATGTTTTGAGCTGAAATTTAAAAAATATCAGATTTTTTTATCTGAAATTTTTCGGTTTTTGGAGGTGAAATTTTCTATATATTTGAATAGGCGCGTTTTCGTAATGTTTTGTTTTATTTCGTTTGAATAAGACAGATCAACTTTAAAGCCCTGAACACTCACTTCCATTGATTTCTTGTTAACCGTATGTCATAATGTGCACATTTATGCCTCATTTAGCACGCTGTGTGATTAGAACTAACTAAGGTGTTCTTGCTTAAGTTTATTTTAATCTCGTTTCTGAAAAATATTTAAACGAGAAAATTTACTTAATGTTCGCTTTTTGTCCTCTGAAAACGCTATTTTTGGGAATACTTTTAGTAAACTTAGAAAAGGATAGATGATTTCTATACCAAAAGTTGGTACTAAATTTCTTGTAACATGCCCTGCAAAAATTTCGAATATCAGTCCACAAATAAAAATTTAATAACCAGAATTAATTTGGAATAGGGATTTTACATTGGCAGGGGAGATAATCCATGATCATAAAGTTTCGATTCTGACAATTTCTGACTTAAAATGAATGTTTTGAACCATGGTAAGTGTTTTGTATCATTTTGTGCCTAGTTCGGGTACCTTTGATAAAATACAAGTTTTAATTTTTGCGCGAAAATAATTACTTCCCTTGCTAGCAATTTCGCTATTCAAAATTATTTTTGGTCATAAAATCCTCATCTGTCAACCGAATTCCAAAATTTTTGCGGCACCGGTTGCGAAAAATTGTGTGCTAAATACTGATATGAAAGTGTTTGTCATTTCTCAAAATAACTTTGAGTATTTTTTTTTTTGAAAATCCGTTATCAGTGGGGAAACGTTCACAGTAGTCACTTTAAGAGTGAACCGTATTATAAGCCAAAATGAGTAACCCTTGTCTTAATTAATTAGCGTTATAATCCTGTGTAAACATACAGACAGACGGACAGACAGACCGACAGACAGATAGACAGAAACAGACAGACAGACATGCAGACAGACAAATAGACAGACAAACTCTTGTTTCTGCCAATAAATTGTACCTGTTATCTTCAAATTACCAATAAAACCAAAATAAAATCCGGTCTTATTCCGGTCATAAACGTTTTACGTCTAATATTCACGTGAAGAGTTAAATGACATTCTTTACTAAGATTCTCTCTCGTGGTAAAAACTGACATAATCTTGTTCGTCTGTCATTACTGACAATGACCAATCCTAATCATCTGTGTGCTGTGTTATTATTTGTGTGTTCTAAGATGGCTGATGAGACCAATCTTAGCTCTAAACTGCCTGTTGCAGATAGAACAAGAGGTCTGAGGAAGAAGGCTCTGTTGGTGATGCCTTAGCTCTGGCTTTCCGCTGTGCACGTTTCTGCTCGGCTTCGCTGATTCTTTTTGCTTCGTATTCACCAGCCCTTTTTATGAGGCCTCGCCACTTTGTACGATCTTGTGCAATCTGTTCCCATGACTCTGTTGGTATATTGAAGTCTTTAAGGGAGGCTTTGAGGGTGTCCTTGTATCGCTTCTTCTGACCACCATGGGAGCGTTTTCCTATCTGAAGTTCTCCATAGAGGATTTTCTTTGGCAAACGTTCATCAGGCATTCTGGTCACATGGCCTGTCCATCTTAACTGTGCCAATTTCAGAAGAGTATGTATACTCTGCATCCCTGCCCTTTTCAGGACTTCTGTATCTGGGATCCTGTCTTGTCACTTGATCTTTAGAAGTTTTCTAAGACAGCTTGTATGGAAGTGGTTCAGTCTTTTGGCATGCCGTTGGTAAACTGTCCAAGTTTCGCATGCGTATAATAGTGTTGGCTGCACTACCGATCTATATACTTTCAGCTTTGTGTCAAGTCCGATTCCACTTCGGTCCCAAATACTTCCACGTAGCCGGCCAAATCCTGCACTAGCTTTGGCAATTCTAGCATTGACTTCATCTTCAATGTGCACAACTCTAGACAATGTGCTTCCAAGGTAGATGAACTTGTCTACCACTTGCAGTCGTTGACCTTTCACTGTGATGGTAGGCTCCTTGTAAGGCTTTCCAGGTGCTGGCTGATATACTACCTCAGTCTTTTTGATGCTGATTGTGAGATCATAGCTGTCACATGAATCAGATACTTGATCCACACCTTTTTGCATTTTCTCTTCTGTTGGAGCACCCTTTGCCATGTCATCAGCAAAGAGGAACTCGTCTAGCACCTCTGTCTGCACCTTAGATTTAGCTTGCAACCTTCTTAGGTTGAAAAGTTTCCCATCAAAGCGATACCTAATAGGTATACCATTGTCACCATCCTGGAAAGCATCTGTAAGCATGGCAGGAAACATCATGCTGAACAGTGTTGAAGCTAGTACACAGCCTTGCTTAACTCCATTTGTCACAGGAAATGGACCAGAAAACTCACCATCATTTTGGACCCTTGCAAGCATACCATCATGGAACTGCCGCACCACTGCTATGAATTTGGCAGGACAACCAAACTTTACCATAACTTTCCAAAGTCCCTCACGACTGACTGTGTCAAATGCTTTGATAAGGTCGACAAAGGTCATGTAGAGGTCCACATTCTGTTCCTGGCATTTTTCTTGAAGCTGTCGTGCTGTGAAGATCATGTCTATTGTTCCTCTGTTTTTCCTGAATCCACACTGGCTTTCTGGTAGAAGTCCTGACCGCTCCAGGTGTTCATGCAATCGGTTCAGTAGGACCCTAGCAAGAATCTTTCCAGCAATTGACAATAAAGAGATGCCTCGATGATTGTCACAGACTTGGGGATTCCCTTTCCTTTTGAATAGGTGGATAATTGTTGCATTCTTGAGGGATGGCTTCTTTTCCCTACATAATGTGAAATAACTCTGTCAGTTTCTCTGCAACTGGAGGACCTCCTGCTTTGTAGATCTCTGCAGGTATTGCATCTGATCCTGGAGCCTTGCCAGATGACAGGAGTTTTATTGCTTTCACTGTTTCAGAGACGGTTGGGAGCTCATCAAGTAGCGAATTACATTCCCCCTGTGGTAGTCTGTTGATAGCTTCATCATTGATAGATGATGGCCGATTAAGGACACCATCAAAGTGTTTAGCCTATCTTTTCAAGATAGCTTCTTTATCAGTCAGAAGACTAGTTCCATCTGCACTAAGGAGTGGGGTGGTTCCTGAGCTCTGGGGACCATGTACTGTCTTGAGTGCATCAAAGAACTTTTTCATGTCCTTTCTGTCTGCAAAGGACTGGATTTCATCAGCCTTTTTTCTCAGCCAGGAGTCTTGCATGTCTCTGAGCCTCGTCTGAACTGTCTTGCATATGTTTGAATAGGCAGTCTAGCTAGAGCTGGTATTTCTGAGGTAAGCCTTGTGTTTTTGGTGTTTAGTCTTCAAGGAGTCCCTCAATTTCTTTGTCATTCTCATCAAACCAATCTTGGTGTTTGCGAGATACTGGTCCTAGGGAATCCATTGCTGAAGAATGAACGGTGTCTCTGAAGACTGTCCAGCTCTCATCTACATCTTCTGAACTGTGTTCCAGTGCATCTAAACGGCTGCAGAGATCGTTTACGAATGCTTGCCTCTTGCTGTCTTGTTTCAGCTTGGAGACATCTAATTTCTTTGGCACCTTCTTGCCTTGTGGTCGTCGTACAGGCTGAATGCGCAGGATGAGTTTGCTGGCAACAAGCCTGTGATCTGTCCAACAGTCTGCACCACACATAGTTTTAGTCGCTCTGACATCCTGTCTGTCCTTCCTTCGCACTACGACATAGTCAGTGAGATGACAGTGTTAGGAGCGAGGGTGCATCCATGTTGTCTTTCTGCGAGTTGGTAGACGGAAGACTGTGTTGGTGATCAGTAATTCATGCTCTGCACACTTCCTTAAAAGGAGGAGTCTATTGCTGTTGCACTTCCCTACACCTTCAGATCAAATCACCCCTTCCCAGGTCTGGTGATCTGTGCCCACTCTGGCATTGGAGTCCCCGAGGAGAATGAGTTTGTCTGTTCGGGGTGCTGCAGAAATCACAGAATCCAAATCATCATAGAACTTGTCTTTAACCTCATCTGGGTTGGTCATTGTGGATGCATAGGTACTTACAATTGCTGCATGCCTCTTGCCAGATAAGGGAAGTCTCAGCGTCATCAGGCGGTCATGTATGCCTTTGGGAAGTCCTGAAAGCTTGCTGACGAGGTGTGACTTGATGGCGAATCCCACTCCTGCTTCACGCCGCTCTTCTTTCTTGCGTCCATTCCAGAAGAAAGTGTAGCCAGCACCAACTTCTTTTAAAAGCCCTTCCTCTGCAAGGCGAGTCTCACTCAGAGCTGCAATCTCGACTTTGTATCGGTCAAGTTCTCTACCAACTAGAGCTGTTCTTCGCTCAGGTCTGTCAGAACTAGAACTGTCCATTAGGGTGCGCACATTCCAAGCGCCAATGGTAAGTGGTATCATCTTCATCTTCTTTTTTCTTGTTTGACCGCTAAGTGGGATTCCCGCTGATCGCGGTTAACCAGCAAGGAGTTTTGAAGCAGGCAATTGTTTAGGGCACCTTTTCTAGCCCCTTTTCCATGCTACGGGGTGAGCAGTGCGATCCTAAAAAGGTCTGCTCAGTCGTTCGGTTCGGCTGCCGAATTCCCCATACTGCTTCGCTCTTAAGGAAAGCGACCATATAGAACCAAGCCGCCTGTGTGCAGGTACGCAACTACAGCTTCCAGTGTTTCCTCACCTGCTGCTTCGCCGCTCGCCCATCGCCACAGGGCTTTTATATGATTTGCATATATGTGCTTGCTGTGAATGTGTGTTGCTGATTAAGATGACATGCGCTGTGAATTGGATTATAGTGAGGGAGAGGCGCGCAGAGTCAACCTCACTCTCTCATCCTGACCCAGCTGGATCCAGAGGCAAGACAGTGTCAGGACATCTGGAGCTAAGCCCGGATGCAATGGATGACCATGATTTCTTTTGTGCCTTGTCATGCTCTCTATGCTCCACAACATGCTGCTGCATCGCCATTTGGGCCGTTGAATCATAGTAATGATTTTATCCGCCCCAGCTGCCGAAGCAGACTTCACATAGCTGGAACAGGCAAATCCAGGTATGCAGGTTTTTGTTTGTAGTTCTGAAGCGCTGGTCGGTAATCCATCTAAGAGTTGGCAACTGCAAACAAAAACCTGCATACCTGGACATAATCGGCGCTAGTCGAACAGCATGTTTTTGCAAGCTGGGCGCTAGTCATACAGTCAGTCGGAACTGACGGGTACAATTCGAGAGGTCATGGTTTACAAAATCAGGTATCATGCATAAAAGATAATATGTGTTTGAAAGTCTTAACGTTTGAATAAGCGTGAAGTTGGCCTTAATTTGGAATATATCGACCTGGATTCATCGAGGACGGGCGACAAAACCAGGTAAATCACTGATTGAGCAGCATGCGATGAGGTCTACACAAAAAACGAACCACTGTCGGAGTTTGTGAGAGGATACAACTAAAATACATTCATTTCTGCTCCTGCACCCCCCCCCCCCCCCACGATGTCCAAAACCGCATTATAATCGGATATTCCGTTGCTTTCTTATCTGTTTAAATCTCATAGCTTCTGTAGCGAATTTCGTGTTCGCTAGTGATGTTAGGGTGTACAGAATGATGGCGCTTCTGATTAGGCCACTGTACGGTTATACGCTGTGGTTTATATAACCTTATAATGGCGGAGCAAAACGTCCCTAATGAAGCGACATGCAAACAGCGAAGCCCCGCCTCAGTTCGCACTGTCCGTCAGGGCCTTCATTGTATGCTTGTTAGAGATTTCGAGGTTCAAAAGTTATGGCGGCGAATAACGAAGGCCACGACGAGACTGCGAGACTGCGCAGACTGGCCCGAGCCATTACTGTTTGTATATTAACCAGCGCACGACAAAACCTACAATAAGACCAAAGTGTCCAGCCTGTACATCCACCCATATGGCAAGGGTTCTCGTTCTGCACTCTTTGGAGAGCCCGGAGGCTGTAGAAGGCACATACGATCAGCGAAGTCTCTGATCAGACAGCGTGGATGCGCCATCTGATCTGAGTCTTCGCTGGTTGCACGTCTTATTGTAGGTTTTGTCGTGCGCTGGTTCATATTGTATTGCGTTCCGATCCGTTTGTTTCTGTCAAAAATATTGATGACGGTGTATTAGAGAGATATGAATGCCAAATACAATTTCTCTCAAGAAGACATGAAGAATTGTCTCTATTAAGAAAACAGAGATCAATTCCAGAACGCATAAATCCAGCATAATTTTTGGTTTAAGCATATTTTATTTGTTTAAGACATAAACAAACACAATATCCGTACAGAAACAAATCCTTACACAGATGGAACTCAGAAGAACGTCTTAAGACTTCCACAGTTTACCACAATGTGACTGGTCGAAATCATCTTGAAATTGACTTTTATTGATCAATCCACTCAGCTCGAGTCTTATAACTATCTCTTCGCGAAGATTTCTTAAATTAGATACTTAAATCACAATTTCAGCGTAAACATAAATGAGTTGGAATTATAAGAAACGATTTTCATTTCATTTCATTACGAAAATATGCTTATTCAAATATATTGAAAATTTCACCACCAAAAGCTGAAAGTTTTCAGATAGAAATTCTGATATTTTTTTCATATTTCTGCTCAAAACATAGATTGTGGGTTCTCGTTAGAACCGCCTCGCCGAGGCGGTTTTTGATTGATTGTGTTGGGGTTTAACGACACGTAAACCCTTGTGGGTCATTTTGTGTCATCCCAGAGAAAGGGAGAAAAGAGATAGAAGAGATAGAGGAGATGAAAGAGAGGGACAGGGAAGAACGAGGAACAGGAATGAAAGTGAAGAAACAAAAGGCGGTTTTAACGAGTACCCACAATCTATGTTTTTGAGCAGAAATACGAAAAATAATACGTACCCCTGTAAAACTGGGGTTTAAAAGGGTCAAAATTATATAGGTATGTTTTTGTGATGTTTTGTGTGTGTGTGTGTGTGTGTGTGTGTGTGTGTGTGTGTGTGTGTGTGTATTTTATGGATAAGTAAATGCCAGTAAATCAGTTATAAACTTAAAGCCCTTCGAATTTTATTCAGTTTTTGATGGGCAGTCGCAAGCGTTTACACTCGCCGGTGTTTACAGTGTAAGCGCCTGCGATTGCCTATCCACAAAAAATAAACTTCCTCCCTATATACAAATCCACAAAATTGAACTTCATTCATAAAGTACATGTATTCCAGAAATATATATATATATATATATATATATATATATATATATATATATATATATATATATATATATATATATATATATATATATATATATATATATATCCTGATGAGCCGACTCATTTGGATCTGCTCTGTTCTTGGTTTTTGACTGACACACACCTATGGGTACAGTCGAACTTTAATGGGACATTTGATCTAAACATGGGTAGTTCGAGCCCCTGAGAGAAAACCATAGTGCCAGGTGAGGAGGCAAATTGGGAATAATTTAGAGATGGTTTTTCGAAGTTCTGTAAGATAGTGATATGTTGATACATTCGATGAGGCGATTCTAATGAGTATACATAACATACAATTCCATGATAAAAATAGGAAACTTTCCTTAAAACGTCCCTTTTTTTGTGTGTGTGTGGGGGGGGGGGGGGAGGGGCGTGGTTACGACCCTTTCAAGAATATTTCACTTATATCGAGCCGATCGTTCATCAAAGGTGAGCGAAAACCAACGAACCCGGGGAAGAACCACCAGACCATCCGTAAGCAGAACTTGGCTTTCCCACATGTAACCCGAACGAGACTCGAACAACTGCGGTGAGAAACCTAAAGGCATAAGAGTCAGCTCTCTTATCCATCAGGCTACGGGGTCCCTAAATACGGTTTGATTGAGCTATCGGAAGAATTTCCCTAGGGACTCAAAATGAGTTCAACCACAGTAAACGAGCCATTTGTGTTCCAGTCATTGAAGTTTTACTGTATTTTGCAAAATTCAAACTAAAAGACAGAAGCATTTTGATAACAAACCCAGTGTTAAGCTGTATGTATGTCTTTCTTGAATCAGAAGACATATAAACAACTGACCGTTCAACTCTGCTATTTTATGTCTGTAGATTCAAATATCACTTGAACTTGCCAGTAAGGACCACCGAACTTTTAACTGGATAATCACTGATAATTTTAAAATGATTTCCGAATTTTACTGATGCAATAACTTGAGGTATATTCCACTGTTACAGCAAAACGGAACCTTCACAAAATAATTAAAATTAGAAATTTAACATTTACTCATATATCTAAAGATCGCAAACGTCTAAAATGTATCCAAAGGACAAATGCTAGATGTGTGTGGAATATCTTATTCAGGAAAGGTATACAAGAAACGAGTAACTAATTCAAAAGTTAATAATCAGCCATTGCAGCAGCGCGCGGCCCGTTTTCTTAGATATGTATGTCTCAGATACTACGTACAATACTTTGATGATAGATGAAGCAATAAAATTGTCCCAACCTACCACCACTATCTTTGACATTCAAACAATGCATTCTGATTACTAATGGCTGAGATCAACTTATGGATCGGATCAATTAGTTCAAGATATATCGAAACTTTATGCAAATAGAGAATACATTGATTAGTCTATGTGTTTAAGTTTTTTCGACTACTTTGGGCGCAAAAGAAACCTAATCATACCGAGTATGCGCAGGCTGGGTAGACTTATCATTGGTCATCGCACATGTCTTTACCTGGTTGTCTAATTGGATGATGACGCTGTATTTTCTCATGATACCAGAATGTCCTGTCAAAATCTACCTATACAAACATACGAGAACAGCTTTGAAAATATTGCAGTCCCGAAATTCGGACCATGCAAACAGAAAGAAAATCTCACATTCATCCTTTTGCTTCTCAACAGTTTTCTAAAATGGCGGCATTTGCTCTTTCCGCCTGGAAAACTCTGTTACACCGTGTCCTATTGATATGTCATACCATATTGATTAACCAAAACCTCGGATGTCATACGTCATTCAATACTGACCACGCGAGATGAAGCATTGACAACGAAAATTTCTGTAAACACCAATGATTAATCCAAATATGCTACACGAATACAGAACGAGAACGGGTACGAAAATAATGCACTTGTATTCCGTCAACGTTTGGCGGACCCTGCAACATGTAATAACTTCGTTTAAAGTGGAAATGATTCTGCTGGATCATGACTAAACAACAATATGAGTATGTCCATTTTAACTAATTTCCGGTACGAGAATATGGCAGAACTATCTACAGTCTGAACAACAAAGTATGGCAAAACCTTCTTCCGTTTCGAGTCCGCTCGAGTGTGGGATGTGGGACAGTCTACCGAATGAAATGAGAAAAAAAACAGAGAACTTAAAAGGGTTCAAGAGGCTGATCTGCACCTATGTGCCAAGCTTAGCTGTGTGTTTTATGTTGTGGCTTTCCTGTTTTGCTTGTGTATAATTAACTCGATGTCTTAATTTTCTTTTATTTTGCACTGCCGGTTGCTTGTTCTATGTTTTAATTTAATTGTTTTTTGTTGTTGTTTTTAGATGAACTTATAAGATCATATGTGACTTAAGCCTGTCAGCCTCTATATGGAAGAATGTACGTGCCTTGAAGCGATGGTAAATCTCATGAAATGGTTATTTTTGTCAAATACTTTGAATCAACTTTCATTGTGCGCTTTTTAGATCATCTTTACAATATGATCTTCAAGCTCACGCCAAAGTCAAGTTTTGAAAGTCCAAGAAAACCTCGTCTACTTAGAATAACAATTTAATTAATGATGTACATGGAGCGAAGGTACTTCGTAGAAAAGGAGTAGTCCGTTGAAACACACCTAACCACCGCAAACAACCCCAAAATACCCCCAGCTTACTTTATTTATTTACCGTTTCACTCCAAACCACTTACCTTATCTATTTTTCACTCTAAATTACTTTATTTACAGTTGACTCCCGTTATCTCGAACTCGCTTATCTCGAATAACCGCTTATCTCGAAGTGAAAATGTGGTCCCTGCCGAAACATGGACATCTAACAACAGGCAAAAAAAATATTGTGGAAAAGAGGAGAAATTGCTCCTAAGGAGCAATTTCTCCTCTTTTCCACAATATTTTTAATATATCTCTAACTTCAAGAGTCCAATTACATATATATTTGTTAAATGTGGTTGTTCGAATAATTTTTTCCTCAATTCTGCAAATCTTATATGTCGAGGTACGGATATCTCGAAGTATTTAATAGAGTCCCTTGGAATTCGAGATAACGAGAGTCGACAGTATTTATTATCTCAAGTGGAATGGGGTATGAAAGATGTTTGATAGCTCAGTATAATGAGCAATCATACAGCTTGAACTGGGTCTTTGCAGCAGATAAAGTCAATAAAATATGGGCGGGCCAGGACTTTTGCTAAAACAAAAAAACTTAAATGAAATAGATAGTGATGCCCAAGAAACATCTGACCAGCAAAATTCTAGATAAGCATACGCATGCATGTGCATATACGCAGTCTGATCAAGGTCTTTGGGTCTTTACAGTATAAAAAGACTTACATAAAATATGAGACGGCGTCCAAGAATACATATGACAAACAAAAGCTCCAGATCGGCATGTGCATGTGCATCCGCACAGTTTGCAAGAGAAAACAAAAAACAAAAACGTACGGCCGTAAATCTGGCACCCGCTCAGTCTTCTACTGAACCTGCATGTGACCTTTGTTTTCTTAAACACACGCACTCGATATGCACGACAGATCGCATGAGCGAAGAAAGAAACAAACAAATAAATGAAGAAAGGATTAATAAACATTTTGCCATGTAATTTCAGATCCAAAGAAGCCAAGCCATTATAAAAATTCACATCTTGTATAAAAGCGAACAAACAAGACAGTCATAAGGTAAGTTGCCTTCAGTCATCAGAAGCTATGTAGAAATACTTTGTTAATTTTTCTATAATGAGTGTAGATGATTAATCTTCAAATTCATATTTGATTTTCAACTGTTTGATTTGTGACTCAAGAAGTTTAAAACGTGTTTTGGGGGTATGGTTTAGGTGGTTTAGTGTAGTTTGGGGTGGGAGTGTTTTGGGTGTTTCAACGGACCTAGAAAGGATAAATCATACGCTTATTTGCCGAACCAAACGGGAAATCAAATTGGACAAAATTCAACGTCAGAAGATAAAATTGTGTTTGCTTTATTTTAGCATGTTTAGGACCCTAATTCAGAGAAAAGGAATTTTTGAAACTTGCAACTGTGCAACGTGACACGGCCTTTTTGTTGACATCAAGAAATATATGAGGTCTACGTACACATGCCGTAGAACATTCATAAAATGTTAAACAAGTGACAAGTCATAATGTTCAGGTGAACAGACACGGACCCCCAAAGAAAGGGTGCAATCAGGCGTCCTAGGAATTTAAGGAGTATGACAGTCATTCCATAGATTTAAATTTCGGTATGCCAAAATGACAAGGAGAAGCTATCGTGCAAAAAAAAAAATAAAATAAAATAAATAAAAAAATAAAATAAATAAATAAATAAATAAATAAATAAATAAATGCGTACGGCGTTGACATTACATATCAACTTCGTTTCCAGCGTTACACAGAGTGGGATGTAACTTTGACAAGGAAACTGTCAAAGTTCCGGGTGTAAAGTGGGCTTCTGTATAGTGCAGATTATATTTCTTTTCTTTTGGGATCATTGGGCGCATTGTGTTGTATTTGAAAATGGAGTTCTGCTCATGTATACGCTAGAGAGCGTAAGCAGTGTTGTAAACTTCATTACTGTTTATGAAGTGTGTCAATAAAACCGAGACTCCCATTTTCTAATCCGTAGTGTGTTCTTTGTTCCAAAGGCAATCGTTTTGACGTTAATTCGTTTTAATAACCTCTATTATAATATTGAAAAAATAAAATGCCTACAATTATCTACTATTCTTCGTCGTTATCTTCTTTTTTGAAGACGCTTCTTGTTTTTTCAGTTCTTTTTCAGTTCTTAACCCTATATGATCCCTCTCCTCACAGGCTTTCGTTTTTCGAAGCAAGGGGTCATGGTACTCAGCATGACAGCTTGCTTATCTTCTGCATTTATGCAGGACCTTCGCATTTAGTACATCTCCTGTGAGCTGTGGCGTAGGGGCATATCTTTATAAGCTTATAATTTCTCTGCATGTTGTGCAGTGTTTTCTCAACCCTGTGATAATTGTCTGAATGAACATATTATCACTACTTTTTCTTTCCTTTTTCTTTCTTTTTTTTTTAATTACTTTTTTATTAAATCTAATTTTTTATCATTTCTATAGTTTTAAACCCTCTCTGACGCTACTGCTCACTGATCTTTCGCTTTTTGTAGCAAAGGGCCATGCAATTCAGCATGGGACCTTGTTACAAAGTTTTAGGCCTTTTGGTACCTCTTTGGTAAGCTTTGCGTTGTGGGCTGATCTCTATAAACGTTTGATATCTGTTTGCGGTATATTAATTTTCCAACCTTCAACGGTGATATTTATGTGTGCATCTAATTATAATGACTTACTAGTTAACTTATTGACTTGTAGTTGCTTTAGACTACGCTTGTTTTATTTTTACTATGTGTTTGTCTGAAAATAGTTCTTGAGCTAATGTTATCTGTTATGTGAAACAGACACGTAATAAAATTTCTTGTATCTTGTATTTAACTCTTGTCATGCTGAATAAATTAAGATGCCAAACCCACTTCTAATTTCCAGCCAATCAGATTACTTGATCCGGGTTTTTGATAGAAATTCATATATTAAATGACAAACAGTGCAGATCCAGATCAGTTGGGTCTACACTGTTTGTTAAGACAGGGCACGTCGTGTTCAGCAAGAGAAGGGTTAACTATTAACCTGCCGAATTTAAACAACAGTAGACGGTATTTCATATTTTTGCCAGAAAATAAGAAGACAAATAGAAGGATATATCAAATCTTATTTTCTGGACAAAATAAGAAACCGATCCGTAACTTGTTGGTTTCTGATTTAACCTCTGAGGATTTAACCAACGGAATACTACAGGTAATCTTCTATTCTGTAAATAAATGGCCGTGATGTTAACACTGTTAATTCGCGTTTTTTGCTTATACGTCTCAACTTTTCTGAAATGAACTCTTCCATCTCTGAATTCGGACATATCCATTTTTGCAAATTGGAGTTTCAAGCAATAACAAAACGGCAATCAGTGTGGATCCATAAAGAGCCGTTTCATCTGGATTTACACTGTTTGCAAATACTAGCCATTTGGGTTTTTAGGGCTGACAGGGTGTCATATATTTTTTTTTGTGTCTGCTTTATTGTATTTGTCTGTCTTTCCCTTTGGTATTGAGGCTTGATTGTTTCTTTTGGAAACCACTAAAATAGGCAATGCCTACGTCCAATCCAGTGGTACATATATACATGTATGTACTTTTTTGTATGTATGTATGTATGTATGTATGTATGTATGTATGTATGTATGTATGTAACCATGAAATTTCTAATAAATAAAATAAGTAAATCTGATTGTATTAGTTCCTGAGTTCTCCTATTAACCTGATAAATCATTGAAACTCTTATACTGTTATGTACCGGACCACAAATACAGACGCGTGATTATGATGTTGACCAAAATTGTCTGGTTATTTACATAAGTCTTAGCCTTTAGGCTTGAATTAATACAGTTGAACTACAATGGAGCGAAAATCTTTGGGACCTTGAAAATTTGTCCTAGAGATGAGCCACTGAGGGTTAATCATAGCGCCAGGTCAAGAGACAAATGAGAATAATGATGATGAGGCGATTCAAAAAAGGTAAACAAACATACATTTTCATGCTTAAATAAGTATACACCCCTAAAACATCCTTAAATATTTGTTTTCTTGAGCCATGGGAAGAATTTCCTAGGGACTCGAAAACGAGTTCGAATCACCCACGGAAGATGAGCAATAGGCATTAGAGTCATCGAACATAATACTGAAGTGGGAATTCGGAAGTCCAAAACGTACCAGGGTACATATCCCTACTTGCGGAGTTACCCTCAGCGCACGGGAAGAGCGCCAGTCTTCAATATTCGAATACAGTCGAACTTCAATGGCTCGAACATCTTTGGGACCATAGAAAATTGGTCGAGACATGGGCAGTACGAGCCACTGAGGGTTAATCATGGTGCCAGAGCAGGAAGCAAATAGCGATAATTTAGGATTTTTTTTAATTTCCTTCACAATAATTGTATGTTGAGTTTACTCATTAGAATCGCCTCGATGAGGCGATTCTAATGAGTACACACAACATACAATTTCATGATTAAATAAGAAAAATTCCCTATATATTTGTTTTCTTGAGTTAGCGAAAGAATTTCGTAGGGACTACAAAATGAGTTCGAATTAGCCATGGTAAATGAGCCATCGGTGTCCGAGCTATTGAGGTTCGACTGAATGATGTATTTCTAGGTCGTCTTAATTTAGACTGTATAGCTTGAAATATGACCTGCTGAACCTTCTGCGGACATTTTCTAGACAATCTCGGGAATTGTAAGTAAAACAATGGTTAGATAATAAAATAGTCTGAAACAACGATTAATTTAGTGTCATTTTTATGTTATTGTTCTACCGGGGTTGACGTCCATCATTAATCGTACAGGAAGGCAAACTACAGGCACTAAATCTTCGTTATTGGTCAAGAATGAAAAAAGTAGCCAGCTATACGCAGAAACGTTAACACCATAGAAAGAAATGAACTAGGATAAATAGATTCTAAAAGGAATATATTGAATATATTATAAACCTGGGATGCGTTCAATAATGCAGAGTACTCGTGAGGATTCACAGACGTTGCAAAGTAGCCTTTCATTTAAGACCGCTTTGGGCGGACGATTGCGAAACATTCCTAGAACTTACCATTCAAAGTGTATTCGTTCATCTTAAAGGGTCCATATTCCTTAAAAATAGATATTTTTACCCAATAAAGGTTTAAATAATTGATATATAGTATTAATACAATCATAAAATGTGACATCTGATAGCTTGTAAAATTTCAGGTAGTCTCTCGTTTTTTTTTGAGCTGGATGAAATGAAATGATTTTTTTTTATCTCATCTCTGAATTGATGTTGGCAATTCAGAGATAAGATAAAACATCATTGCAATTTAAGAACGAGAGACTAACTGAAATTTTACAGGTTGTCAGGTGCCACATTTTATGATTGTATTAATACAGAATACCAATTTATTAAAGTTTTCTTAGATAATAAAATGTCTATGTTTGCGGAATATGTAGCCTTTAAGTGCATAAAAGACCATTCCACTCTCACTATGGAAGTCTTCTGAAGATTTGGCATCACTTGATTAATACAGTCTCTGTACCATTGTTTTTCTCTTTCAAGTTCTGGCAGACCTTTGAATGAAAATGGTTCAGCTTCGTCATTAGGAAAAGTACCCTCGAGCATATGGGAACAGTAGAGACCCAGGTCAGTCAGCGAAGCTGCACAATCTGGTCCCGAGGTTATAAAACTTTTTTCATGCTGAACTCAGCTGAGCATGAAATTTTCTCTGCTAATAAATATGAAAATGCCAACAATAGTTGGCATTTTCATATTTATTGGCAGAGAAAATTTCATGCTCAGCTATGTTTAGCAAGAAAGAATTTGTAATTGTTAGTAAATCAAGATTTATTAACATGAAAAATTTCATGCTCAGCTGAGTTGAGCATGAAAAAATGTTTATTAACCTCAGTGCCTGGTACCCGTCGATATGAGCGGCAACGTCAGAAGACCTACCTTCGGATATGTGCACACAGCGAAGATTCAGATCAGCCTGCGCATTCACTGGGCAAATTTTGCATGGCTGATTTAAGTCTTCGATGAGCGCGCATGTCAGAAGGTACATTTTCTCACGTGGCAGTTCATATATTCTACATTACCAAATGCTTCTATAAGCGGACTAAGAAGGTCCTGTCAGACTGCGGGGAGCATTGGCCGTCTGAATATGCCCTGAAGACATATTTGTACACGGCAAGGAACAGTTAGACATTTACATGTTCCGTGGAGTGACGAATATGTAACCATGGAGCGGAGAGGGCGTGTATGAGGACGCGGGTTGTGGTTGTGGGCTGGACAGGCAATAGGAAGGTGGTTTCTAGACAGGCACATGATAATGAGAGCAGCTCAGTGTTATATAAACATTATAAGTGAATATATCCAGGAAATTATTATGAAAACAAGCCTATTCAAGTATACTGAAAATTTTACCAGCAAAAAATGAAAATTTTCGTATAAAAATTGTGATATGTTTCCTATCTCTGTTCAACACATAGATTGTGGGTACTCATTAGAACCGCCTTGACGAGGCAGTTCTAATGGGTACCCACAGTCTGTGTTTTTGAGCAGAAATAAGAAAAATAATGTATACCCCTGTAAACTCCAGTTTTACTATATAAAAGTGGGGTTTAAGGGGGTCAACATTATATAGGCATGTTTTCATGATGACCACAATCACGAAGCACAGCCTTCCCGAGACACCAAAAGTGGAGAGATGAGGCACAAACAATGACACAACAAACGACACATGTGACACCACCAACGCACAAACAAAGAAGAATTGAAACAGATGAACCGCCTTGAAACAGTCAGTAGAAGAAAAAAAAAAAAAAAAAAAAAACTACGGGCGTTTGGGGCGGGGTTAATAGGAAGGATGGCAATGATCCTTCATTTGCGCATCTCAAGCCAGAACTGAAGAAAACCAAAAACATTACCACGATGACCCCGACCACAGACATTTATAGTTAGACGTCGACCATCTGAAACAGGTTATGAAGAGAGCTGTCATTTAGTCTGAAGACCGACCTACCGTCGTGCAATTAGAGAGGGAAGCAAAGTTATTAAGCATATCTGCATCAACAACCATGCATTTCAAGAAACTTTACGGTTCCCTTGGAGATTTCATGCATTTCATGTTACCAAAACAGAACTGTTTGGAAAAGCACTGGTGTACACCCCAGGTAAACAGACCTATCAGTTTTGATATTAAGTTAAAGAAACAAATAATGGGAGTAGGGGTTCTAGCACAACTCGACTGGAACTGAGTCTTCCGTTTTTATATAAGTTTTGCAGAACGAATGTGACTCTTCATTGACGAACCAGAGTATTAAGAGTCTTCGAAAGTTATTTGACATCGACAGAGTGCTTATGATATTTTCATCGCTGATGGCTGTCTGATCGGATCAGCAACACATGACCCAATTTCTGGGATATATTTCGAGAATTACCGAATCTTCCTTAAAAATATATATACTGATAAATATTGGACATGCCACTTTCGCTTACATCACGAAAACATGCCTATATAATTTTGACCCCATTAAACCCCACGTTTATATAGTAAAACTGGGGTTTACAAGGGTATACATTATTTTTCTTATTTCTGCTCAAAAACATAGATTATGGGTACTCGTTAGAACCGCCTCGGCGAGGCGGTTCTAACGAGTACCCACAATCTATGTTTTGAGCAGAAATATGAAACATATCTTAGTTTTTTATCTGAAAATTTTCAGTTTTTGGAGGTGAAATTTTCTATATATTAGAATAGGCGTGTTTTCGTAATGTAAGGATGATAAACCAGAGAAACTCAAGCGTTTCTCTCTTTTACTGTCCTTGAGCACAAAAAAAAAAAAAAAAATACTGACCCGATTTCTTTGATAGGTGTATACAGCACATAAACAAATAGGAATAAGGCAAGTCCTTTCATGAATCGATGGTCTTTATACGGCATTATTTCTCCCTTGACTGATTTGTATTTCTTCGTAATTAGTTTTTGAAGTCGATCGCTTCTGATATCAAAGCTACTCAATAGACACCACTTGAAAGGAACCAAATCTCGTGATGTGTCATTATTGTTTCCTGTTTACGTCACAAGGTAATGAAACTTATGACCTAATTATTCAGAGTACATACGATTTTTGAAAGAACTTAGCTTGTCTGGTCCAGAAAACTTGACACTTAAGCTGCTTTTTGTTTTGTGCGTGTTTTCATTGCTATCAAGGAACATTCCTTTAAGTATCTATGGCTTTTCAATCTATTGACTTTCATACCGACTTTGTCTGTTGGAAGTTCAAAGGCAAGCGGTCCTTACACCTGACCTGGGCCCAGTTGTTCAAAACTAACGACATCGTTAGTAAACGATTCGTTAAAATTTTAATCCAGTGATACGCAAATATGCTGAAATTTTTTGCTGAAAACATGTGAGTAGCTTTTGCAGTGCAAAAGCTACTCACATTTTTCAGCAAAAAAATATCAGAATATTGTGTATTGAATCCGCTAAAACAGTTAACGAAATGACCCTTAACGAGTTCATTAAGCTAACGACGCTTTGAACAACTGGGCCCAGATCTTCAGTTGTTTGATGTTCGTGACTGTCATGATTTTACTCACCAACTCCGCCAGACCAGATATTAAGTAGTTTGAATTTACGGACGATGGGATTTTCGCTTGTATTGACTATTCAGTGTACCTAATGTCTTCTGAAAAGGGGTCAGTGTTTCTTTTCTCTTTGCGTTCTCCTTATATTCCTCTTGTTTTCGATGGAATCCTGTTTCCATGTAACTAACCCAGCAGATACATTGCGCGTATACAACATGGTGTTTTTACTGAAAATATTATGTGGATATAGTGTGAGATATTGAATCAGTTTGTATGCTCTCTCTCTCTCTCTCTCTCTCTCTCTCTCTCTCTCTCTCTCTGCAGAGAGCATGTTCTCACTCTTAATAATTTAATCTGAACATGGCAACCTCACTTCCACACATATACATGTACATACGCTTTGCGACCATTATAATATTAGAACCACTTCGCTGGTAAGATCAGTTTTGCCAGAACCAAATTATTTCCAATACAATTAATTGTCATTTAATCTAATAAAAAGACCACCCAACTATTCAGTATGAAGACACATTTCAAAGACCCAATATGGCATTTGCCTACTAGGTTCTGTTCGATATTAAGACCAGATTTTGGTCAGGTGTGAAATTTTGCTGGACTGATAACATGGTGACAGACCATAGCAAATTAAAAAGTTTACATTATGGCAGTAGTGTGTGTAAAAAACAAGTTACTAATCTGTGTGTTGTTTCAACAGGGAGTTTTGGGTTATAAAGTGTTCATTATGAAAACACGCCTATTCAAATATATAGAAAATTTCACCTCCAAAAACTGAAAATTTTCAGATAAAAAAATCTGATATTTTTCATATTTCTGCACCGACGAGGCGGTTCTAACGAGTACCCACAATCTATGTTTTTGAGCAGAAATAAGAAAAATAATGTATACCCCTGTAAACCCCAGTTTTACTATAAAAGTGGGGTTTAAGGGGGTCAGAATTATATAGGTATGTTTTCGTGATGACTTGCACAGTTTATTAATAACTGTTGAGTAAAGAAATAATTTTCATTATTTAGGTAATTTATAGCTGATTTTCTACAGCTATTTAAGGAATTTATTCTGGAAACAATTAAGTGTGATATAAAGCAGCATAAGAGACTACCATTATTAATGTGATTTTATTGCTCTATACATACCCATCTGATTTTGCAATAAGGGAATGAAAATGCAAATAACTTATTCTAAAAAGGAAAATAAAATTTAAGCTCGGGAAGAGTAGGTCAAAGACAGCTAGAATTGGTAAATACAAGTATATTCTATTCTGAAATACACTTAGGCCTTTCAATAAGAATTTCGATTACCCTGCCAATAGAATTTCATTCAGCTTACCTAAATCCATTAATAAGACCACCCCGCTAATAAGACCACTTTTTGGTAGTTCAGAAAGTGGTCTTATAACGGAATTTTACTGTATATATACATGTATATGTGCAGACTGACCACTTTTCCAAAAATATGTTTCTCCTTAAGAACAATATCAACTTCAGCGATTTTACCTGATGTTATTTCCCAGTAAGCATTCTACATAAATCTATAGCGGGCTGTTATCGGCCCGTCAGGGCACCTGACAGGCCGATAACGGCCCGCTATAGATTTATGTAAAATGCTAGCTGGGTTATTTATATATATATATATATATATTTATTTATTTATTTATTTATTTATTCAATTGTTTATCCTAATTAACATACTGTCAATTCTATAAAAGCTATATCAGTTTGTAAAAACGTGTACGATTTTGAGAATTCCGGTGATTGGGGTGCATCACGAAAACATACCCATATAATTTTGACCCCCTTAAACCCCACTTTTATATAGTAAAACAGGGGTTTACAGGGGTAAACATTATTTTTCTTATTTCTGCTCAAAAACATAGATTGTGGGGACTCGTTAGAACCGCCTCGGCGAGGCGGTTCTAACGAGTACCCACAATCTATGTTTTTGAGCAGAAATTAAAAGAATATCAGAATTTTTATCTGAAAACTTTCAGTGTTTGGTGGTGAAATTTTCAATATATTTGAATAGGCGTGTTTTCGTAATGGTGTCGTTTTATTCTGAGAGTGCAATACATTGTGTCATGTACGATATGTTTCCGAGGAAACAGCTAAGAAAAACATACAACTCTAGAACACTGTAAATTCGTAGCCCCAGTGTAGATAAATTCACATTAAGCCCCACTTGCGAATCCTTGTCTTGTTTACATGAACCATTATTGCTGCTGTACCAAATATAGTCTGTGTCTCGTCTCTAATAGTATTTTTCTGTTCTCTTTGATCCTCATTAAGCTTTGACATGCTGAATTAAATAACAGCAGAGGACGTTTTAAGATGACTGGATTTACCTGGAAGATGAAGATACTATTTGCAAAGAAAAAGATGCACTTTTTACACACAGGAACTTTAAGTTGCCTCTCCAGTATTCGAATTTTTTCAAAAATTGGGGTCTACTCTTAAAGGAAAGAATTTGCTCCCTCTGGGAGCAAATTCTTTCCTTTTAGAGTAGCCTCAGTAAGTAGGAAGGTAAACATTCATTTAAGAGTTTTTTTTTCTTTCTAGAAGCTGTATCAATTTCCTTTAAATATATTTCATTATTCGTCCTTTAGATAGTAGCGCTTGACAGGCCATGCTCTAGAGACGATGTGAATGAAGTATTATTTTCTGTATATCACTGAGTTGTCCTTTCCGTATTTCGCCTGGCGAGTGCCAAATGTTAATCGCCACTCCTCTCAGAAGATGTTATCGGAATTCGCTCTAGTCTGTGAAAACATTCTTACAGGCATGCTGAATGGAAATTAGCCGTGTTCTTGGAGAAAAGAGTCTTACGCAGTATCGAAGTAGCAAAGGTCCAGTTTTGCCTTAGTACGAGTATGCAAGCAGCAAAGGTCCAGATTTGCCGTAGTATGCAAGCAGAAAAGGAGTATGCAAGTAGCAAAAGCCCAGATTTGCCTTTTGGTGCAAACAGCAAAGGAGTATACAAGCAGCAAAGGACCATATTTGCCTTAGTATGCAAGCAACAAACGAATATGCAAGTAGCAAAGGCCCAGATTTGCCTTAGTAAGCAAGCAGCAAAGGTCGAGGTTTGCCTTAGTATGCAAGCAGCAAAGCAAAGGAGTATGCAAGCAGCCAATGTCTAGACTTGCCTTAGTTAGTATACAAGCAGCGACTGTTTGTCGCATTTTAAGGGAACTGATGCACTTGGTAGATTTTTCGCCATTTCTGCCAAGGGAGACAACTTTTTGTGACTTCCAGTTTGCTTAAACTGCAAGCCAATCCCTTTTTGAAAAGTTTTCTCTAGAAGGAAAGAATTTGCTCCCAGAGGGCAAATTCTTACCTTTTAGAGTAGACCCCTTTTCAGAAGGGAGACAAATCAATTTTGACACAGAGTTGCCTCTCCTGAAGTGGATCAATTCCGCTTAAATCACTCGGATATACTAACGGACAGGTTGCTGGTGGAAGGCATCAGTCGTATATATTTCTCATTAGTTCTCAGTACCTCTAATTGATCCGCTCTGATACTTTTGTACCTGCTTCAAACATCTTTATGACATCACTTGAACATTATAAAAGAAGGTTATCCGAAATGTCCGACAATCACAAAGTCACAGCTTTTCCGACATACCAAAAGAAGAAAAATGAGGAACGATCGCAACGGCACAGTTGCAATAACCGATATATTAACAAAGAAGAACTACAATGGAAGATCCGTCTGAGCAACAGAAACAACCACTAGGGGAGGTGGGGTGTGTGTGTGGGGGGGGGGGGGGGCGGGAGGGGGGGGGGGAGTAGTTTTACACTATCGCAAACTCGCCCTTAATTCTGACGCAGTTCAAAATTACAAATATGTGTTTGGTCTGCATAGGAATTTTTACCTCATCAGAGAAGAATCACAGTAAAGCACACCCAGTTGTCATTCTACATAAATCTATAGCGGGCCGTTATCGGCCCGTCAGTTACCCTGACGGGCCGATAACGGCCCGCTGTAGATTTATAAAGAATGCTAGCTGGGCAGTTACATGAAATCACAACACTGCAATGAAACAAGTAGAGGGCTCAAACCGGAGAAAAAGAAGGCCACAAGCTGGACCACGATGGACCCGACCACAGTCAGTATTAGTCAGGTGCTACCTTCTGAAACAGACTGAGAAAAGAGTCGTCATTCAGTCTGAGGCAATTTGATTAAAGAGGGAGGCAAAGCGTTTAATCATTAGAACAGCAGAAACACAGGAAAAAAAAACCGAATGAGGAAGGCAGAGACGTGGTTTAGAGAGATATTCTGATTTCAGAGGCTGAATATGATACTTGGATGCCTGAAGAGTACATTGTTTGCTCTGCAATCTCTGTCAGAGGTCCACAAATCAGGAGATAAAAGTTGATTTTGTGTTACTGAAACTCTGAATTCTCGCTGACATTGTTTCGGCTTAATCTTTCACCCTTAGTTCTTGTGCAGGCACTTGTGTCTATGAAACGATGTATCCATTATCTCAATAAGTAATGTCGCGTTGACAAAAAAATCGATAAAATGACAAAGATAGAAGTGACAAAATAGAAAAAGGCAACCAGTGTAGATCTTGATGAGACGGCTGGTAGGAGCCGTCTCATCTGGATGTACATTATTTGCAAAACCTTTCTATTCTGGTCCAGGTAGTTGAAAGGGTTAACATTACTTTTATTGTGAATAATTTGACTGTTTTCATATGTTCTATATTTTTTGAGGCAACTGAGAAACTTTTTCAGAGGCATTTCTGATGAGGACACGCAATTTTAAACTGTATATAAATGCGCATTCCCAGGAATCGGGCGGTATTTTAAAATCCTTCGGGGAATCCTTCCCTCTATAACATTCTCTAGCTTCCTTTTGGAGATCTTCCCTAGTATCGCTTCCAGAAATCTCCCTAGTATCACTTCCAAAGTTGGGACTTCTCTTAAAGACATGAATTTGAATCCTTCAATCTGTAGCGTTTCTTCTCTCCAGCATGGGAACTCTAAATTCATCCTCCAGCTTCCTGTGGAAGATTTACATAAGTAATTGAGAAAAACAAGATAAGACTACCTTTCGTTCTGATTCTTAAGTTAATTTGCATGTCAAATTGTGTATGTTGTAACATAACTCGTATTTGATGATAAATACATATGATATATGTTTAAACAGAATGAATGAATTAGCTACCAGAGGGAGTAAATTCCCTCCTTTAAGGGCAGCCCCCATGATAAAAAAAGGAAAATATATATCAGGCGATATCTATTTATTGCACATTTTCCTTACGCACATGCGTCAATGACGTTGAATCAATATTGAAACGACAATGTTTTGATGTGTGTCTTCTGACTGACTTTTAGAATACCGCCAACTTCTATTGCTCGAATATTTTTGTTTTAGATATGGGTACTTCGAGCCACTGTGGGTCCTCATAGCGCCACGTCTGGAGGCAAATGGGGATAATTTAGGGATGCCTTTTCGATCTATTTAAATTAATAGTATGTTCAGTGCACTCATTAGAATCACCTCCATGAGGCGATTTTTATAAGTTCACACAATGTTAATTGTTATGCTACATTAAGAAAATTTCCCAAAAATATCCCTAAATATTTGTTTTTTTGAGCGACAGAAAGAATTTTCTTGAGACTTAAAACGAGTTCGAATCAACTACGGTAAAAAAAAAAAGCCATCAGTATTTGAGTCACTGATGTTTTACTATCATTATGAAAGCACGCCTATTCAAATATATAGAGACTTTCACCTCCAAAAACTGAACATTTTCCGATAAAAAAACTGTGATATTTTTTATATTTCTGTTCAAAACATAGATTGTGGGTACTCGTTAAAACCGCCTCGGCGAGGCGATTCTAACGGGTACAATTTATGTTTTTGAGCAGAAATAAGAAAAATAATGTATACCCCTGTAAACCCCAGTTTTACTTTATAAAAGTGGGGTTTAAAGGGGTCAAACTATATAGGCGTATTTTGGTGATGAAATAATATAAATATGGGATACGCAGAGAAGGCCTCAGTCGCAGGACACAGCCCTCTCAAGGCATCGAATAAGATTAGAATCATATGGGACGACATCACAGAACAATATAACACGTCTATGAACATAAAACGATCAAAACTAAGAGGAACTGTAACAGAATTAACGCCTTGAAACGGTCAACAGTAATACCGCTGTGGGGATTAAACCTTGTTTTAAGAACGCTGAACCCTCGCCCTTAATCCTGATACAACTCCCTGACTAACCTTTGATACCATTGTATACTTATTTGAATTAAGCTGAAAACAAACACCATGTTTATTTAGTATTTTACAAATGTATATGTAAGAGGGCGTAAGCAGTGTTTCAAACTTCATTTCTGCTTATGCTGAGGCTCAATAAAACCGATACTCCCATTTTCTCTCTGTAACCTGTTCTTTGTGTAAAAAGGCAACCTTTTACAGCTTTATTTACAAAGTTTGCATATGATAGATCAAACATCCCGTGATTAAGATGCATATATATTTCTTTGCTGGTTCCGATCATCTAATCAGCTATTCCCAGCTAGCATTCTATATAAATCTATAGCGGGCCGCTATCGGCCCGTCACCTACCCTGACGGGCCGATAGCGGCACGCTATAGATTTATAAAGAATGCTTACTGGGTATAGTACATCAGTGTTGTGTACAATAGCACATCAGAGTTGTGTACAAATAATAACACTGACAAGTGTTCGGGTTGCAATTTTCTCAGATCCCTTGGTGTTTATTACATCTCACTTTGTCATTTAACTGTCTCTGAAAAGTCACATGATCAGTCTCCTATGACACTGAAACATCAATTTCATATTGATAGGTTTTTAGTGGAGACACTGCATTTATTTATGATCGAAAGAATTACGTAGAAAAATATTCAGGCTTCTCTTGAGACAAACTTCGAAGAAGATGAACAACGATATTGCATATCGTTGTCCATCTACTCCGAAGTTTGTCTCAAGAAAAGCCTGAATATTTTTCTACATGTATATGTGCGGTACCATCAGAAAATTTGTCTTTGGGAAATATGCTGACAACAACAAGAGGGCCCAGAGGACCCTAATTCGCTCACCTGTCATTGTCTCTAGTATATTCCAAAAGACTATGGTTTATCTTCATAGGACTATGTATGTTTAAAATTTGTTGAAAATGAATGTTTTCATATGACAGGCTGGAGGTTTAAGAATTGTGTTATACAGGCCTTTGGAGGAATGTGATGGTGCTTGGCACAGATAAAAGCATTTTGGCTCGTACAGACCTTAGGGAATGGGGGGCTGGTGCTTGACAGAAGCAAGATCCCATGGTGCCTTAGTTTGTTTTTGTTTTATTATTATTATTATTATTTTTAGCTCTGGCGGCTTTCTTGTTCAGCAGAGCAGGACGGTTTGAGCAATTTTGGTAGAGGATCACCCAAGGAGCATTCTTGTGAAATTATTGAAAAATCTGTCCAGCAGTGTCAGAGGAGAAGTCTTTTAAAGCAAAAGTTGCAATGTATGCATGTTAACTTTTATGGAAAATCAGCCCCTCTTATGGCGTTTGAAGGCCTGATGAACAGAGGGACAAATGGATGAATGAATAAATAAACAAACGGAGGGGACTTTGGATACTTTGGATTGATATCTAAAATCATACCAATATTAACTAAATCCATCATTTTGTTAGAAAAATATGAGCATGAGCTCTTTAAATATTTTAACATAAAAGTTATGACACAAAAACTCAAAGTGTGTTTCGTAGACCTTAAAGTCATGGGCATGGGTAATAATAATATATAGCATTTTTCTTATTTCTGCTTCAATACTTAGAATGGGGCCACTCTATATAAGTCTATGTAAAAAAATGGGCCCCGGGGCGGGGCCACTTTTTTACCCCAGGGCTATAATTTGAACAACTTCGGTAGAGGTCCTTTCGACGAGGCTACATACCAAATATCAAGGACCTGGGCCTTCCAGTTTTAGACAAGAAGAGTTTTTAAAGGTTTTCCCTATATAAGTTTATGTAAAACATAAGGGGCCCTGGGCGGGACCATTTTTGGTCCCAGGGCTATAATTTGAACAATCTTGGCAGGCGTCCACTAGACAAAGCTGTGTACCAAATATCAAAAGCCTGTGCCTTATGGTTTAAAACAAGAAGTTTTTAAAGGTTTTCCCTACATAAAGCTATGTAAAACAAAAAGTGGGCCCCAGGGCTACAATTTGAACAATCTTGGTAAAAGTCCACTAGATGAAGTTACATATCAAATATCAAAGACCTGGGCAATCTGGTTTCAGTCAAAAAGGTTTTTAAAGGTTTTGCCTATGTTAGTATATGTAAAACATGTTGGCCCCAGGGCGGGGCCATTTGTGGCCCAAGGGCTACAATTGAAACAATCTTGGTAGAGGTCTACTAGATGAAGCTACATAACAAATATCAAAGACCTGGGCATTCTGATTTCAGTCAAGAAGACTTTTTAAAGGTTTTCCCTATGTTAGTCAAAATGAAAACATGTTGACCCGTGGGCGGAGCCATTTTTTGGCTCCAGGGCTATAATTTGAACAACTTAAGGTAAAGCTACATACCAAATATCAAAGACCTGGGCCTTCTGGTTTCAGACACAATGATTTTTAAATGTTTTCCCTAAGTTAGTTTATGTAAAGAATGTTGGCCCCTGGGCGGGGCCATTTTTGGCCCAATGGCTACAAATTGAACAATCTGGATAGAGGTCCATTAGATGAAGCTACATATCAAATATCAAAGACCTGGGCATTCTAGTTTCAGACAAGAACATTTTTAAACGTTTTCACTGTGATAGTCTATGTAAAACAGGTTGGACCCTGGGCGTAGCCATTTTTGGCCCCAGGGCTATAATTTGAACAATCTTGCTTGAGGTCCTCTAGATGAAGCTGCATAACAAATATCAAAGACTTGGGCCTTCTGGTTTCAGACAAGAAGATTTTTAAAGGTTTTATCCTATAAGGGTCTATGTAAAACACGTGACCCCTAGGGAGGCGCCAATTTTATCCCCCAGTGTTATAATATGATAATTTTGGTAATGGTCTATTAGTTGAAGCTACATACCAAATATTGCCGGCCTTGGTGGCTCAGTTGGCTGCGCCGTCCCACTTGAGACCAGGAGGTCGCGGGTTCAACCCCTGCCGAGGTCGGCACCATTCTTTCGTGGAGATCGATCATGAAATATTTTCTACGGTCATTCTCTCCCTTCCGCTGATTCAAGAAGGGCAGTTGTCAGTTTCTGGCGAAAGAATGTGCACAATACTGGTTAACCGCTTTGAGGACTAAGCCTGCCCAGTAAACCTGCGGTTAGTTAAACTGACCGCGCTCGACATGACCCCATTGGATTGACTAGACCGTAAAACCTCAACACAAAAAAAAAACATACCAAATATTAAAGACCTGGGCCTTCTGGTTTCAGACAAGAAGAGTTTTAAAGGTTTTATCCTATAAGGGTCTATGTAAAACACGTGACCCCTAGGGCGGCGCCCATTTTGACCCCAGTGTTATAATTTGATAATTTTGTTAATGGTCTATTAGGTGACGCTACATACCAAATATCAAAGACCTGGGTCTTCTGGTTTCAGACAAGAAGATTTTTACATGTTTTTGCTAATTTTCACATATTTGTTGCCATGGCAACCAGAGTTCTGCTTGGATTCCAAATGTTTGAACAACTTTCAGTTAGTATCTCCCAAGGATGATTCTAGTGAAGTTTGTTCCAAATTGGCTCAGTGGTTTAGGAGGAGACGTCAGTTGTTGACGACGGACGCCGGAGAACTGGCCTATCAGAATAGCTCAATGAGCACTATGTGCTCAGGTGAGCTAAAGCTCCAGAATAGCCTGCACATCTATACGGTCTGAAAAGTGACTTATGATATATTTCGATACCCGTTGATTCTATAAGAGGACAACGAAGGCCCGCGCAGTCTGATTTGAGTATTGACTTTCCGCATATGTCCAAAGGACACTTTTTTCGATGACGCGTCTCGTGTTCAATTTTGGAGAGATACAACCTCCTACAGAAACACTCAGAACGCCCATGATGAAGTAAACGATTCATGTAGCACTGCAAAAGAACGATCCACCATAACCAACAGATTAACACACACAGGGTTGGGATGAAGTATGAAGTATTCGTATCTGATGTGCCACGTGTAAATATTGAATGCAAAATTGAGCTTTAAACTAGTTTTAAGTTTTGAAAAGAAAATGCCAGCGGCTATATGACTGATTGGCTGCATACTGTTTCTATCCAGCCGATGGTTCAATGTTCTCCTCTTTTACACATACCAAACACAAATCTCTCTTCCAAGTGTGTGTGGCTTACAAAATTGTACAATTCCCCAGATTATTCGAAGTGCCTTCGGAAAACCTCGTAAGGTTTAAATAAACGTCAAAAAGATTGCCTTTGGAAACAAAGAACACACTACAGATTAGAAAATGGTTTTATTGAGACTCTTCATAAGCAGGAATGAAGTTTGCAACACTGCTTACGCCCTCCAGCATATACATGAGCAGAACTCCATTTTCAAATTTACTACAATGGACCCAATGATCCCAAAAGAAATGAAATATAATCTGAACTACGGTGATGTACGGGGAGGCGTTCAACCGCCACCACACGGCACTAACACCAGCTGCAGAGTAGTAAAATAAACGTCAGAAAAGTTGCCTTTGGATACAAAGAACAGACTACAGATTAGAAAATAGGAGTCTCGGTTTTACTGAGACTTTTCATAAGCAGTAATGCAGTTTGCAACACTGCTTACGCCCTCTAGCGTATACAGGAGCAGAACTCCATTTTCAAATTTACCACAATGGACCCAGTGATCCCAAAGGAAATGGAATATAATCTGCACTATAGTGAAACCTTTAATATTTCAACTGTCTCGTTGACTTTGCATAAGTGCTCAAGGTGAGCTATTGTGGTCAATCAATGTCCGTCGTCCGTCGTGCGTCATCCGTCATGTGGCATCAACAATTACTTTAAAAGCCTACTACTCCTACACCCTATGGCCAGTTGACTTGAAACTTGGTAGAATACATCGGGGTGACTTGTAAATCAAAAATAGCTAAAATCGTTCCGATCAGAAATCAAAGATATCCGCCATGGCCGCCATATTGAAAATCTATTTTTCGCTTTTTTTCCTGAACCGAAAGGCCAATTGACTCGAAACTTGGTAGGAAGCATAAAAAATGATCAAAAAAAGTTAAAATCGCTCCGATCGGAAAGATAATCTATTTTCCGCTTTTACTCCTGAGCCGAAAGGACAATTGCCTCTAAACTTGGTAGCTTCGAAGAATCGGGGTGACTTGCAGATCGAAAATGGCTAAAATCGTTCCGATCGGAAATCCAAGATGGCCGCCATGGCGGCCATCTTGAAAATCTATTTTTTGCTTCTTTTCCTGAACCGAAAGACCAATTGACTCGAAACTTGGTAAGAAACATCGGGGTGTTTTATACATCAAAAATAGCTAAAATCGTTCCGACTGGAAGTCCAAGATGGCCCCCTGGGGGTCATCTTGAAAATATATTTTTCGCTTCTTCTCTTGAACCGAAAGGACAATTGACTCGAAATTTGGTGGGAAGCATCGGGGTGTCTTGTAGATCAAAAATAGCTAAAATTGTAAGGGTCGAAAAATCCAAGATGGCTGCCATTGCAGCCATCTTGAAAATCTGTTTTTCGCTTTTACTCCCGAACCGAAAGACCAGTTGACTCGAAACTTGGTACGAAGCATCGGGGTGTCTTATAGATCAAAAACAGCTTAAATCGTTTCGTTGGGAAATCCAAGATGGCTGCCATGTTGAAAATCTATTTTCGGTTCTTCTCCAGAAGCGAAAGGCCAATTTACTCGAAACTTGGTAGGAAGCATCGGGGTGACTTGTAGATCGTAAAAAGTTAAAATCGTTCCAATCGGAAGCCCAAGATGGCGGCCATGGCAGCAATCTTGAAAATCAAATCTATTTTGCTCTTCTTCTCCTGAACCTAAAGACCAATTGACTCGAAACTTGGTAGACTGCATCGGAGTGAATTGTAGATCAAAAAATAGCTAAAAATCGTTCCGATCGGAAATCAAAGGTGGCCGTCATGGCGGCCATCTTGAAAATATATTTTTTGCTTCTTCTGAACCGAAAGACTAATGGACTTGAAACGTGGTAGGAAGCATTAGGGTGACTTGTAGATCAAAAATAGCTAAAATAGTTCCTATCGGAAATCCAAGACGCGGCCATCTTGAAAATATATTTTTGGCTTCTTCTCCTGATCCGAAAAGCCAATTGACTGAGAATGACTTGTAGATAAAAAAAAAAAGTAAAATCGTTCAGATCGGAAATTTAAGATGGCCCGCCATGGGGCCATCTTGAAAATCTATTTTTCACTTCTTCCCCTGAATTGAAAGGCCAATTGATTCAAAACTTGTTAGGAAGCATATAGCTTCTGCTCCTGAACCGAAAGGCCAATTGTCTTGAAACTTTGTGAGAGTAATCGAGGTGACTTGTTGATCAAATATAACTAAAATCGTTCCGATTGGAAATACAAGATGGCCACCAAAGTTGCTATCTTGAAAATTTATTTTGAATTTGTTCTTCTGAATAGAAAGGCCCATTGACTCGAAATTTGATAGGAAGTATCGGGGTGACTTGTAGATCAAAAATAGCTAAAATCATTCTGATCGGAAATCCAAGATGGTCGCCCTAGCAGCCATGTTGAAAATCTATTTTGAACTTTTTTCTCCTGAACCAAAAGGACAATCAAACTTCATTGGAAGTATCGAGATGACTTGTAGATCAATAGTAGCTAAAATTGTTCTGACTGGAAATCCAAGATGACCGTCATCTTGAAAATCAGTATTGAACTTCTTCTCGTGAACCGAAAGGCCAATTGACTCAAACTTGTCTGGTAATCAGATGAGCGATACAGGGCCATCTTAGCCCTCTTGTTTCCAAAACTTACCGAAATTTGTATTGAGTCCAGTTCATATGAGATTTTACAAAGTTACGTTTTAGACATACAAAAGAGAATTTAAAGCATGCGTACATGTATTTATGTGATTATTTCCATAATACTGTTATGAGTATGATTTGAAAGCAAGTTAGACGACACTTCTGTTAAGTCTTCTTTTGTAAACTAAAAGTCAAAAAGGTAAGTTCATTCACAACATCTTTTAAGAACAATTCGAAAAGATAAGTTGTCGAAATAAAATGGTTGGATTAATGTAGATGATATCCTACAGACAAGATGCTTAGAGGTCAACCTAATTAAGGTAAACAGCTTTGCTGTTCTCTTTAACAGGGGCAACAACCTGCGCCATCAATATGGTCACATGCACATAGCTGCGACTGCATCATTTGTTTGGATTTATGCCAAAATCATGGAGAGTGCTTACCCAGCTAGCATTCTACGTAAGTCTATATCGGGCCGTCATCGGCCCGTCAGCTACCCTGACGGGCCGATGACGGCCCGATATAGATTTACGTAGAATGCTGACTGGGTAATGCAGTGAAAAATCACTGAGTGTACCAAACATGTCCGTTTTGGTACTGTGTTCCACCAAAAATGCAAACTCCATGCACATTTTAGTTATTGTAGAAACTTTGATCAATAACGCTTTGATGAACAGCTTTACTGAATATCAACACGGATGGTCGAAGTGTCTGGATATCCAATACGTTTCAGAAGCCCGATTTTTCGAAGGACAGACTGTTCGCATATTAATGAATTTGTGCACTAAGTCAATATTCTGAATTTCTGAAAAACCTGGTTAATTCAGAAAGATTCCGAAATACATGTCACTGACGAAAAATGCTGTCTTCATCATCGTTATGACGTACGTTGTAAGGCGTGTTTAATTCCACGACGACATGTCGGGCCACAGACTCAGTAACGACTGAACCCCAAGCCTTTTATAGATGGCTTATGTCTTACCTTTACTCGTCTTTCGCCGGGCTTACTGTGGTTCTACTGATGAGTTTTTAATTACTCTGACTTTCAGTTTGTAGTCGAGCACTAATCTGTGTTTCATAGTATTGAGAAATTAATTTATATGTTTTCTTGTTGACAGACTGATAAGTTAGTGAACATGTTCGTTTTGAAAAAAGAGCCAGCGCTATATGACTGGTCAACTGCATATTGTTTCTATCCAGCCGGTGTTTCAATGTTCTCCTCTTTTAATCCTTTCCTCATCAGTGGGTCAACACAGAAAACATACAAATATTCAGTCGTGCATTTTGCTTATTGTATTAACTGATCTTATTAGCAGTACTTAGGTTAAAATATCTGAGTCCTCTGCTCTGCTACCTTTACTTTATTATGTTTTTCTCTGGCCCAAACAACTATGATGTAGGAGGTGGCCCATGGGCGTGGTTCAGCTTTTTACTTGCTTGAATCATCCAACTCATCTGCAGAGATCATATATCCATTCGTTTTGTTTACAAAATCTTTTTTGTTTTACTTTGGCGTTTTCTTGGGTATTGCTCGGTTGGCAGCAATGACCTAGACCAACGTCATTTTTGTCAACGGTGTTTGCATATTCTAGTTCGCATTTCGTCAAAGTGAGTCCCGTAACAGTGTATTTATCAGGCAAAATGTAAAACTATGAAAACATTAAAATTAAAATTTCTCAGTATAGATGTATCTCATGGCAAAATATGCTCCAGTTTGACTTTCATTTACTCTGGCATACAGTAGGATTAGCCATGAGTACTCGTCTTTGTTTATTATAGTGTTTAATTTGATTTTTATGTTTTCGCTTGATGCATTAACTGAGTTGGTAGCCTTTATGCGAACCGATTATATATATATATATATATATATATATATATATATATATATATATATATATATATATATATATATATATATATATATATATATATATATATTTCTGTATTAAGAGTAGCATCGGGACCCAGGGTGAAGTTAGCTGGCTGTGAAAGTGCTTTAACCCCCGTCCCGTCGACCCCCACCCACACACACACCCGGTGGTTTACCCTACTGACCGTTCTGGGGCGGTGGTCCCGGTGTTAGTCTTACTCTTTGTTGCTTTGCGGTTTATTCTACGAGGCGATTTGTTTTATGTCGTACCTTGTGTTATTTTGTTCTTGTGTTTTTCAGTCATTTTAGCATTGCGATTACCTCGCTTGGGGAAGAGAGAGAGCTAATCTTAGTGTTTTTTATGTACGTTTGTCCGATTTGTGCTTGTTTGGTTTTGTCGGTTTCATCTTCCTCTTGGTGCTTGGGAAGGCTGCGGCCTGTGATTTTGGCACTCCCTTGACTTTTCTCTTGCCTTTTTTTCAAGTATTTTTTCTTTTATTTCATTCTCGGGGTTTCGAGTCCATTTCACTGCAGATACAAGGGACACTGTCAAGTCTTCATCTATCTAAAGTGACCAACTTGTTCATAATTTGGCCAACAATAAATGTATCTAATCCTGATACGACCATTCAATGCTGCTTCTCACTTTAGTATGTGCTAAAGTCCGATCTCGCAAATTTTTACAGCAATTTTCATCGTTTTGTATAACTTTGTTCTACTCATGAAATACAGTTCTGTTCACGTATACGCTAGAGAGCGTAAGCAGTGTTGCAAACTTCATCAATTCTTTTATCATGAAGAATCTTAATAACACCGAGACTCTCGTTTTCTATCTGCAATGCGTTTTTTGTTTCCAAATGCAACTTTTTATAGCTTAATTTGTTTTCAATCATCTGTATCAGGTTGCATTATATTTTGTTTTCTTGAAAACAAAACTTTGTTTTGCGTTCGATAAATATGTTCCTGGTGTTTAATTTCATATCCAGGCTTTCGTTTAAAGATATGACAATTGTTTTGGTAGCTTTTTCATGTATTTGCTTCTTTTACTGACCTGTCTTTATTCATAAACATACTAGATTTCCCTAGTTTCTCTAACATTCTTTGTGTATTTTAAAAACGCGTTTTTGACCTGCTTTTATATATTCATTCCTACAATTCAGGATGTAAAAAACAAACTGGATTTTCCTTGTTTTTATAACTACTATCACAAAATCATACCTGGTTTGACGTTCTTCCTTTACTGTTTTCTATATATAATGTGCAGTCCATTAGCATGTTACAGCTCCAATGCCTCTAAAAATTACTTCAGAATAGTCTCTATAATTTAAAAGCATGTTAGATTATACCAGTTTTAATAACTATTTTCACAAGACCATGTGTGAGTTAAAGTATAATATACTACCGCTGTTTGTCTTCATATAATGTTTTTGATTTAAAACAAATATGATTGCGCTCGCCACTATACAGATCTTCACAAGACCCCGTATTTAAAACTACCATCTTTCCGCTGCTTTCTCGATTTTATTCACAAAATTGATTTCTTCTGTGTTTGTTTTTGCTGTTATTATTTAAAAGTATTTTTATTTCTCTTGCTTCCGTAGCAAGCTTTAGGAATGCATTGTTTTAACTTAATGTTCGACTTGTTTGGTTCAACCGGTTTTACAACTGACAAAACGGTGTCTGATTTGAAAGCAATCTCGATTTATTTCGACTTAATTTATAAAAGAAATCATGTGGGATTTGAAAGCAAAAACTTGTCGTAATTTCAAATACGCTTGCCTTTCATTCACCCGCGTTTCATCTGATTTCACTGTATAATTATCTGCGAGATTTCAGCAAATCTGTTCTTTATTGTATGGTTTCTGTCTGACTTTAATTAGTTTTGAAGTGGTTTATCTGCGTAAATGATTATTTGTAGAAGACACTTGACGGGAATCAATGACAACTATCTAATCGGTTGGCAGGTTAGCAAAGTAGCAATATGAAAGTTGTACAGGATAAATTTATTGTCTGGAATGCTTAACTTTTATACTATATATAAAAGAAAGAGTTTCAGAGACATGGTCGGATGACACATACATATCTTCTGGTATGGGTTGACAAAACTCATAAAATTACAATTAAAATATTCATGCGAAAGTCCGTCCATTAGCTGTAGCTACAAGAAAACAAAGAGAACTAAATATATATAGTCTATTTGTATATGTCTGTCTTCAATCATATTCCTCTTACTTTTTATATTTATTTCTTTTTACTTCACTGTTTCCAAGCAACCTTTCAGTAGTCGATAAATGTAACAATCAGACCACATGATATGAGACGACCGTTTCTAATACTTCGGGGACTCAGAACCATACATTTTCCATCTTGAAAAATGCATATGGAATACCCAAACGTGTCGATCTTAAGCAAAACGTTAACAGTGCCGTTGTTGGTTATTCGTTATGTTCTTGAGTGAAAACAAGAGTTATTCTATTAGCTCATTTATGCCGAGTCGACTTTTCTACCACAATACTTTGGACTGGTCCATTTTAAGTTGAAGGGGTGTGTGGTTAGTTTTTAATATTACCAAGGTTTACAGAAAACAAACAAAAAAACTATTTATAATGCAAAAATGTGTAGACCAGATTGTAGATCAGTTCTGCAGCGTCTAGTCTGGGCTCACCCTATTTGCCAATGTCCCTTTTAAAATGGAACGTAGGCATAAGTAGGTTTAACACAATAGGCTAATGCTGCTATGTTATACATGTATAAGTAATATAAATTGTAAATGCGTTGGCACGGTTTCAAGACTACACCCCAGTCAGCATTCTACGTAAATCTATATCGGGCCGTCATCGGCCCGTCAGGGTAGCTGACGGGCCGATGACGGCCCGATGTAGATTTACGTAGAATGCTAGCTGGGACAATACATACAGCGGTGAGCTTCTATTTCAATAACTACCAAAACGAAATCCCTGTTCGGACTGCGCTGACGCATTGACTATAAATGAAAATACGTGACTCTTAAAAAAGGGAGCCTCTGGTCATTTTTCGAATAGTAAAAATACGAGAGATATATACTTGTATTATGTATGTTATGAGACAATTAAGTGTAATGCCATGATAAATATTAGAGAACAAAGCACAGATACAAAAACGACAAGTGGTTTATGATAATATTAACAATATTTTTTCATTTAAAATACAACACTTATCAAAATATCTTTCCGAGTGATGACATAAGAAAAAAGTTAAGTTCACTAATATTACCTAAATTTCTCATGAATTCACTCACTTAGTGAATGGGTTATAGTTTACTTCAAAGAACACATAGGGTGTACTTGGGCACTATGTTCTTGAACACTGCGTAAACAGCTAGAAATGACTCAATAAACACAAAATTTAGATCGCTTTGGAAACAAATTTTCGTACCGACTCTTTGTCAGGAGCGTCAAAAACAAGTTTGGTGGGAAACTGATGAAAGTAACGATGGCGTTTACATATATCAAGCAACTGCTTTAGTTTACCGTTTATAATTAGTTTTTTTCCCGCAGATTGTGTTTCTTGGATAATCGGGTTCCGCTTAAACCGGTGCTAGGGAACGTGTGCAGCACTGCAAACTGTACTGCTATCATATATAGAGACCCCGATTTTTTGTCCTTTCATGTGTTCTTTGTTTCCAAGGGCAACCCTTAATATGATAAGTGCATTAAAATAAGCATCTGTATAACTACAACGTCAACTATATTGTGCAAAATATTGCGAATGTCATGCGTATTTCCAGTATTTGGCGCTTGCTCAATTCGTTAGAGATGTTTAGGACTGGAACGTGTTCTGGTGCGTTGTTCCTGTTGTTTGGGATCTGTCTGTGCAATTTTGATTCTGACCCGATTCGAGTAACGAAGCAAAAAGAATAATAGAATCAAAGAACAGAACAAGCAAGGAAGAAAAAAATAGTTTGTTTTATTACACGGTATTAACTCAAGCTTGATTCATGACAGTAATGGCTTGCCTCAGTAATAGTGTCTCTCTTCCATCATGTTTTATTGGTTCAGTAGAGACGCAAAACTCGGCCTAATAAGCATCTTCGATAATTAAGTTCTTAAATCTTTGAAGGAGATGGCGACATAACGAAGGCTTTTCAGAATTTGTTTTGATTTGTTTCATGCTGCCCTTGATATACTGTTTGGCATGGTTTTACCATAACGATAACATCGTCATAACCTCTGACTACGGCAGCCCTGTCCCCTCCCCCTCCCGTCCCCGCCCCTCCACTCCCATCAACCCCGAATTCTTCACTTTACTGTATGAAATGTGGTGAATTATGGGGTATACATGACTTCTGAATAGATGAAGCATTTCATTTGATGATTGTCCTCAGAAATAATTTATGAACCCTTTTAGTTGATTAACCGCCACTGAAACACGGGTAGAGACTAAATTAGCACACAACTGAGAGATATTCGCATTTGAAATGTTAAACTTTAACCTGCTGATAATAAAAAAGTAGACATTTTTGGAAAAGTATGTTATATCATATTTTACAGAAAACAAGAACCAAAAGTGAACAGGCAATTTTCAAATAACAGGAACAATGCACTATGTACTTATTACGAAAACATGCCTATATACTTTTGGTCCCCTTAAGCCGCACTTATATACAGTAAAACTGGGATTTACAGGGGTATACATTATTTTTCTTTTTTTTTTGTCCAAAAACATAGATTGTGGATACTCGTTAGAATCGCCTCGCCGAGGCAGGTCTAACGAGTATCCCCAATCTGTGTTTTGAGCAGAAATATGAAAAATATCAGAGTTTTTATCTGAAAATGTAAAGTGTTTGGAGGTGAAATTTTCTATATACTTGAATAGGCGTGTTTTCGTTATGACATATCTCTAACGAAAACTAGTCAGTCTGAGCCAGAAAACTTTCACTTCAATTGTTATCAGTTTGGCGAGGGTGATCGTTGCTCTGTCTTATCATTCGTTTTAGAATCTATTTATCTTCACTATGCTGGTGTTACTGCCGAGTTCACTATAGGTGGTTTTCGTGCCGTGTGTCGACCTTAACATTACGAAAACACGCCTATTCAAATATATGGAAAATTTTACAACCAAAAAAGGTAAATTTTCAGATAAAAAAAAATCCTGATATTTTTTATAGTCCTACTCAAAACATAGATTGTAGGTACTCGTACGAGTACCCGCAATCTATGTTTTTGGAGCAGAAAAAAGAAAAATAATGTACACCCCTGTAAACCCCAGTTTTACTATATAAAATAAGGATTAAAGGGGTCAAAATTATATAGGTATGATTTCGTAATGGCTGGTGTCACTGCCGTGTTTACTATAAGTGGTATTAGTGCCGTGTGTCGACCTTAAAACGCCTCCTTGTACTTCACTTGTGCCTTCACCTGTACTCCCTGTACTTCACTATAGTGTAGTTTATATTTTCTGGTTCTTTGTGGTCATTAAGTCCATTACGGAAGTTTTAAAATTTATATGAGGATCACTGATGAGGCCTACTTGACCAAAACTAGCTAGTCTGGCCCAGAAAACTTGACACTTCGAATGTTTCAAATTTTGTAGGTGTGTTCATAGCTCTAAGTAGTCATTACTTTTAGGATATTTTTACTTCAGATCAGTCGAGAACCAAAAGTACACAGACAGTATCTAAACAACAGGAACAACGCACTTGGTTCACAGCTCTAACGAATCGAACAGGCGCCATATGTCGGATAGGGCTACACACGAAAAAGTACGATAGTATACAGTTGACTCTCGTTATCTCGACCTCGCTTATCTCGAATAACCGCTTATCTCGAAGTGAAAATCTGGTCCCTGCCTATACATGAAAACCTAACAACAGATGGAAAATATTGTAGAAAAGAGGAGAAATTGCTCCTAAGGAGCAATTTCTCCTCTTTTCCACAATATTTTCAATATATCTCTAACTTCAAAAGTCCAATTACCTATCAGTTTGTTAAATGTGGTTAATCAAATTATTTTTTCCACAATTCTGCAAACCTGATATGTCGAACTACGGATATCTCGAAGTATTTCAGAGAGTCCCTTGGAATTCGAGATAACGAGAGTCGACTGTATTGTGGTTTGCCTCCTGACCGGGCGCTGTGATTAACCCGAACTACCCGTATCTAGAACAAATTCCAATGGTCCTAAATGTTCGAGCCATTGAAGTTCGACTGTAGTCTTCTACTGAACAGGTAAATATAAAATTACATTTATTCCCATGATTTTAGCGGTTTTATTCACATGGTGTTAATAAAGGAACAGGTCCTCTCTTGCCGGAAACGGTGGTTCAGTTGGATGCACGCTGGAGACCCTCGGGGGGGGGGGGGGGGTAACTTCCTATATATAGCATAGTACGGATGTGCGTGCCGAATAGCCCCCTTTTTCAGCGCTGCCAGGTATATGATTGGCCCCTTTTTTTCAACAAAAAGTATATGAATGGCCCTATGTTTCTGGATTCCTTTGTGAAAGGCCCCATTTTTCTGACATCCTGGTATATGCACATATTTTTCGCTCAGATATTTTTCGAGGCTGCTTATCCTCTTGGTATTACATGAATTGACTGTGATATTTGTGTAACAACCAGCAAAAAATGGATACAAAAAATCAAAGGGCAGTATATGAATAGGTCAACATTTTGGATGATCAAGTATATGAATGGGTCCGTTTTTTCAAAGGCCAGGTATATGAATGGGGTAGGTTTTGAAATACTGGCTCACACACCCGTACCAAAATTACCCTTAAGTTACCCCCCCCCCACCCCCCCCGCCCCCCCCCCCCCCCCCCCGAGTGGAGACCTGGAGACCAGGAGGTTGCGGATTCAACCCCTGCCGAGGTCGGCAACATTCTTTCGTGGAGGTTGATCATGAAATATTTTCTACGGTCATTCTCTCCCTTCCGCTGATTCAAGAAGTGCAATTGTCAGTTTCTGGCGAAAGAATGTGCACAATACTGGTTAACCGCTTAGCGAACTAAGCCTGCCCAGTAAACGTGTGGTTAGGTAAACTGGCCGCGCTCGACATGACCCCCATTACGAAAACACGCCTATTCAAATATATTGAAAATTTCACCACCGAAAATTGAATGTTTTCAGATAAAAATTCTGATATTTTTGCATATTTCTGCTCAAAATATAGATTGTTGGTACTCGTTAGAACAGCCTCGGCGAGGTGGTTCTAACGAGTACCAACAATCTATGTTTCTGAGCAGAAATAAGAAAAATAATGTATACCCCTGTAAACCCCAGTTTTACTATATAAAAGTGGGGTTTAAGGGGGTAAAAAGTATATAGGTATGATTTCGTGATGATTGGGTTGGCTGGGCCGTAAAACCTCAACACAAACAAACAAACAGGTCCTCTCGTGGTTGTAGGATCTTACATTACATTATTAGACAACAATGGTCAAGCAGACTATATCTTATGGGTATATATGATGTAGACATGCAAAAGCAGAATATCTCTGTTTATATAGTATTCTACTGAACGAGTGTACATAAAAGGACCACAGGCGATAGTAATGTTTTCGCCGGTAATACACAACGCATTTAGAAGGGTACGAAGCATGAGTAGTATTGCACATTGCATTACTTTTCATGAAAAGTCATGGCAAAACCGACTGCTATTTTCAATTATTTGATATGCTTCTTTTTCCTGAAAGGTCTTTTTTTTAGAATCTACATGCATTTCCATATCCTTATAACAGCTTAAGATAGGGAAACAAGATCAACTGTTTTAAATTTAAATGCCTGATTTGATTTGTTTTGACGTCATTTACTCCGATTACAAGTGCGAGACCGCTGAAATGTGAGCAAATAAGATATCTTGAAATATGTTTGAGTTAGATCTTTGAAACTTGGTATATACTGATTGGGAATGATGAGTCGATTAACGATCAACTGAATTTTTATTAAGTTATGCCGCTTGTAATGTAATGATAATGAAATCTTGTCAGCAAGGTATCCCGAAAACTATTTGAGCTAGTATAGGGCCTTGCCGAGACTTGGTGTGCTTATATGATATGATAAGTAGATTACCCGACCGGCCCGACATGACCCTAACAGTGTTGATTGAACCGTAATGCCAAATCAAGCAAAACACCTAAAAGAAATGACAAAAGTAAAAAAAAAAGAAAAAAAAAAAAAAAAAAAAAAAAAAAACACTTCAGAAGTGGGCCCAGAATTCTTGGGAAGGTAAGTAATACGCTTCTAAAAGAGATAACACTTGAAGTATACAGTTATCGTCTCAGTCCGTCAGTCTGCCATTTGCACAACAAAACGTACAATAATAAAGAAATAAGGAAAAAGAAGCGTAGTAAGAAATTTCAAGACTTTTTGTTGTATGTTCATCAAGCAATGCGCATAAGATCAGTGTCAGTCAGACAGTTTTACTCAATTTCAAGGAGTGTTTGTTAGAGATGAGAAAGTAAGAATTCTGGACCCACTTGTAAAGCGCGCGTGTGCGTCCTCAAGGGCCATTCCCTTTAGAATTAGTAGGCATATATTTGGATCCATTTTGGGAAACGCTGAAATAGTATGGCGGCCGTAAAACGTCTCCCCGTACTTCATCATACTGCAGATTATATTTTATTTCCTTTGGAATCATTGACCTCATTCTGGTAACATTGAAAGTCGAACACCGCTTGACCTGATGCTAGGCGTGTATACAGCGTCCAAACGACACTTCTGTTTTTTAAGAGACTTAATAAGACCAAGTCTCTGATTTTAGTTTTTTTTTTTTGTTTTTTTTTTTTGCTTTTTTTTTGTTTTGTTTTGTTTTGTTTTGTTTTGTTTTTTATTGTCTGGGGTATGCAAAACACTCACGAAGGCCTAGATCGCTTGAACATCGCGCAGGCAAATAATGATCTGCGACCATCCTGACATCAGTTAATGCTGATACGCATTTTCTCGAAATCACACTTTTACTTCCATTTGATGAGTCCAACAGAAACACTCTGAATATGCACTCTTAAGGGGACTGGATGCACTTAGTAGAGATTCCACCATTTTCACAAGGGGTACAACTTTTGTGACTTCTTTTTGTTTTTCTGCACACCAATCCCCTTCTAAAAAGGGTCTATTCTAAAAGGAAAGAATTTGCTCCCAAGGAAGCAAATTCTTTCCTTTTAGAGTAGACCCCTTTTCAGGAGGGAGGCAAACAATTTGCCTCCTCTGAAAATGCATTTATTTCACATGAAAAGAAGGGGATGGTCAGCTATGAAAAATGAATCCAAGACAGGCTTTGCGCATTGACGTCATCATTTGATTAATCTAAAAATATTAAAGCAAAACAATTAGTTTCTCGATAAAGATGATTCATATGCTATGCAATAAAGATACACGAACCATACTGAGACCGCTGTTGCAAAATCAATGCGAATGGCATGCTGTTAGTTCCAGGGTTCCAGGCCAGCCTGCCTCTATGTGCCGTATCGTTTGGATCGATGTCATTTACATTCTAGAAGACTTTTTTTGTGAAGAGTGCAGATGTGGAGTCTGGCTGGCCCTGCGCATTGCATTACGTAAACATGCCTATTCAAATATATTGAAAATTTCACCACCAAAAACTGAAAGTTTTCAGATAAAAAATCTGATATTTTTTCATATTTCTGCTCAAAAACAGAGCTTGTGGGTACTCGTTAGAGCCGCCTCGCCGAGGCGGTTCTAACGAGTACCCACAATCTATGTTTTTGAACAGAATAAGAAAAATAATGTATACCCCTGTAAACCCCAGTTCTACTGTATAAAAATGGGGTTTAAGGGGGTCAAAATTATATAGGCATGTTTTCGTGATGGAGTTTTCAGTTTTCTTACACAGAAAAAAAAATGTTTTCCCTTCAAATTTGAACAAGTCCATTTAATCACCTTTTGATTTGAAATTTTTTATGACAAAAGGCAAACAATGTAGACCTTGATGAAAGGTGCAGTCCTGTCTGTCCAACGAATAGACGGAGCAGATAAAATAGCTTTTATAAGCAAGTGCAATTAAAAGCAACAATTAATCATAGTGCACATCTAAAATAAGTTATACAGCATCTAATATATTATTAGCTCTCCTGAGTAGAATGTGTTGCATTCACTATTATTGTGAAGTAGGGTTTTGTATGAAACGTGATGCGCATACGTATATTCCTTTAGTAGTTACCACTGATACGTTTTTATGCTACTCTCTCTCTCTCTCTCTCTCTCTCTATTTGTGTGTGTGTGTGTGTGTGTGTGTGTGTGTGTGTGTGTGTGTGTGTTGTCCGTATAGTGATTGAAATGGAAGTTCCTCGTGTGGCTTCCAGTCTAAAGATTTTCTTGTTATTAACCCATTGCATTCGGGAGACTCCTTATAAGGTAATTGGCAAAGAGTGCAGACCCAGATCAGACGCCGCAGAACGCAGCGTCTGATCAGGGTCTTCACTGTTTGCAAAATGTTAACCAATTTTCTCTAGGAATATCTAATTTACATAGTCTGACATACCTCAAATCGAAATTAGAATGTTCCAATATATAGTGTGGGGGAGTTCATTCAGTCTACAATGTGTTAAAATAGATATCTCGTATGTACCTCCTCATTTGCATGTATTAAATCTGCTCCAGTACCAATGAGTCCACTAAATAATGCCAGCAATCACAGTTCAATAATTATTCTTTAACTAAACAGTATTTAAAGACATAGGCAAAATGAGGCCAAAAGTGGTACCACTCACGATTTTATTGCCCCTACTTAGGCACTCTGCAAGGTAGATCAAAGACATGTCCTAAAGAGATGATTATGAATTACCAACAGGGTGTAGTAAAGAGGCCTCCTGAAGGGTAATTAATATTTTTGAGGCGATAACAGATAGTTTGGAAAACTGACTTATTTGGAAAACAGAGTTGAATGGTTTATTAATTCATTTCTTTCAAACTTATAATATTTATTTAATTTTATTTATTTATTTATTTATTTATTTACTTAAAAGGCTTCTGAAGGGTAATAAATATTTTGAAAAATAAAGCATAATTTGGAAAATTGGAGGGTAGACACGAAAGTGTTTTTATTTATAAATTTATTTATTTCACTGTTATTTTTTTTTATTATTTATTTCATATATTTAAGTTGCGTTCTGAAGGTTTATTAATATTTTTTGGGATAACAACTATTTTTGAATAAAAAAAAAAAAAAAAAAAAAAAAGATTTTTTTTTTATTTTATTTTCAAATTTGTTTCATTCAATGTTGGAGTATTTATTTATTTTCTATTTTTTTATTTATGTTTTCAGTGGCCTTCTAAAGGGTTATAAATATTTTTAAGGATACCAAATATTTTTTGCCTAGTGAAGATTTGACCTGCCTGCACATCCATACTCTACTTAGTCTTCTGATCAGATTTGCAGACTGGTGAGACTCTCCGCACAGCCAACAGGGAACTTTGAAGGACAATTGCTATGCGCCGGCTCATATGATATTACCTATGGAACACATTACGAAGACACGCCTATTCAAATATATAGAAAATTTCACCTCCAAAAACTGAAAATTTTTAGATAAAAAACTCTAATATTTTTTCATATTTCTGCTCAAAACATAGATTGTGGGTACTCGTTAGAACCGCCTCGACGAGGCGGTTCTAACGAGTACCCACAATCTATGTTTTGATCAGAAATAAGAAAAATAATGTATACCCCTGTAAACCCCAGTTTTACTATATAAAAGGGGGGTTTAAGGGGTCAAAATTACATAGGCGTGTTTTCGTGATGAGATAAATAAGTCAATACTAAATTCCCTAATATAATCCCCCCTATTGAGCCTCTACCCGTTTATCTGTCATCGACAGAACACCAGGTTTTATTGCACCCAGAGATAAGACTAATGACCCAGACTCATCAGGTTTTTATGTCTTTAAAGAAAAAAATGAATACATTTAATAACTAGCATAGCAAATGTATACTGATTGGTATTACTTTCTGTCGCATTTTTATTGGTGTTAAAATGACAAACAACTTACTCCAATGTGTCGATAAAACATAAAATTTATAACAGTTGTCGGTAATGTTTCATAGGCTATCAACGAAACATGTTTCTGTGACATTTATTTTCGCGCAGTACCATTCTATACCCGTCTGAGACTGTCTACTGTCCAGCTCTTAATGCTTGCTTACAGTGCTCAGTTGAGCTATACAGATACATACGTACCTCTTATTATACTATTTTCATCACTCATTGTAATAACTCCCCTCCTGTAACACTAATCGAGTTTCGACAACAAAAATAAAATAACTTTGTAGACTAATTTGGATTAAGTGTCTGCTACAAGAAATTGTCAAGCTCTGTTTATTCCCATAACTTTCCTTTTTATGGTTATGATCCTTAGTAAATTCTGTTTTGTGGGGCAATAATGCGATTCAGTCAAATGCTGGTAGTTTAGGAACGAATACACATCCAATGTAGAGCGCGCTGACTAGACGGTATTTGTTTCATTTATCAAAGGGAGTTTTCTTAAAGGACTTTGTAAACAATGAAGACATCTTTTATGGCTTCTGTTTCCTCTCCGCATAGGAATCCCCTTCTGAAAGGGATCTGCTAAGAACAAGTAAAGCCGTTACATTCAGTGTGACAAATCCCAATTTTGCTTTAATAAAAAAGAAATGAATCTATAGTTTAGCGATCTTTAAAAAATAAATGTGACCAACTTAATTTATAGAATGCTAGAATGTAATTAAAATTTATTTTATGTCGTCGGTTCGACAGAGGCTTACTTTTTTATTGATTAACTCTGATCGCTGGATTTAGCACGTTTAAACAGATAAAAAAAAAAAACGAAGTTAGAACAATAAAAGTTTGTTAGCTCACCTGAGCCTTTAGGCTTATTGGTGAGCTTATAGTATAGGCAGACTCCGCCGCCCGTCGTCCACACTCTCCTCAGAAACCACTGGGCCAATCAAAACCAAATTTCATATAGAGCCTCAGTGGGTAAGGGGAACGAAAGTTTCTTCAACGCATCTGGGTCACATGACCAAGATGACCGATACGCCCATATATGGTAAAAACCCTTTTAAAAATCTTCTCCGGAACCTAAGGGCCAATGGCCCTGGGGCTTGGTCTGCAGCATTGGTGACATGGGCCCAATGAAGGTTGAAAAAAATGATGACCTTCAGTTTACATTGATCTTTTCTAGGGAAAAGTCCAATTTTGTTACATACGCTCCTATAGGCAAAATTTTCAAATTCTTCTAACTAGAAGGCTAAGGTCTTTGATACTTGGTATATAGCTTTGTAGACCTCTATGAAGATTGTTTATATTAAAGCCCTTGGGCCAAAAATGGCCCCGACCCAGGGGTCAGTTGTTATACATAGACTCAGATAGGGAAAACTCTTCAAATGTCGTCTCTTTAGATACCACTGGGCCAATCAAAGCCAAATTTCATAGTGAGCCTCTATAGTTTAGGGGAACGAAAATTTATTCGCCGCAGCTTGGTCACATGACCAAGATGGCCACCACGCACATATATGGTAAAAATCTTTGAACAATCTTCTTCTCCGAAACCAAAAGGCCAACGGCTCTGCGGGTGAGTATGCAGCATTGGGGACTTGGGTCCAATTAAATTTGAAAAAAAAATAATAACCTTTTTACGGAAAGGTAAATTTTTTTGATTAGGCTCCTACAGGCAAAATTTAAAATTCTGCTTGTCTGAAACTAGAAGGTCGAGGCCTTTGATATTTGGTGTGTAGCTCTATTTTGTAGTCCTCTACCAAGATTGCTCAAATGTTAGCCCTGGGTCAAAAAATTTCCCCGCCCCTGGGGTCACTTGTTTTACATAGACTCATATAGGGAATACTCTTCAAACGTCTTCTCTTAAGAAACCACTGGGCCAATCAAAGCCAAATTTCATATGGATCCTCAATAGGCAGGGGGAACGGAAGCTAGTTCGCCACATCTGGGTTACATGACCCAGAGCGCCTCCATGTCCATATATAGTAAAAACCTTTTAAAAATCTTCTTCTCGGGAACCATAGGATCAATGGCCCTGGGGCTTAGTGTGCAGCACTCAGGACATGGGCCCAATAAAATTTGAAAAAAATTATAACCTTTGGTTGACAATGACCATTTTTACGGAAAGGTCAATTTTTTTATATAGACTTCTATAAGCAAAACTTTAATAATCTTCTTGTCTGAAATAAGAAGGCCCAGGCCTTTGATATTTGGAATGTAGCTTTATCTTGTGGACCTCTACCAAGATTATTCAAACTAAAGCCCTCGAGTCAAAAATGGCCCCATGCCAGGGGTCACGTTTAACATAGACTTGTAGTTGGAAAAACTTTAAAAAATTTTCTCGGAAACAATAAGGTCTAGGTCTTTGATATTTGGTATGTAACTTCATCTAATGGACTTCTACCAAGATTGTTCAAATTATAGCCCTGTGGTCAAAAATGGCCCTACCCCGAGGCCCATTTGTGTTACATAGACTCATATAGGGAAAACATTTAGATATCTTCTAGTCTGATTACTAGAAGGCCCAGGCCTTTGATATTTGGTACGTAGCTCATCTAGTAGGCCTGTACCAAGATTGTACAAATTATAGCACTGGGATCAAAAGTGGCCCTGTCCCGGGGCTCATTTATTGTACATAGACACATATAGGGAAAAACTTTAAAACAATTTTCTTGTCTGATACTAGAAGGCCCAGACCATTGGCATATAGCTTCAGCTAGAGGGCCTTTACTAAGATTGTCTAAATTATGGCCCTGGGGTCAAAATGGTTCCATCCCAGAGGTCATTTGTCTTACATAGATTCATACGGGGCAAAAGCATTAGAAATCTTCTTGTGTGAAACTAGAAAGCCTAGGCCTTTGACATTTGCTCCTTAGTTTTATCTAGTGGACCTTTACCAAGATTGTTCGCATTATAGCCCTGGGCAAAAATGCACCCCGCACCCCCCAAGGGGCACTTGTTTTACATAGACTCATATGGGGGAAGATTTTAAAATCTTCTTGTGTGAAACTAGAAGGCACAGGCCTATGATATTTGGTATGTCACTTTATTAAAGTCATATTTTATGTGAAATTTCTATTTTGCCAAATTAAATAAAGCTAAATTTCACACCAAGTTACTGTATGATACAGAGATCAAAGGTGTTTCAAACTGTGCCGGCTACCATACCTATATGTTTTATTCTTTAAAAATGTTACCATAAGCTTGCTCAGAACAAATGGTCTCAGGTGAGCTACAGAACCATTGGTCCTCTTGTTGGTATTTGCAAATGCAAATGCATGTCGATTGATTTGAAATACAAGCTTGTGTCTTAAGAATTTCTCATACCATAGGTACTCAATAACCGTCTCATCAAATCTTAGATCGTTCCACTGGTAAATTTTGTCAAACATCACTTCCCAACAAAACGTTCTTATTCGAATTCAATGAAAGTGCTATGCGAACAATGCGGATACACTAAACATTTCACAGCTAAATATCTTGACAAAGCTCCTCCATCTTTGCAAATTTCGAAAACAGTTTTAAGAAACCAAAACAGTTTAGATTCTGTTTAACTGTACTATTTGGATGTACACTGTTTGCAAAACCTACTGTGTTGTCCTTTGTGTTGAAAGGTTAATGTGTACTTACTAAACTGACGGTCCAAACTGTTCGACAGATATTAAGGTGACTTGATACATCTGATAGTTCCATTATTTTTACAAGGGAGATAGTTAATGTGACTACCTTTAGCTTTCCAGCACACAAATCCCATTCTGAAAAGGAGTCTGCTCTAAAAGGAAGGAATTGGCTCCCAAATGGAGCAAAATCTTTCCTTTTAGAGTAAACCCCTTTTCAGAAGGGGAGCAAATATAAAATTGTATATCCATTCCCCTCAAGTGATTTAATGTGATGCCTGCTGAAATATTGTTCAGTCCATTCAAGTCAAATACAGTGCAATAAGGTTAACATCTAAACGAAGCCGGGAGAGTACTGAAATACCAAATCCTGATGTCTAAAAAAATCAACATCTAAACGAAGCCGGGAGAGTACTGAAATACCAAATCCTGATGTCTAAAAAAATCATCTAAATTGGTATTTCCTATCTGCCAATTTCTCCGGCTTGATAACTTAATAATTTGTATTTCACATCACACTTGCTTGTGCCAAATTTAAACCCTTATCTATCCCCTCGAGAATCCTGTGTTCCTTAATGGAGTATCTCCATATATACTTATAGCTTCATTTGAAAGGGCTGAAAATTTACTTTACTTCATTATCATTTTAAAATTCATTTCACTGAATTCCACTTTATATCAATTAGTGATAACTTTCACGTCAAACATTAATACCCATCCAATCACTTCATACGGTATGATTGACGCAGGTTGGCCGTTACAAAATGGTACTTCCATACAATTTCTCCAAAGAGCTTCCTGTCTTTTTATCAAGAGTTCGCGACTTTCCGTACTGATCTTTTCATAGCGGTTCCTCCGTTGCACATTATGAAAACAAGCCTATTCAAATATACTGAAAGTTTTACCACCAAAAAATGAAAATATTTAGTTTTTTAGCAAAATTAGAAAAATAATGTATACCCTGTAAACACCAGTTTTACTATATAAAAGTGGGGTTAAAGGGGGTCAAACTTATAAAGGCGTGTTTTCGTGATGCTAACTCGTTTTTGAGTCCTTAGGATTTTTTCTGATAGCTCAAGGAAACAAATATTTTGAGAGACATTTACTTATTTTATCATGTGTGTTATGTATACTCATTAGAATCGCCTTTTTGGCATACCATTATTTAATAGAAAATCGAAATGACATCCCTAAATTATTCCCATTTGCCTCCTGACCTGGCTCTGTGATTAACCCTCAATGTCTCGAACTACCAAATGGGGTCATTAAGTTCGACTTTAATTCTAATGGAACAAAACCATTAACAAACCGACTCCACCAGCTGAACTTGCACTTCATTAGGTTAGACCATACTGAGCCTACTGAATAAGCATAACAATTTTTAGCGCTAATGGCAGACATTAGATCTAGACCTTTGCTAAAAGCAAATGACATTTGGTACGTGTTCTCATGGCACAGTTAAAACATTGGCCGTGTCAAGTGAAAATGGGCCATCGAGCATATGTAAAATGCGCAGATTCAGATCATCCAGCGCATGCGCAATTATCATCGGGGTCTTTGCTTTCAATTCTTACATTCTGTAGTATCCAATGATTCTGTTAACTACAGTGCAGTCTAATCAGAGCCTTCGCTGTCCGCATATGCCTGAAGGCATGTTAAGTATGGCGCTACCCACGTGACAAATTACATCTGTAGCATATTGGTTACATGACTTGTAACGTAATCTGAATTATTGCCTAATTATCCAGTCCCAATGGCAAAGAGAATGTATAAAGTGACATGCAGTTAATTGGAAAATCTTCGATCTCCAATTTGGCTGTGATTCTGGGAATAATACTTCCGTGGGAAGACCAATATTCATGTATAAGGTTAAAACTTACATTTAGGGAGTTTGGATACACTTGGTTGATTTCATTTTCCTGTTTTGATAAGGGGGGAGGGGGGGGGGGAGGGAGGGGGGCAACTTTTGTGACTGCCTCATCACGAAAATATGCCTATATAATTTTAACCTCCTTAAAACCCACTTTTTTGTAGGTAAAACTGTGGTTTACAGGGGTATATATTATTTTTCTTATTTTTGCTCAAAAACATAGATTATGGGTATTCATTAGAACCGCCTCGCCGAGGCGGTACTAGCAAGTACCCACAATCTATATTTTTGAGCAAAAATATAAAAAATATAAGAGTTTTTTATCCGAAAATTTTCAGTTTTTGGAGATGAAATTTTTCTATAGATTTCAATAGGCTTGTTTTCGTAATGCGTTTGCTTTCTTGTACATCTATTCTTTTTTGAAAAGTGGTTGATTCTAAAAGGTAAGTATTGGCTACCGGTGGAAATAGACCCATTTTAAGAACAAAGCAAAACCATTTGACAGAGTTGTCTTTCTTGAAAGTGATTCAATTCCCAGTTAATGAGCCACAATATGAGAAATTTTTCTTATGGCATGTGCGCCCAGCTAAAACTCAGTTTGATCAGAATTTGACCATTTGTTTGTGCGTTTTGTTTTCGATTCAGTGTCGTTTTATGTTATCAAACCCATATCTGGTGCTGTGGAAAGACTGTGTTCCGTGACTGTGGCCTTTTCTGGGTATCTCCATAGTTATAATTTTGGATACTTGGCTATCATTAGGAAAACACGCCTATTCAAATATATTGAAAATTTCACCTCCAAAAACTGAAAGTTTTCAGATAAAAATTCTGAAATTTTCTTATTTCTGCTCAAAACCATAGATTATGGGTACTCGTTAGAACCAAGGCGGTTCTAACGAGTACCCTCAATCTATGGTTTTGAGCAGAAATAAGAAAAATAATGTATACGCCTGTAAACCCCAGTTTTACTATATATAAAAAGTGGGGTTTAAGGGGGTCAAAATTATATAGGTATATTTTCGTGATGACAGTGAGCGCCCTGTGAAGACTAAGGAAACTGCACGAATGTTCAGGCTGACTTGAGTCTTTACAGTGCAAACATGCCATTAGTATTACTAGATCAGTATTTCCCAAGGATCATACGTCGGTATATTTTAAAACGGTATGAGACTAATGTGTAGAGAAAAGAGACCCTAGGGACTATCACACATTAGACTAAAATAAAACATAAAAATATCATTTATTTCAAACACAATCCATAATGCGACAAATATATCCTAAAAGTAATGTACACAATCATCAGTTTAAAAGAGGAAATGCATTTACCGATTCTTCATATAAGCATCCCAGCTAGCATTCTTTATAATTCAATAGCGGGCCTTTATCGGCTCGTCACTACCCTGACGGGCCGAAAACGATCAGCTATAGATATTTAAAGAATGCTTACTGGGATTTGGCTTAATTGTATTTGCTGTTTATGACATTTGAATTTACGTGAAATTTATTATATACTTACCACTTTTTCAAGGAGACATTCTCTTAATAAATTACTGAAATCAAGTGTATGCTAAACAAAACATGGTACATTGTATATGTACTTTTCATATCTCATTTGTATCAGCCAACCCCCAACTCAATTTGTCGGGTAGATACAGGATGTTCTCTGAAAATGCTTATTTAATAGTCTTTAACCCATTTATGCCGAGTGGACTCTTCTAACTTTACTCTTCGGATTGGTCACTTACCAATATAAGGGTTGTCTGGTTAGTTTTTATAGTTACCATGTTTTAAAGAAATTCCTGTATTTAATGCAAACAGTGTAGATCCTGATCAGACGCGGCGTCTGATCTGGGTCTATACTGTTTGCCAATGTCCCTTTTATGGGACGCTAGGCTTAAATGGGTTAATAACTCAACAGGCTTACACTAATTTAGAGCAATTTGATTGGTCGGGAGCATATTCAAATCGGCATATATACTTCGATAAAGCCATTTAGCAAGAGCCTTGGAACTGTTCTCTTTGTATCTATTTCTAAAAATATTGCGTTCTTGCTTCTGGAATCCTTCGTAAGTATGTTAATCTAGAAATTGATGACATTATACGTCGATAATGTTATGTGGAAAATAATACTGTATTAGTTTAGAACATCGATAGACTAGGTTTTAATAATAACAAGATGGCAATGAAACTAAATACGTATGGCAATATGATGAGGTTATTGAACTGATGCTGGTAAATATTGTCACTCGCTGGTACATCAAAGTACTCTCGCAAGCTAGTGTCCTCGGCTTTCTTAATTCCTCTACCTTGCAAAAAAAAAACAACAACGTAATCCTAACATCGGAAAGATATACGGCTGAATTTTTGTATATTTTAAGCCTGGATATTGGTTCATACAAAACCGCTGTATAGCAATGTGAAACTAATTGCATTGCGGAGAAACGCATGCATTTTTCATGATACTGGTTTAGAGTTTTGCCAAGCAACTTAAGTTCTATTAAGCGTATAGTACACATGTATATACTTACAGGTAAAATACACCCAATATACACCCAACTCGCGATAAATCAATCTGTACAGTTGATGTCTGAATATAAACTACCACTAATTGTTTAAAAATTCTTGTCGCGTTTTCTAAAACGGCGTGTATTTTATGCAATTTTGATAAACATTTTAGCTTGCGGAAATTACGTCAAATATTATGCTTGATCTTCATACATTCTTACAAAATATACTTCGCCAACAAAGGTTTTGAAATTACGGACATGAAGAACTGCGCGGCGATTCCCTCAACATACATGTTTTAGACTTACGTACAATACAGGGTTCTATACGAATATTTTTTATTAAAACCCAAACGCACCAACGCCCGAAAGATGTCTGGTAAAATTTAAAATGTGTCATTCAAAACGGCATCATAAAATTTGCAGTCAAACGCTTTCTTGCAGGTTTATTGTAGCGGCCATATTGGATGAAAAATCGACCATTTTTTGCGTTAATCCATTTCTGTATACCTTCTAATATAGACTATAGGAAACGGTAGAAGTTTTATTTCAAACGCAGTTTGCGAAATTTAAAAATTCATGTCAGACAAGAAAATGGGGTACGCTCCCTTAAATGCGAAAAACAACCGGGGGGTCACTAATGACGTCATGTTTACATAATCGAATAAGAAAATAAACATTTTGCTTTCTGTTTTGGAGCCTATTTTCTTTCTTTTTTATGATTTAACTTAAATACACAAGGTTTCGTACACTTTGAAATTGTTAAGTATCAACTGGGCCTCCATACAAACGTGCAAATTCTCGCGAAATGCAAGGTATGCATATCTGCTGAACAGTTGTTTTATATACAGACATGTCCAGGCTTTCTTCCCATATCGAAATAAATCGTATATCTTTCCAATGCTAGGCTTTGCAAAACTTGAGTGCAAGAGTCCGTACTATTTGATATTCATGAAAATATTCATGAAAATTAGTGCAATAACCTTATATAACTGTGACTCAGCGGGATTCTACGAAGACTTCCTCCGCTTAAATATTATCAAAACTGAAAGCGAACATCACGAAAACATACCTATATAATTTTGACCCCCTTAAACCCCACTTTTATATAGTAAAACTGGGGTTTACAGGGGTAGACATTATTTTTCTTATTTCTGCTCAAAAACATAGATTGTGGGTACTCGTTAGAACCGCCTCATCGAGGCGGTTCTAACGAGTACCCACAATCTGTGTTTTGAGCAGAAAAATGAAAAAAAATATCAGAATTTTTTATCTGAATTGTTTCATTTTTTTGGTGGTAAAATTTTCAATGTATTTAAATAGGCGTGTTTTCGTAATGGATACCCAGGAAATGCTACAATCTCGAAGCGCAGCCCTCCCGAGGCACCGAAAAGCGGAGCGATGAGGAACAAAGATGACGAAACCGCACAGACACACAAACAAAGAAGAACTGCAACAGAGAAACCGCCTTGGAACGGTGAGGAGAAAAACCACTGGGGAGGTGGGGGAAAGGGGTGGGGGCAGGGGGGCTTAAACCAGTTCTATTCGTGCGTAATCTTACCCTTAATTCTGCTGTAGCTCCAAACAACAAATACCCAGTAAGCATTCTACATAAATCTATAGCGGGCCGTTATCGGCCCGTCAGGGTAGCTGACGGGCCGATAACGGCCCGCTGTAGATTTATAAAGAATGCTTGCTGGGATATATGGTTGGTCCGCATAGGAGTCCTCTACCACATCTGTGAAACAGTGAAACACATATAACCAAACGCGCTGTGATGAAACAGTACAAAGGGTCAATGGTGATCTGATCACACCACAAGAAAACCACAAAGAGGACCACGATGAGTCCCGACCACAGACATTGATAGTCAGGTGCCGACCATCTGAAACAAGATTGATGAGGGAACAATCATTTAGTCTGAGGACCGACTCACTGTCGTGCAGTTATAGAGGGGAACCAAGATAGCAACCACAACTAGGTTGACAACCACGCATGGAACACTTTTATGAAAATGAAAAATGATGTAAATCGAAAAAGAGATATCTTATATAAGATCGATACTGAAGCGTCACTAATGGAGTTGAATAATACCGTCGGTATAAATGCAGTATCAGCAGATACAAAATGAGATTTTCAAGTACACGTATCAGATACTGATTTCAGAGGAAATACCGTGCTTACCCTTATGATGAGGACGTATAAACTCCTTACTATATATGCCCTGAAAAATACACATCAAATTCTACAAAGAATGATCCTTTCGATGAAAACCAAAAACATCAAATAAATGAAAATAACGGTCTTGGTTTGCTCCCTTTTCGGGAATTTTGAAAATTAATATGAGGTTGGCTGATGGCCCAGAATACTTCGACACTCCAACGTTTTTTTTTGTTTTTTTTTTTTTGTTTTTTTTTTTTTTTTTTGTTTGTTTGTTTGTTTGTATGTTTGTTTGTTTTTGTGTGTGTGTATGTGTGTGTTTTTTTGTTTTTTTTTTCGTGTGTGTTCGTTGCTCTCAAGGACCATTCCTTTTAGAATCTCTTTATTGTGTATGTTTATGAACAGTGATAATACATAACGAGAAGCGTAACGTGGTTCAGAAGTCCGGCTTCACTTTGATGCTGTTCTGATGAGCTCGAGGACCGAACGTATTTGTAATTTGGAGCTGCGTTGGAATTAAGTGCAAGATTTTGCAAGAGTAAAACTCCAGCAGTAATTTTCTGCTGTCGTTTCCAAGGTGGTTCCTCTGTTGCAGTTCTTCGTCCGTAGGTGGTTTCATGAGTTACGTTTCTTATGTTGTTGTTTGTTCCTCATCGCTTCTTCTTTCGAAGCCTCGGGAGCATCACGAAAACATGCCTATATAATTTTGAGGTTTACAAGAGTATACATTACCCACAATCTATGTTTTGAACAGAAATATGAAAAATATCAGATTTTTTTTAACTGAAAAGTTTCAGTTTTTGGAGGTGAAATTTTCTATACATTTGAATAGGCGTGTTTTCGTAACGGGGCTGTGCTTCGTGATTGTGGTATTGTTTCCTTGGTATCTTCACTTTTGTTTCTTCAAGCAGCTTCTGAATATTGATGAGATGTTCTCACTTCATTTGTCACGGTACCGTATGATATTTAATGCGACTTCGATGTTAATTCTAACAGAATGAAGCCAGCCGTTAAGGATTTTCTTGAAAACTAAAATGTTTGAATTGATCTTTTAAATTAAGTGTGTCTGTGAACGTTATCAGGAAAATAATTAAAGCTGTTCACTATAATTTCCCAGAAAATCAGTCTGATTAATGACGTTCAAACATCTTATTTAGCTAGGAAACAAGAATACAAACAAGCGTTACGCATACTTTTGATTACATCGGTCAGACCAATATATTAAGCTCAGTACTTGCTACTGCATCACAATACCCTATTTTCAAAATCTTGCACAAAGTTGTTTTTTCAATACACTCTAGGCCGAAAAAGTATATTTGCAAACGTGTGCCACATTACGAAAACATGCCTATTCAAATATACTGAAAACTTTACCACCAAAAAATGAAAATTTTCAGACAAAAAATTCCAATATTTTTCATATTTCTGCTCAAAACATAGATTGTGGGTACTCGTTAGAACCGCCTCGATGAGGCGGTTCTAACGAGTACCCACAATCTATGTTTTGAGCAGAAATATAATGTATACCCCTGTAAACCACAGTTTTACTATATAAAAGTGGGGTTTAAAGGGGTCAAAATTATATAGGCATGTTTTCGTGATGATGATTCAATGCAAAAGTTTTTATGGTTAAAACATATGAAGTAGTATCTCCATTGTATTCATCTCGAATATTTTCATTTTACTGCAGTAATGATGGTTGCCAATTATACAAAAATCGATAGGTAGGCAGATTTGAGAGGATCCACTTGTTTAAAATTTTCTGATTTTTTCGCAATATTGTTGTAAAACTTCAAATGTTAAAACTCATTCGAGAAAAGCAAAAATATATTACAATATCACTTTATTAATGAAAATTCATAGGTTAGACCTTTTATGTTTGCTCTTAAATTTAATTCTAGCGTAATAATTTGATAACAAAGCACAGAAAAGGAAAATACAGATAGTTTCTGACAAGCTATTATCAATCAGAGAACGTTTGTCCTTTCAAATAAAATAACAGGATGAAAGTCTTTTCAAGTAATGCCAAAGGACTTCTGACTGAACAAAACTATTAAACGGAGCTATATAAACACCTGCTCCTGTTAGAACGATTTGGTTTTATTACAAGTAACATGAAACGCCGCAGCTTTAAATAGAATCTGAAAGTAGTAACCCTTAGAGCAACGAACCGACCCACAAGAAAGAAAACGGCAGATTCCATTACATAGCATGGTTCAGTCTAATTAGATCCGGTCATCGAAGCCACACTTGGTGTCCCTCAGTATCAATTCGACAATTAAGATGACTAGATACACTTGGAAGATTTACACGCGAATCAACTTTTGTGTAAATTCATGTTTGCTTTCTTACGCATCGTTCCGACTGAAGCGGAGTCTACTCTAAAAGGAAAGAATTTGCACCCCTCCCCGGGAGCAATTTCTTTCCTTTTAGAGTAGATCATATTTTAAGATGGAAGCTATAAAAATTTTGAAAAAAATGTATCCATTCCCCTTAAAGGCACAGGTCATAGTAGAATGGTAAGTGAAAATGTAGCTGAAAATAAGCTGAAAGCAAATTAGCTTATGTTTTGTAAATAGTCATTTGAAAGACTGTTATGAATACAAGGTAGGACACCATTATAAAATTGGGTTTACCTTTATGAATCTAAACCTCTTATTGAAACTTAAACAAAAGCTAAGCTATGTTTCCAAAATTTTCGGAATCGGCGCAATAATCTCGAAGGACCAAAAAGTACAGACTACACTAAGATGAAATACAACAAGTGCAGAGTGTGTACAGCTGCCACACGGCACAAAATGCCAGCTGCATGTGGAGAAAATAAATGAATTCTAAACGATGAGGTCGTTGGGAGCAATGAACAAGTGCTATACAAGATGATCAGTATACACAGCTTGAAACACTAATATACATCCTGATGTTGTGAAGCACGCTAGGGAATAGAAACCAATAGATGTGTCTTAGCCTAGCTACTAGGCCAATATATAAGTATGTTTGTCACTTTTTTTTTTACTTTTTTTTTTTTTTTCATGTATATTCTACTTTTTGATTCAATGTTTAGCTAGTCTATGGGTGAACTTTTCTTCTGTGGTTGTCTCTGAAATATATTGATGAGACCATATTATCTATAGACTAGCCACAGAGCTCAATAAGCCAATATATATATATGTATATTTCTAAGCCTTGGGCAAGGCTAGATGTGTCTGTACATGTTTATATGTTGAATTGCCATGAAAACATTGGGCCATGCTAAATGTACTCTTTTCACACTTTCAACATGGTGTGTACTTTAGTTTTGGATCGGTACAGAGACTTTGTACATGACACTGATGACCACCTTGCTGAAGATGCATAGACAAATTTTCACGACACTCTTAACCATTGTCATGCTATATAAAAAGATACCATTCCCACTCCTAATTTTTAGCCAATCGGACTACTTGATCAAGATTAATGATATAAATGCAGATATTTAATGGCAAATAGTGCAGAACTATATCCGTTGGCTTTTTCAGAAGCCAGATTATCTGGATCTACACTGTTTGCAAAGCAGGACATATCCGGGTTCAGCAGGACTATATAGCGTTAATGTCCTTTGACTTGAATTTGAATAAGGCGTAAAAAAGGAGGAAAAAAAAAAGAAAATAGCTGTGTTTCCGCTAACCCGACCGGCCCTATTTCAAACACCCTACTCTGCTATTTTTATCAGTAAAAATGCAAAATAAAAAAGTAAAGCACCGACCCTCAACAAAATACTTGTATTTTCATAAAATTGCAGGCCCGACCTTGTTATTTTCTGGAGAAAAAATAGAAAAATAAACATTACGAAAACATGCCTATTCAAATATATAGAAAATTATACCTCCAAAAACAGAAAAAATTCAGATAAAAAACTCAGATATTTTTTTAAATTTCTGCTCAAAACATAGATTGTGGGTACTCGTTAGAACCGCATCAGCGAGGCGGTTCTAACGAGTACCACAATCTATGTTTTGAGCAGAAATATAAAAAAAAATATCAGAGGTTATTATCTGAAAATTTTCAGTTTTTGGAGGTGAAATTTTCTATATATTTGAGTAGGCGTGTTTTCGTAATGTGCAACAGAGGAACCATCTTAGAACGGTCATTAGAGAAACTACTGAGCAGCTTAAGCCAGTTTTACTCGCGCGCACACATTACTCGATGCAGCTCTAAATTACAAATATATGTTCGGTCCTCTACCTCATCTGTGAAACAGCACAAAGAAACACATATAATCAAAAACACACTGTGATGAAACAAAGCAAAGGGCTCGATGGTAATCTGAAGCCAGAACATAAGAAAATCACATACAGGAACACGATCAGTTGTTGTTTTCCATTAGAATTTCATGTTCAGATTTGGCCCCTGTATCACTAAAGTGCTGAGAAAGACAATTGTTGCAAATTTGAAAATGGAGTTCTGCTCATGTATACGCTAGAGGGAGTAAGCAGTATTGCAAACTTCATTACTGCTATGAAGATCCTCAATAAAACCGAGACTCCCATTTTCTAATCCGTAGTGTGTCCTTTGTTTCCAAAGGCAATCATTTTGACGTTTATTGAAAATAATATAAGCGCAGAGAATTCAAGGAAATACCTCAATTCACGGAGCACCTCCCAAGGCATCGAATTAGGTTAGAATGGTATCATTACGAAAACAAGCCTATTTAAATATACTAAAAATTTTACCACCAAAAATGAAAATTTTCAGATAAAAATTCGGCGAGGCGATTCTAACGAGTACCCATAATTTATGTTTTGAGCAGAAATAAGAAAAATAATTTATACCCCGTAAATCCCAGTTTTACTGTATAAAGGTGGGGTTTAAGGGGATCAACATTATATAGGCATGTTTTCGTGATGGAAACAATATTACAGAACAATTAAAATACACCAACGAAAACTGAACGAACAAGACGAAGTGAACTACAACTGAAATATTCCCATTGTAGACTGAATCAACTCCACCACACTATATATTGGAAGAGTCCAGTTTCGATTTATGGTATTCTGCGGCGTCTGATCTGGATCTGTCAAATACCCTTTGAGGTGTCTTCAGACTACAGTGGGGTAAACGTGGTTTTACGCGCGCTCAATCCTTAATCCTGATATGTACAGTTTTTACCTACATGTAATTGTTAGGACCAATTAAGGTTCCATAACTCAACAGTTGATCAACACAGAGAACATACAAATGAATTTCTCAACACAGATGAAAGCTCGACTATAATTCGAAAGTGAGAGCAAACATAAACCACTAACAGTATCATAGTGAGTCCGATCACAACCGAAACTCGTCCGGATTGCAGAAACTGATTCATGTCTCCAAGATGTCGGATTCAGGTTTAGGTTTAACCCTTTCACCCCTAAGTTATGAAATGGACTATTCCTTCTCAGAATTTGGTCTAATCAATTTTTGCAAATAAGGATTTCAATCTAACAGATTGGAAAACAGTGTAGATCCTGATGAGACGGCTCATTTGGATCTGCACTGTTTGCAAAGGTATATGTAATGGTCAGCAGGGAAGAAATGGTTAACGTACAACTCGCGTGTTTGTACGAGAAAAATCAACATTAGTCAATGTTCGTTGTAAAGTCCAAATGTATGTCCGAATAGGAAAGGCTCTGGTTGCACAGGCAAGTCTGGGCTTTCGTTGTTTCTATATGACAGCGTCAAAAAGGATTCTTTATGTATGTACGAACAGAATTTTAAGCTTGATTGGATCTATGGTTTACGCCTATAGTTGGATTGTTGACTATGCGATCGTAAGTCGCGACGTTTTTCGAGCCATATAGAAATCTGTTGTATTGTCCTAGAGCTATGAACCATTAACGTCCCCTTCCCCAACCCCCGCTGTAAAAGAGGTAGCTTTTCTCACCGCGTTCACACCAGAGACTTGATCCGGATCAATTTGATTCGAATCAAATTGAGTTCACACTAGCAACCAAGTTGTTCAGGATCAAGTTGATCCATATCAAATTGCGTTCACACTATGGACTAAATTGATCCAGATTAATTTGATCTGCATCAAGTTGATCCGGATCAAATCTGTGTTCCGCTGTTATTGCGTTCACATTGCAGCAACGTAAATTTGATCCGCATCAACTTGATCCGGATCAACTTGGTCTGGATTTAGTCCATAGTGTGATCGCAACTTGATGTGGATCATCTTGATACGCATCAAATGAGTCCTAATGTGAACGCAGTTTGATGCGGATCAGTTTGATCCGTATCAAGTTGGTCCGGATTACGTTTGTAGTGTGAATGCGGCCTTAGTATTGCGTACTTCCAAATAAACGTTCAGCTAATACACAACGTCGTAATGTAATGACGTCGCGGCAACGTTAGAACGGCGTTGTTACGACGTTGTATGTTTACTGGGTAGAAGAAATCAGTATATCATACAGTAAAATGTACCGATAAAATGTTTTCGGTTCTAAAGAAATTTATTTTAAATTTGTCTTTATTTTAATTCATCAATGCGGGTGGGGTGGGGCGGGGCGGGGAGTATATATATATATATATATATATATATATATATATATAAAAAGCCTATATTATAATGCTGTGACACACAGTATCCTTAAGGAGAATGGATACACTTTCAAAGGAAGCAACTCTGCCAGAATTGTTCTGCCTGCTCTGTTCCCCCCCCCCCCCCACACACACACCCTTTGCACACACACACACACACACACACACACACACACACACACACACACACATACACAAAAGTTTCTACTCTAACAGGAAAGAATTTGTTTCCCTCGCGAGCAAATTCTTTCCTTTTAGAGTAGAACCCTTTTGGAAGAGATTTGGTGTGCCTGGAAGCAAACGGGAAATTATAAAAGTTGTAGCCCTTGAAACAAAATGATGGAAAGGCTACGAAGTGTATAAATCGTGATGATTCAATTGTCAAGCCTCGTAGATCCTAATCGAACTGTGATCTACGTATACTGTCCGTTCGTATACTTAGGTTGTTCTTAGTTGAAAGCAACTAAACTAATGGAAACGGGCTGAAGTGTCAAGAATCTCATATCAAATATTTTCCATAGGGTATTAAGTGCCAATTTCTTACACAGAAGAAATCAGTTCCCTGTCTAGGAAGGTCAATTAATGGTTTTGAAAATAAGGCATTATAAATCATCAGACATATCAACTTAAAGTGCTAACATAAAAAATCTATGGTAGCCATAACAAAAATTGATCACTATGGGGAAAACGAACACTACGCTGTGGGGAAAACGAACATTTCGCTATGGAGAAAACGAACATTACGCTGTGGGGAAAACGAACATTTCGCTATGGAGAAAATGAACATTACACTGTGGGGAATACAAACATTTCGCTATGGAGAGAACAAACATTACGTTGTGGGGAAAACAAACATTTCACTATGGAGAAAACAAACATTACGCTGTGGGGAATACAAACATTTCGCTATGGAGAAAACAAACATTACGCTGTGGGGAAAACGAACATTTCGCTATGGAGAAAACGAATATACTCTGTGGGGAAAACGAACATTTCGCAGTAGAGAAAACAAACATTACGCTGTGGGGAAAACGAACATTTCGAGAAAACAAACATTACGCTGTAGGGAAAACGAACATTTCGCTATGGAGAAAATGAACATTACGCTGTGCAGAAAACAAACATTTCGCTATGGAGAAAACGAACATTACGCTGTGGGGAAAAACGAACATTTCGCTATGGAGAAAACAAACATTACGCTGTGGAGAAAACGAACATTTCGCTATGGAGAAAACGAACATTTCGCTGTGGGGAAAACGAACATTTCGCAATAGAGAAAACAAACATTACGCTGTGGGGAAAACGAACATTTCGCTATGGAGAAAATGAACATTACGCTGTGGGGAAAATGAACATTTCGCAATAGAGAAAACAAACATTACGCTGTAGAGAAAACGAACATTTCGCAATGGAGAAAACGAACATTTCGCTGTGGGGAAAACGAACATTTCGCAATAGAGAAAACAAACATTACGCTGTGGGGAAAACGAACATTTCGCTATGGAGAAAATGAACATTACGCTGTGGGGAAAACGAACATTTCGCAATAGAGAAAACAAACATTACGCTGTGGGGAAAACGAACATTTCGCTATGGAGAAAACAAACATTACGCTGTGGGGAAAACGAACATTTCGCTATGGAGAAAATGAACATTACGCTGTCGGGAACGAACATTTCACAATAGAGAAAACAAACATTACGCTGTGGGGAAAACGAACATTTCGCGATGGAGAAAACAAACATTACGTTGTGAGGAAAACGAACATTACGCTGTGGGGAAAACGAACATTGCGCTATGGAGAAAACGAATATTACGCTGTGGGGGAAAACGAACATTTCGCTATGGAGAAAACGAACATTACACTATGCGGAAAACGAGGATTACATATGGGGAAACAACATTATGACAAGTTTCCCATCTGCACACAACGAAGATATAAACCAGTCTACGAGCCTGTGCATGCATGCTGGCCATTCCTATATGCACACCCCGAATGTCACATTATGTTCGCATATGCGCTATGAAGTGTGCTCCCAGCAAACACACAACGTCGCAACAGCGTCGTTACAACGTCACTGCAACGTCATGACGTTGCAGCGACGTTGTAACGACGTTGTTGGGATGTTGTGTGTTTGCTGGGTTTGCATGAAGCAGCTCAATTCATTTCTAAACCATGTCTGACATTGATTTCAAGTCTATAGCAGTGTCAAGTCTGACCATTGTTACTGAATTCCAGACCATCTGATCAGTTTCATAATTTATAAGTGCTGTACATAAACGGTTCCTAAAATAGGTTGTGTTAAGCAAAAAAAAGAAAAAAAAAAAAAAAGAACTTTAAAGTGAGGGTTCATTCAAGCACAGTCTGATTAGAGACTTTGCCAATGTATTTCAAGGTAGCAAACGATTGTGTAAGCGAACATCGACTGAGGAGGGACTGTGATCAGACCGCGCTTGATCTTGGCCATCACTGGTAGCCTTCGCAACCCATTTACGCCCAGTGCCCCATAAAAGGGACATTGGCAAGCAGTGAAGACCAGATCAGACGCCGCAGAATGCGGCGTCTGATCAAGGCCTACACTGTTTGCGTTAAGTTCAGAAATTTCTACGAAACATGATAATAATAAACACTTACAAGACACCCTATATAGAAAATGTACATAGGAAATGGACCTGTCCAAAGAGTTAAGGTAAGAGAGTCCACTCGGCATAAATAGGTTCAGACGGCATGTTTCACTTGGGAAAGTATATAGTAGTAGATTCTTATTGGACAGCCTCATAACTGGAAACAACCCTGATAACTGCATGAATAATTTAAACGTAGCTTTCTGAAGCTCAGTGAAAAAAGACGGTGATCATTTATCAAACAGATATAATTATATTTTGTTGAATTCCTACCAAAATATCACCAAACTCCTGACTGTTTTCTTTTGTTGCAAATACCAGAATAAAAATATATGTGAAGATACCCGGGAAATGTCAGAATCACGAAGCACAGCCCCCTCGAGACACCAAAAGAAGAAGAATATAGGGATCAAACATGGTTTTTCATGCATTAACATTCGCCAGGTCCCGTGTGAGGTGTTGAAAACCGAGGCCGAAGACCGCGGTTTTCAACACCTCCCAAGGGACCTGGCGAATGTTAATGTATTAAAAAATCATGTTCGATTGCTATTATTGCATACAAACTGAAAACATTTGCTACATTTAGCGTTATTTTTTGCACTATTTTATTTCGCCTTTTCACAGATGTCTCGCGAACCTAACTTCCACGGACTATGCACGTTCTAGGGCCGGGCAGTACACATCCCATAACGGCAGCAAATCTCTGGCCCCGGTACGATCATATTGACAGTTGCGTAACCGTGCATTAACAGCGCGTGAATTGCATTGTTAATACATGGCTTTTCGACGGTTAATGCACGGCTATTTATAACATGCGACACTGCTTTTTATGCAATAATGAAGAACAAAGAATGATAAAATAAACGCTAAATATAAAACAACCGACACATCAGCTTGATTTCTGAGACGAATGTGATATTGTCTTTCCATAACTGTTTCAGTTTTGCTAGGGCAGTTATTGTTCTGAGAAACTATTGTCAAAATCTCTGGATTGGCGCCCTCATCAGATATGATGAATCCCAGGGCCCAGTTGTTCAAAGCATCGTTAGCTTAGCAAGCTCATAAATGACAAACTCATTAAGTGTTGTAGCTAAGGTAGTTTCAGATGCATTGTTATTTTTGCTGCAAAAATGTGAGTAGCTCTACTAACATTTTTTTCAGCTAAAACTGTCAATGTATTTACCATATTTTAAGACGGAAATTTTAACGTCACGTTCGCTAACAACTTCGCTAGGTTTTGAACAACTGGGTTTTGGAATTTGAAACCCTGTACTGTTTTAAACTAGTTACAGTTTCCATCTTGTAAGCCTTGGTCTTGATATCTTTCTTCTCTCTAGCGATTTCAGCAATATCGCCTGCAAATCGAATGTTGATAGTTTCTTTGCTTCCAAGACATTACAGCTTCTATGTCTATGCACATTGATTATAGTCCAAATGCTTGTTATACAACCTTTTCAAGATAAGCAGACCCTAAATGTGAGTGGCAAAGATCCTGAGTAGACTGCATGGAAGCACAGGCTGGACTGGATCTTTGCTTCTGGCCAAAGCCAAGTTGTACTTTTCTGCACGCAAGCTCTCATTTAATATTTGCTGATTGATATATCAGGGTGCCCACATCCGTTCTATAAAACATGTAATACATGTTGATATAAGCCTTTCTAATCGGTGTTCTGTGTTATTTTCAAATGATCGTCCGTTAGCTTATTGTATGCTGATGTTCGCCGCAGGTGAAATCTGTAGTTTTTATACGTGACTTTAACTTGGTAATCTGACTCTTAAATTCATATGCAAGAAAATGTGTTTTGTATTGACCTCACTGTACAAGAACCAAATATGGCTAAATGTCTTCAAGCTAACCGATATTTATATGCTCATATTTCTTTCTTAGTAACTGCGCGGTTTGGTTTATGTCAGTATTTAAAGGGAATTGATACCCTCTAAAGGGAGACAACTCGGTCAAAATTGTGTAGCTCCCCTTGAAATAGGGATCTATTCTTAAAGGAAAGAATTTGCTCCCATGGGCAGCAAATTCTTTCCTTTAAGAATAGACCCCTTTTCAGAAAGGGATTCGTGTACAGCAAAGCAAACCAGCAGTCGCAGAAGTAATTGTCCCCATTGCACAAAATGACGTAAAATCTAGCATTAAAACTAAACAACATGAGCTTTTTGTCAATGGGTTGTATCAGAATTAAAGGCAAGGTTTCGCGCGAATAAAACTAGTTTAAGCTCCCCAAATAGTTTTTGTTTGTCTGTGCGTCGATGATTTCATATGTAACGTTTGTTTTGTCAATATTTGTTCCTTGTCTCTCCTTCTTTTGGTGCTTCGGGAATGCTATGGGTCGTGAGTGTGTCATTTACTGGGTCACTTTTATTTTTGTGTAATAAGAAGCTGGCTTTATGTTTTATGTGGGACATATAATACGCAATGGCTTTGTTTAGTGTGATCTATTACAACCGGAAAGACTAACGTTTAGTCATTATTTGATGTATGTAATCAAATATATATGCAGAATCCGTTTGTATACATGGTAAATTAGGTTAATTAACGCTTAGCATGCTGGGTAAAAAAAAATCAGCAGACGTCATTTTGAAATAGGTCTATTTTATTATTTTTTTTTCCAGAAAATAAGATTTGATATTTCTTGCAAATTATCTCCCAAGGAGATGCCAAAATCTATTTTCTGGGGTAAAAATCAACATCAACTTGCCGTCTGCTGAATTTGCCCATAGCGTGCTATGTATTGACCGTTTGAACGTTTATATTAATCAGACAGGTTTTCTGAGAAGTGATAGTCAATAAATTTAATTGTTTTCAGATAAAATGTCCAGACATAATCTTCTAAAATGTTAATACACCAAGAACACAAAATCTCGCTCATTTGGAATAAACACTGAAATAGCATTAAATGTCATAAAATGCAGATAATCAAAAGAAGGTCCTCTTTACTAGTTTATTAAGTTTTTGTTTTGTTTGTAATTTCAGAAAATCTCTTTAATTATCAGATCTGCTGATGGAAACAATATACCTAACGGTATTTGCTATTGTGTATGTCATTCCAGTTTCATACAATGTTATCACGTTATATTTGTACGTCGTCTTAAAGGTGAGAAACTAAAGATGACAAACTTAATTATTTTCTTGTTTCAAGATATGTTTTCATAATTGGACAATAGGAACAATTTTCATGCTTCTGACAAGTTTGGGTTCAATCATCTGAAGACTTGGTCAAAAGAGCCATTTTACTCATGTTTGCAATACTGTTATATGCTCTTGAAGTATGTATTAAACAAATAGCTAGGAATTCAGTCCAACTAGAGATCAATTAAATAATATGCGTTTAAATTTTCTGACGCAACTTCACAAAGTTCTGTTTCAAATGCGAAGAACCCATCATATAAGAGAAAATTTTAAAGAAGAATTGGAGTATGGACCCGTTGGTAATGTATATCGATTTTCATGTTTTTCGGTCAGTAAATAAAGACACTGAATCACATAGAAAAATCAGAAAGATGTCCAGGAAATGCCACAAACACAGAACATAGCCTACCAATGACACCAAGAAGTAGAGCAGACAAACAACGACGGAGAGCGCACACTTTATAAACCAAAGAAAGCAAAACAACCAGCTCTCCCTTCCCCAAAGTGTTGATCACAGAGCCATAAAACTCTCATTCCAAAGATCATTTTCCAGCACATCAAAATGAAGTCTAAGAATGTTGAATTCGTATTTTCTACCAAGAGGAACAATTTAACTGAACTGTTCCATCCATATGCGAATTTTTTTTTTGAAAAAAAAAAAAAAAAAAAAAAAAAACGGTAAGAGAAAAGTCCAGGGAATGCAACAATCACAAACCGCAGCCCTTCCCAGACACCAAGAGGAAGAGGAAACAGACAAAACCAAACAAGCGCAAATCGAACAAACATACGAAAAGCACCAACACTAGCTCTCTCTTCCCAAAGCGAGGTAATCGCAATGCTAAAAGGACTGAAAAACACAAGAACAAAATAACACAAGGTAAGACATAAAAAAATCGCCTCGTAGAATAAACCACAAAGCAAGACAGGGCAAGACTAACACCGGGACCACCTTAGTTGGCTTCTGTAAAAGCGGGGTTGAACTGTAATGTATGTAAGTCATCGTATCAGCAGATTAAGAATAAAACATGAGAAATTTATGTCATAGTTAGAGACAAAACACCCAGTTAGCATTCTACATAAATCTATAGCGGGCCGTTATCGGCCCGTCAGCTACCCTGACGAGCCGATAACGGCCCGCTATAGATTTATGTAGCATGCTTACTGGGCATAAACGTCAGCTGATCTAGAACTACATCATTAGGTCTGAAATAGTATATCACAAACGTATAGATCACAAAGGAAACATAACGATTATGAATACATTGGTAGGTATCTATGCTAATTTTGACATTTGAGTATATAAAACACACAATAAATCAAAATATTTTGTTACATGATATTGAAAATGGTAATGTTTTGCGCATTAATATATAGCTCATCACGAAAACTCGCCTATATAGTTTTGACCCCCTTAAACCCCACTTTTACATTGTAAAACTGGGGTTTACAGGGGTATACATTATTTTTCTTATTTCTGCTCAAAAACATAGATTAAGGGTACTCACCTCGCTGGAGCTGACAGGTATGGCATAAACAGCATCACGAAAACGTGCCTATATAATTTTGACTCCCTTCAACCCCACTTTTATATTGTAAAACTGGGGTTTACAGGGGAAGAATTTATTTTTCTTATTTTACTAAAAAAATTATAGATTGTGGTACTCGTTAGAACCGCCTCGTCAAGGTGGTTCTAACGAGTACCCACAATCTATGTTTTGAGAAGAAATAGGAAAAAATAACTAGAGTTTTTATCTGAAAAGTTTCAGTTTTTGGAGGTGAAATTTTCTATGTATTTGATAGGCATGTTTCCGTAATGTGGAGATAGTTTACGACGATGCGTATCTATCTGTGTGCTCCTATCTGTCGCTACTTTCTCGATCGTCCCTCTGATCACTGTTGAAGGGTTGGGATTTTCAGATTATAAAAACAAGACAAAAAGGACCAGCGAAGGGTGTTGTTTCAGCCATTTATATGAAGGCATTGGACTCCTCTGCAGAACATTTCTGCAGAAACAGCAGCATTGCGAAAACACGCCTATTCAAATATAAAGAAAATTTCATAAAAAAAAAACCCCGTAATTTTTCAGGTAAAAAACTCGGATATTTTTCATATTTCTGCTCAAAACATAGATTGTGGGTACTCGTTAGAACCGCCTCTAACGAGTACCCACAATCTATGTTTTTGAGCAGAAATAAGAAAAATAATATATACCCCTGTAAACCCCAGTTTTACTATATAAAAGTGGGGTTTAAGGGGATCAAAATTATATAGGCATGTTTTCGTGATCGAAGATGTATTTTATTCTAAAAAGGAAGTTGGTAAAAATGCGAACTTAAAAGTATCTGTATAGATACCGTATGTAGGTGATCGTTGATATTAGACATGATGGGATGCCCGTGTTTGGTTCGGTCATAATGGGGTCGGATATCGATCCTTTTCAATGGACAATGTATCTGTGTGAAGGTCAAAGAGGTCTGCTGTTTGCGAGTATCCAGTTTTGGCCACTGTTAATCAGCCAGCATATCACTAGCATGGCTGGCATTTCACCTAAGCCTACAGAGCCATCTGGCAATATCGTCAAGTTTGGTTCTTGTATGCACAAACGTATGTCTTACCTAAATGTAGATCGATCTTGGCGTCTCTGCTATTCAGCTGCTTACAGTTTTTCGACTTTTAGTTATGCATAGGCCTAGCTCTCATTACGCACATTGTGCGTAAGAAAAAAGACAAGCAATTAATAGAGACCACCAAACAATAAAGGTTTCCTCTTTTATCATAAGGGGTTTCACTCTGGGAACAAATTCTTTATTTTAAGAGCTAGCCCATTTTAGAAGTGATACTAGGTAGACTTTTTTCTATTTTTTTTTGCGCACGTAAAAATACGTATGATCTGGCTACGGCACTGTTATGGTAGGCTAGACGTACTAGTAAGCTATACAGTGATACATCGTTACAACGACAGCATTTGTTCCCAAAGATATTGCCATTATAATAAATTTGCTGTTGTAAAGATTCCTTAATGGACAACCTCGAAAGAAAGACCTCGTTTTATTCTTATTTCCACATAGAACATATGTTTTGGATATTTGTTAGAATCGCCTCATGGAGGCGATTCTAACAAATATCCAAAACATGTTTCTTTACAATATTAAATACAATATTCTTGCATAATTTGTAACTAATTGTTACCTCTTAAGCGAAAGTTTCGTGACAATCAAATTCTCATTATAACGAATTTTGTAGTTGTATCAAGTGTCGGCATAAAGAGGGTTGACTGTATTTAGTGAGATATGCTAAATGGCTTCTGTTGATTTTGCTGAAACTAAGACCATAGTTGCAGCAATCCCAATCGGCTTTTGTTCATGTAGTCTTCGATTTCGATTGTGCGTTTAGCTGAATCAACTGCAGAAAAGCAGCTCGATTACCGTCTATATATGGTGTGTACGTTTGGTTTGAAAACTTGCATCAGTGCGAAATCAGATATGCAAACAGGATTCACAATCTTAAAAGTCATCTGTATGGGTTGCTGGGAACAAAATACTGAGGAGATATCACCAAAGCAGTAGGCGTGATTGAAGTTCTTTTATCACTGGAAAAGATCTCCTATAATACGTCTTCGTTTCGGTCACGTGTAAACTTACCAACGTGTTAATGATGTTGAACGTTTTGGAAAACCAGTCTTGCGCATTATGTCTTACAGCACTCTCGACGGATTTTAAAAAAATAAGAGCAAGTCAATGACAATAAAAAACATACAGCCTTTTCAAGGCAAGTAGACGCGGGGAACGAGAGATACGTAGGCATGAAATGCAAACAAGGCAACTGAAATTGTGTTAAATATCACGGCATCACGCGACCTTCATAATTTCTAATGAGTATTTACACTTAAACTGCCAATCACAACAATTGTCGTCTGCTATGTCATCTGCTTGTGATTTTAAAAGTCATTTTTGCAAACAGTGTGGACCCAGATCAGACTACTCCTCGAAGATCAGTCTGATCAGGGTCCACACGGTTTGCCTGTATGCAAAAACAGATTTGAAAAGTTTGCAAGACTATTCAGCAGACTATATAAACAGACGACATTTTCAGATGCAGGTTTTCTTGGCATTTTAAGGGTTAATGCACTCAAAAGAAAAACATCAATATTTTCGGTTAAAAAAGTGCCTTATTTGGAGCTGTGTGTTGGCTGGTGGTATAGAATGAAATGGTATAAAAGTGGGGCTCCAAATCGAGCTAGTCTTGCCCAGAAAATTTTGCCGCTGTTTTTATTGGGCCTGGGCTTGGCAAGACAAGCCGAACGCCAAAGTTGGCAGCCCGTGCCAAAGCATTTACGGAAAAATCTCAGTAAAAGAGCAAAGCACCGCATCCAACTACGCTGAAAACAAAACAAAACAAAACAAAAAAAAAAAAAACGTCCCTTGAAAATAAAAATAAATGTATATTTCGGTTTGAACATAATTACTAAGTTAAAGTTACCACAAACTTTGATAGATGTGCGATATTAATCGTATGAAACTGTTTGACTAAGATTTTTGAGCTCCTCATGACTGCAAATTATCACGCTATAACATTGAAAGAAAACACGATTGTATACGGTGTCAGCCGACAGTAGAACGGAAAAGTACGAGTATTTGCGTGTCTTATGTCAACCAATGTTGAAGTTTAGAACCGTGTGCCTCTTTTGATAACTTTCGGGATTAGACCCATTTTTCACACATGCATAAATATTGTGTGTCTTTTACCAGTATTGCTCTCTGGGAATATTCAGCAGACTACCTTTGATGATAATTTCCCTATTTTTTTCCAGAAAATAGGCATTGTTAAGGCTCAGGAAAAAAAAAAAGAGAAAATATTTCAAAATGTCGTCTGTTGAAATTTTCCCCAGACTGCCATGGCTTTATCCAATATTTTGTTGGATGTTTGGATTATATTTGCCTGTCATCTCGACAGATTAGAAGTTCACAAGCATAAAAGTAAAAAGATTATTTTAGTTATATTTTTGTCATTTTTTTTTTTTTTTTTTTTTTTTTTTTTTTTTTTTGCACAACGTAAGTTGTGGGTATTCATTTGAATGGCCGCAATACGGTCACTCTAATGAGGACCCACATGTTTTGCTGCAAAAAACAACACTAAACAACACTAAAACTTAGTTTTAAATAGGCTAGCCATATCTAGATAAAAGAGGGTGGGGGTGTTATCAGATTTTTCTTATTTCTCAATGTTGTGGGTACTTATTAGAAGTGTCTTGCCGATGCGCTTTTAATGAGTACCACAACACGTTTTCATAAAGAAATGGGAAAAAATATTCATACTTTTGATTGACAAAAGTATCTTATCTAGAGCTATGGTAATAATAACTAACTGAAAGTTTTGAATAAATGCTTATGAAAACTTGACAGTTGAAGACTGATGCCCAGGCCTCCAGCGCTTTGATTTTTATACCCCGCCACACGGTAGTGGTGGGGTATTATGTTTTCCCGTTTGAGTGTCTGTCCGTCCGTCAGCGCTTGGTTTCTGTTCTCTAGCTTGAATAGTTTTTGATGGATTCTATTCAAATTTTGCGTATACATATATATCAGGGGTGAGTGGTTTGGGATTGTAACTGGGCAAAATTTTATAAACAGGGAGTTACTGGCCTTGCTTACTGAAAAAAAGTGGTTTCCGCTAATATCTTGAGAAAGAATTGAAGGATTTTGAAGTTCCATACATTTTCAAACAGTTATTGCCCTTGATTTGTAACAGAAAAATGTTTTTGCTCAAAGCGCTTGCTTTCAGCTCTCTAAGGTGACATTTTTTCGGTTCCTACTCCGCCACACGATAGTTGTGAAGTTTTATGGTTTCACAGCCGGGTTAGTCGGCTGTGTGTCCATCTTTCCATCCATCTGTCCGTCCATTGTGCATCGTCAGACCGTCTTTATTTTCGTTTCTAGGTGATAACTTTGCGATTGCTAATGGGCAAATTTTGTCAATTTTTGACAGAATTATCTGCCCCCTCTCCCCCTCCACACACACACGCACATTATAATGGTGAGGTATTATCGTTTCACGTTTTCATTGGGTATTTTCATTGCTCTCAAGTGTCATTCCTTTCAGAAGCTATCTACATGCCTGTATGGTTTTCTCTTGTAATCAAGCATTTTACTCTAACAGCACAAGATACGACATGATTTGTTAATGGCCAAATGATGTTAAAACAAAGGTTTGGAAACGGGAGAAACAACAGAAAAGGCTTTTACTTAATACTTTATTTTACTTTAATCTCCAGCATGCTTAGCAATGTATCCATTACGAAAACACGCCTATTCATATATATTAAAAATTTTACAACAAAAAACTGAAAATTTTCAGATAAAAAAAAAAACTATTTCTCAAATTTCTGCTCAAAACATAGATTGTGGGTACCCGTTAGAACCGCCTCGGCAGGTCAGTTCTAATGAGTACCTACAATCTATGTTTTTTTTTAGCAAAATAAGAAAAATAATGTCTACCCCTGTAACCCCAGTTTTACTATGTAAAAGTGGGGTTTAAGGGAGTCAAAATTATACAGGCGTGTTTTCATGATGCCGTTGGGCCATACCTGTCAGCTCCTTTGTATTTACTTATCCTATTTAGTCTTAGTAATGGGAAGACAGGCCTAAACAAACAGTGTAGAACCAGATCAGATGGCAAAAAATGATATCTGAGCAGGGTCTACACTGTCTGCCACTCATACAGCAGTTTTTAACGCATTCCCAGGTAGCGAAATGTACTGCATTAAACATTCAAAATGGCAGTGCCCTAAATTTACAACAGTTTTGTAATCTTTAAATGTCATTAATTTCTTTGGTACTTGTCACATTTTGGTCACTTTTGTATCAAAATCCACCAGTTGTTAAGACCTGACATCTCAGACACATTCTTCATCAATGTTGCTTTTCCTTTTAATCTATAAAAGCACAGTTAAACAAGAATAGGTTGTCTAATAGGCCATCTGATGAGGGTCTAGGCTGCTCATAGACCTGGCAGATTCCATGATCAGCAACTGAAGACCCTAATGAGGCAGGCTGATCTGTGTCTACAATGGTTGTGCTCATGTTTTGAAAGATAGTAGGGAGCTGACAGGTATGCCAGTATGTAGTTATATTATTTTTATTTTAACAATATCAAGCAAAAAGGTACCTTATCAAATAAACCACACAAAGAAACACAGAAGTCTCATACTATACATGAACAGTGAAGGCTAAAGTAGCCTGCACATCTGTTGTCTCAAAGCATAGCATTATCATTCATACACAATAGTCCAGATAAAGGAAGTTTGTGTTCAGTTTATGGCAGTACAGTAGACTCTCATTATTTCAAAGGACTTTCCATTTGAGTTAACAGCAGTTTGAGATAAAAGGAGTTCAAATATTAAAGGAATAAATAGGAAACTGAACCAAATTTTGTATAAAATCTTACTTTGACATATGCTGTACTTTGAGATATCAGTGTTTGAGACAATGAAAGTCAACTGTATTTAGAAGATATTTTGCTTGTTATTATTGCACAAATAATATCACAAGACATGTTTAGATGAAAAAAAAAAAAATAAAAAATATTACTGGGTATTCTAAATTATCATCTGACTCTTCTCTGGACAGCTACATGTACATTTTACAATACCTATAGCTATAGATAAGAGGGGATATCACATAATGAAAACACGCCTATTCAAATATAAAGAAAATTTCACCTCCAAAAACTGAAACTTTTCACATAAAAAAAATTGATATTTTTCACATTTCTGCTCAAAATATAGATTGTGGGTACTCGTTAGGACCGCCTCGCCGAGGCGGTTCTAACGAGTACCCACAATCTATGTTTTTGAGCTGAAATAAGAAAAATAATGTATACCCCTGTAAACCCCAGTTTTACTATATAAAAGTGGGGTTTAAGGGGGTCAGAATTATATAGGTATGTTTTCGTGATGAGATAAATATTTTTCTCAGTTGTCCATGCTTTAAGCACTTCTAATGAGTACCCCACAACATGTTTTTATGGAGAAATAAAAAACTATACTGATTCTTTTTGTTTGAAAAAAAAACAAACAAACAATAAAAAACCAAAAAAAAACAACAACAACACATTATCTGGACCTATGGATACCAATATTTTTCATTTCATACCACACCAATTAATTAAGGTTACAGCACTCCTCAGTGTGTGCACATAACACAATATCGAGGGTTGAGCACAGGACTGTAATAAGTCAGATGGATGTTTTTCCCCCAAACTAAATCTCCTCACCATGAAGGCATTATGAAGATAACAACATTTCTTTCTGTAAAGAATGAAAATTTAGGTGCCATTGCTCATATGAGCAATGGCACCTAAATTTGCATTGTTTATAAAGGGGTCAAAGTTGCCCCTAAACAAGGGTTTCAAAAATATGTTCAAGCTATACTACAGTCTTGCGATCAGCCCTCGATATATGACAAGACTGAGCAGTTGTTGAGAATGTATAGTGACAGCCAGTCCAACATTCTATAAAGCATCTTTTCACCTGACACAGATCAGTTTTAACTGTTACCATTATAGGTCAAGGAAAAAAAATAGCAATGATACTTTTCTTCTTTCTTCATGAAAACTTCCACTGCAAGTCCTATCATTACTTTAACCCTTGTCCTGCTAAACCCGGATATACCCTGCCTTTGCAAACAGTGTAGATCCAGATCAGTTGACTTCTGAAGAAGCCAACTGATCTGGACCTGCACTGTTTGTCATTCAGTATGTGAATTTATATCAACAACCTGGATCTAGTAATCTGATTGGCTGAAAATTTGAAGTAGGCATGGCATCTTAATTTATTCAGCATGACAAGGGTTAATGGAATCAACTTAGGGAGTTCTAATGAGTATCCACAAGATATGTTTTGGTGCAAAACTAGTAAAAACTATACTTTATTGTCTTGTCCTATATCAATTTAAAAATGAGCTAATGAACTTTATCAGTGTAAGGCAGTTACCTAACTTTACTAATGTAAGGAAGGGAAGTGACCAATCATGAAAAAGGGATGCATATACCTAGGGAAGGACAGTGATCAATTTTGAAAAAGCATGTACAAGTGGTAGAGAAGGGAATTTTGAAGGAATCAATTCTGAAAAAAGAAGTTGATTAAACTGCTTCCCTCTGAAAACTGTTTTTTACCCTCCCTTAAACTGGACCTATGTAAAAGTTAATTAAGTAATTGCATGTACTGTCTAAAGTTTAGAATATTCATGGTATGATTTGTATGGACCTGATCAGTGTTGTGCGCATTCAAAGATGACACTTATTTGAGCTCTGTATGTGAATGCAACCAATTTACTCACTGCCATTAACTGAATCCAAGTTCTTGTGTTTTCTGCTTTTAAACTTAATTTCAATCTAATGATATTTTTCTATGTGGCACAATTTTTAAAAATTATAAAGAAATCATCACTGATTATAGTCTATATCACACATGAGGCTGGGTATACTTGCAGCACAATACAATTAAAGCATCAATGTTCTAAACAACTAGAGACTTTTGCAAGCGACTATGTCCCTGCTAGCATTCTACGTAAATCTACATCGGGCCGTCATATATATATTTACATAGATGCTGCCTGGGTACATGCCTGCCAAAAAATGCAAAAGGCATCATTGCATCAACAAAGAAACTGAAGTCTTGATCTTGGCAGGGAATACAGCAGCAAATAACAAAATGCATCACTGCATCAATAAACTAGGACAAATTACACTTAACCACTCTCTGGGCAAATTCAGTAGACCGCAAAATGAAGCTTTTTGTTTTTTTCCCTTATTTTTACTAGAAAAGGAGATGATTTGCATGAAATGTCACAGCTTATTTCATTACGAAAACATGCCTATTCAAATACACTGAAAATTTTACCGCCAAAAAATGGCAATTTTTCAGATAAAAAATTCTGATATTTTTCATATTTCTGCTCAAAACATAGATTGTGGGTACTCGTTAGAACTGCCTTGGTGAGGCAGTTCTAACGAGTACCCACAATCTATGTTTTTGAGCAGAAATAAGGAAAATAATGTATACCCCTGTAAACCCCAGTTTTACTATATAAAAGTGGGGTTTAAGGGGGTCAAAATTATATAGGTATGTTTTTGTGATGTCTAGAAAAAAAAAATAAATTAAATATTTGCAATGGTCATCTGCTAAATTTTTAATGCTAATTAAGCTTTAGACCTAAGCTAATGCTTTTGTTTGTGTTGAGGTTTTATGGCCCAGTCAACCCAATGGGGTCACGTTGAGCGCGGTCAGTTTACCTAACCACACGTTTGCTGGGCAGGCTTAGTCCCCTAAGGGGTTTACCAGTATTGTGCACATTCTTTCGCCAGAAACTGACAACTGCCCTTCTTGAATCAGCGGAAGGGAGAGAATGACTGTAGAAAATATTTCATAATCAATCTCCAAGTCTGAGCTGATGCAATAATAAATAAATGCATTAGTATATAAATACAGTTTCCACCTAGCTGTGTATTATCAATTTTTTTTTTAATGAGAAATGTATATATCTGAACCACAAATCTGAAATTTGCAATACACAAAAAAGCAAGTCTTCTCTGTTAATATTGTAATGTACATTGTTCTAGTAAAATATGGTTTGAAAGCAGAAAATGAACTTTGAAAGCAGAAAATACAAAAAAAAAAATTCTGATTCTTTAATTAAACCAATTTAGCTATTCAATATTATATATATTTATTAGGCACATTGAAACCCTTTAAAATTTTTAACCCTTTAAGTACTAATCATAACTGCAATAGACAACATTTAATTTATTTATTTTTTGTATGTGTATTGTTCATAGAAAATAAGGCTTGACAAGTTTTATCTTTTGCTGTAAAAATAATAAAAGAAAATGCCATCTGCTGGAAGTTTGTTTATGCTTTGAGCAGGGGTGTGGAATTATCAAATTTTATTACTTGTCCACGGACAAGTAAACAGTCAAAATCCACTTGTCCAATCAAGTTTACTTGCCTGAAAATTGTCAATTATTTCTTATTTCTTGAAGAAAACATGTTGTGGGTACTCATTAAAAGTGCCTCACTGAGGCACTTTTAATGAGTACCCACAACATATGTTTTCTTCGAGAAATAAGAAAAATATCTATCTTATAATCTGGATACTCTTTTCAGCCAGAGCTATGAATTACTTGTCCCAGGACAAGTAAATTGAAATTTCTTACTTGTTCTGAGAGAAATGGGACAAGTTGGACAAGTGGGCATGGTATTTCCACAGCTCTGCTTTGAGGGTTAAAACTGAAGAGAAGATACCAGTATTCAATACACAATAAACCATTGATCTAAATATGGTAAAATGATATACTTTTTGCTTTCACAAACATTTTTTTTTTATATTACAACAGCATACTGAAATTTCTACAGCATGAGGAGAACTGGTCCAAACCCAAATGAACAGGAAGGTACATCAGTCTGATAAGGGCACATTATTCCCTAACAGAATCGTTACCAGATTCCTGGACTTCAGTCAGCATTTGTACAACCGGTTTTATACTCATACAATCGACTCTCATTATCTCAACTTCCATTATCTCAAATATCCGCTTATCTTGTAGTGAAAATCTGGTCCCTGTTTTTGACATGGAAATCTAACAACAGGTAACAAAATATTGTGGAAAAGAGAAGAGATTGCTCCTAAGGAGCAATCACTCCTCTCATCCACAATACACGTATTTTCAATATATCTCTAACATAGAAGTCAAATTCAATGTTCATTTGTGTAATGTGGTTGTTCGATTTATTTTTTCCTCAATTCTGCAAAAATTTGATATGCTGAGGTAAGGATTTCTTGAAGTGTTATAGACAGTCCCTCGAATTTCGAGATAACGAGAGTCGACTGTAAAGGAGGAACCCTATGTTTCTCATTACAGGTTGGCTGACTACAATCTATGACTGGCACTTCTTGAACATCTTCATTGTTTTTTTACAGTCTAAAGTATAGGAAACAAGGGGTTCACTTCCAGTAATGATGGCTCCTTTTAACCCATGTCATGCTGAATAAATTAACCCTTCTCTTGCTGAACACGATATGCCCTGTCTTAGCAAACAGTGTAGATCCAGATCAGTTGGCTTCTGAAGAAGCCAACTGATCTGGATCTGCACTGTTTGCCATTAAATATGTGAATTTCTATCAAAAACAGATCAAGTAATCTGATTGGCTACAAATTAGAAGTGGGCATGGCATCTTAATTTATTCAGCATGACAAGGGTTAAGATGTCAAGCCTGCCAATCAGATTACTTAACCCTTGTCCTGCTGAATAAATTGCCTAGCCCATTTCTAATTTTCAGCCAATCAGAATACTTGATCCAGATTGCTGATATGAATTCACATACTAAATGCAAACAGTGAAGATCCAGACCAGTTGGCTTCTCTGGAGCTACACTGTTTGCAAAGGCAGGACATATTCAGGTTCAGCAGGACCAGGGTTAATCCAGATATAAATTCACATACTGAATGACAAACAGTCCGGTCCAGATAAGTTGGTTTCTTCAGAAGCTAACTGATCTGGATCTACAGTGCTTTGCAAAAGTAGGGTATGTCTAGGTTCAACAGGACAAGGGTTAAGCATTTTAATTATTTGTAAGGTTTAGCACTTTTAGCCTTAGCACACTCAAAGCCACATTTTAGCGACTTTCTGAATTAGCACATTTTCACCCCAAACATGAAATTAAGCTGCAAATGCAAATACATGCACAATGTTTAGATGTGGTGAAAAGCATACAAATTATATACATTGCCAAAAAGTAATGATCAAATGATATATCTACCATTATATGTATATATACATGATATAAATCTCTGCTGTTTCTATTTTCTCTGGTGTAATGCCCATATTTGCATAATAAATGCAATTAATTGATCCTTAAAACACCAATCACTTCTGCAGAAGACAATATTTTGAAACTTTTTTTTTTTTAATTTTTAATTGCCTACCTAGCAGACAATTTACATGAAATGTCAGGTCTTATTTTCTCTCAAAGTAATGGAAAAATATTTAGAATGTCGATGGCTACAATTTCGCTTGGCACTTTAACAATTCTCTTGCTGAACACGGCATGCCCTGTCTGAGCAAACAGTGTAGATCCAGATCAGTTGGCTTCTGAAGAAGCCAACAGATCTGGATCTGCACTGTTTGTCATTAAATATGTGAATTTCTATCAAAAACAAGGATCAAGTAATCTGATTGGCTAGAAATTAGAAGTGGGCATTGTATCTTAATTTATTCAGCAAGGCAAGAGTTAAGGATTAAAAGCCAAACAAACGGCATCAAAATTTAATCTTTTCCCTACTACAGACCAAAAACCTTTGAGCTAATTCAGCAAAAAACAAGATGATGATATTTTTCCCTAAAAACAGGCTTTGACATTTCATACAAATCATCTCCAAAGGAAAGGAGACAGTTTGCATGTAATGTCAAAGCAAATTTTCTGGGGAAAAATAAGAAAAAATATTTCTAAATGTGCCTGCTGCAATTTTTACCCAGCATGCTAAGTGCTACAGTAACTGGATACACCTCCAAGGGAGATCATTCTGACCTGAAAGTATTTGCCTACCTTCATCAAAAGGGCTAGTCTTAAAGGAACTAATCTGCTCTCCACTTCCCAAAGAGGATTTCCCTATTTCTGTCTCAATAAAATAAGAAAAATACCACTAATCTGTTGTTTCTTGATTTCTTCTCAAAAGGGCAGATTTAAGTTTTGAATGTATCCACCCACAAACGTCAATTGGGACCACCATACTATTAAAGATAGAGTCCAAAGAAGATTGCGGTATTAAATCTCAAAACTCATTACCATACTTGCTCGAAATGTTGTTGTTTTTTAAAAAAAAAACACAAAAACAAACAATTTTACTACCTAATGAGGTGTCTATAAACAGCTGGATGTACCAAAAATAGTATAGACCTGGATTGGATACCACATTCTGTGTAGTGGGTCTGATCTGGGTCAACACTATTTATTTATGTCCTCAGGGTAAATACAGGGCACTAAATTGCTCATTAAATGGAACTGACCCTTAAAAAGCTTATTACAACAACAACAGCAGGAATTTTCATTTGTTTTTTTACATTTCAGGAAGAAAATAAAGCTTGGCATTTCACCTGAATGGCCTTCTAGGCATACAATTCACATGCAATATCAAGTCTTATATTCTCTGAAAAATGATAGTAAAAATAATTAGAATGTTATATGCTACAATTTTGCTTAGTGCTTTAAGGATTAAACTGTGCTTATCACTAAATAATTTCTAACAATTCTAATGGACCAGCCATTTAAGCTACATATACTGATAAGTAAGTATATATACAAAAATCTGAGCATACTTGTGCAAAAACTTATCTATAAAACATGTACTCAAATTCTGATCATACAAACATTACACTATTGATTTACCATACACAAATGAGCTCTGCCATGTGATATAGTCCTCTATATATAGACGGTTTCCATATAAGCCTGAGTTGCTTCCCTAGACATTCTGTGTCAGCCACTTTGTAAGGCCTTAATGATTAAATTATTTAAGGAAATTTATCCTTAAACTGTATATCTAAAAAATATGTGTTGATATAAGCAGGCAAGCCCACAGACTGATAAAGAGATTAAGAGAGAAAATTCTCACAGTATCAAAGAGTTTAAGCACTTTTAAACAAGAGGCCCATAGACCACAATTTGCTCACCCGATAAAAACAGCTATTGCATATTTGCTAATACCATGCAACTTTCTTCTAGTATTGCCACAGCAACTGGGACACAGATTTGACACAGATTTGATCATACTGTAAAAAGGTCAAAGGTCATCCTTGTCTCATGAATTTTAACAAACTTGGTAGACCTTGAGTCCTCAATGCTGTATACCAAGATTCAGCCTCAAAGCTTTCTAAGTACTGGAGAAGAAGATTTTTAAGTGTGTTTACCATATATGCACAATGTGAAATCTGGTGAAAATTGGTCAAGGGGTTTCAGAGAAGACGTTTAAAAATTTCATGGGGGGGGGGGGGGGGGGGGGAGGAGGGGGGAAAGGCAAAATTTTCAACATTTTCCCCGTACAAATGTATGGGGATGCAAATTTGACCTTGCCATAAAAAGGTCAAAGGTAAACCTAGAGTCATGATTTGAGTAAATTTGGTAGACCTTGAGTCCATAATGCTATATACCAAGGTTCAGAAGATTTTTAAGTGTTTTTACCATATATGAGCATGGCTGCCATCTTGATTAACGGACCGTGACCATTTGTATAAATTTTCAATCCCTTTTTAACAGAAGGCACCACATGAAGTTTGAAGAAAATTGGCCCAGGGGTTTCAGAGGAGAGGTTGTTCAAAGGTGTGGATGGACGATGGACAGACAGACGAGGGACGGCAAGTGATCACAATAGCTCATCCTTAGTCTTCAGCTGAGATGAGCTAAAAACTAAATAAATTCTGCAATAGCTTGTGAGTGTCTGTGTTAAGAATCAAGTGATCGCAAGACCCATTCAAGATTTCCATTACTGAGGCAACACTGGTAAACATCACCATGATAACTTATCAGGAGAACAACCATTACAGCAGAAATCTACAAATTCTTTTTACCAGGAGCCATTCATTAAAGACGTAAAATACATATATTGTAGTATTTGTAACTTCCATTACTCGCAATAGTGCTCTTTTACTATCGCAAAAAACCTCGAGAGACATAAATTGCCAAAAGCCATCTAGTATTCTTTGTATGATTTAAAATTACTGCCCATTTTGTAGCACAAAAAACATATTTGTATTCTGTGTGTGCTGATCTGTAATATAATTATCATTTACAACTATGTCTGTTTGGTTGGCCAGCATTGCAGCTCCAGAAAACTGCATAAACTGTGCAAAAATTAATTTCAAGGAACATCATATTTGATTAAATGAAAAGCTCTTCCAGTCACATTGCCAATCTGTAGTGTAAAAAAACATTTTTGAGTTTTCAGTGTTTTCTGCAGGGTAATATTATTATGTGTCAAACTCATGTTTGATATTTAGTTGGCCAGCAATTAAAGTCCTGTCAGCATAAATGTATAAAAAAAATTGTATTTTATAAACCAACATTAGAGTCACTCCATGTTTATGACAGAACTTGCTGTTTGTTGATATGCTGTCGTTTTGAGCTATTCACGACAAAAACAAGCACAAACGATTTAAGTTAAAGTAAACCTGTAAAAGTCAAAAGGAATATATGAGTTACAATGCCATCTTATTGACAATTTAACATGGATAATTTTGACAGGATAAGAAATACAAGATGGCGGCCATGGTACACTATGGGCTCTCTCGCGACTCTCATGGTTTCTCCCAGTAGTAAGATTTTACATTTGGCCCTATTGCTGGTAATGGAAGTTGTGAATCTTGTATTTTTATAAGTCTGAGGCTTAGGTAATAATAAAAAATCAGTTACTGGAAAAAATCAATTTTATCTATTTACCTTAATTATGGTTGCTCCATAAAATGGCTGACCCAAACTGAGAAGGAAACCACCTCAGGCACAGGAACTATTTAAATGCACAGATTAAAGACTAAGATTAACAGGTTCATTCTGATCAAGGCCTTTGCTTATCAGTCTATCATATTTACCCTAAATATTGGATGACCTTAAAGCTTGACCATACATTTGGTCTAAAATTGGAACAAGTGCATCTGACTACTTGTTGATGTGCCAAATAAAACTGCTGAATGAGTGGCAAACAGTATAAACTGATCAGATGCCACAAGCCCAGGTCTAAGCTGATCTTAACCCTTGTCCTGCTGAACCCAGATATGCCTTACCTTTGCAAACAATGTAGGTTCAGCCAGCTGACTTGGATCTGCACTGTTTATCATCCTGTAAGTGATTTTGATTCAATAACCTTGATCAAGAATTCTGATTGGTTGAAACTTATAAGTGGGTGCGGCTGTAACTTATTTAGCATGACAAGGGTTAAGGTATGTCTGTCCAACTATTTCAGGTAATTAAAGCAGTATTGGGCCAGACAGGCATGAGCAAATAGTGTAGATCCATGTAAGATGCTGTGGAATGTTGTGTGCTATCTCCCGCTCATCCAGTAGTTTCTGGACACAAAATGGACTTGTTCCAACTTTTGGAAAAGTATGGTAAGTGGTTAAGCAGTCCCATTATTTAGGGTACATACAATATAGAATGTACCATCATGATCACAAATCTCTACAAGCTGAGGTATGAGAAAACACAAGAAAATCCATATATGAGCAGTGACTACCAAAATTTAGGCATTAACTGTTCATGTACATTATGCGGGACCTTTCATACCCTGTCCTGATTATCTTTCATCTTTTACACAAGGACAAAAAGGCATTTTTACAAGGGCACAAGGGACATTTATTGCCCAGCTTACAACATTATTAAATTACATTATTATGGTGTATACCTTACATAATTTATATGTTCTAAAAGATAAAATTTCAGAAAATACAATTTGTTTTGAAAATACAAATTTCATAAAATGTAATAGAATGTAAGAGATCTGAGTTTAGCATAAATGCACAAAAGTGAGTAGTTTCAGATTTTTATAAGTGTCTTTACAAAAAAAAAAAAACATTTAAATACTATTTTCACCCTAAATATTCAGACAAACAGTACAGAGCAAGCAGTATATGTCCAGATAATACTGCTCCTCAGGAGCAGTTTGATGAGGGTCTATGTTTGCCATTCTGTCACATTTTCAAATGGACTAGAGTTTGATCAGAGTCTGCAGCGATTGTCGTTCCTTCACAATACAGTTTAGATACCTCACTGGTAATAAAGGTCCTGAAATGGGCATGTTCAAATTTAAGGGTAAGTATGGTGAGGAGTTAAGGTGTCAAAGTATTTAGGTAAATGAAGTAGTATCAGAAACTTCTTCCTAATCTGGCTTTTAGCCCTCCGTTAACAAATGATAAAATTAGATTAACATAATTACCCTAAATGCTTGGACACCTTAGCTTCTTACAGTACATTCTATAATTCAAGCAAGCCCACTGACTACTGAGAAATGTGTCTAAAAATTACTTCAGGAATGCCAAACAGTGCAGACTCTGATCTGATGTCACATATCTAGGTCTACAATGTTTCCTCATAAGGCCTGTCTGTCTGAATACTTAGGGTCAATATGTAGATTACAAATGAGAAATATATTCCTATTTTATCCCCAAAATGGGGTTTGGTATTTCAAGTGAATCATTCAAGGGAAGAAATCATGCCCTATTTTCAGGTAAAAAATAAGAAAAAAATATTTTAAAATGTTATCAACTAACATTTTTTTAAAAATTCAGCATTACATAAATGCTTTCTGATAAACAAAAAATGCAAGACACTCCTATCAAAAACCTTTTTCTTACACAAAAAACAATTGGCCACACCAAGGGAAGTGGTCTTGCAGAATACTTGCAGCCCACAATTTGCAGGCTCCAAGATCCATCAGCATATACATGCCATCCAATCACAGCATCTGATGTCTGCTTGTAGAACTTAACCCTTCTCATGCTGAATAAATTAAGATGCCATGCCTTCTTCTAATTTCTAGCCAATCAGATTACTTGATTCTGGTTTTTGATAGAAATTCGCATATTTAATGACAAACAGTGCAGATCCAGATCAGTTGGCTTCTTTAGAAGCCAACTGATCTGGATCTACACTGTTTGCTAAGGCAGGGCATGTTGTGTTCAGCAAGAGAAGGGTTAATATAGTAAAATACAGCTTTCAACACAATTACTGCACAAGCCCCTAAAAATACACTGGTTATGCAGTCTTGGTTTCATAATATAGCTCCAGATAAGGCACTTTTTTCAACCAAAAAATTATGATATTTTTCTTATTTCTCCACAAAAACGTAGTACCTGGTGGAGGCATTTCTAATGAGTACCCACAACATGCTTTCTTGGATAAATAAGAAAACTATTATGTAGATGCCACTAAATATCTGGAGCTATACATAATCTACATTTTCTCATGTTTTGGCTACAATACATTACTTCCTTTAGCATAAATCTCAGAGCTGTAATATTCTGGACTAATACACAGCTGCTATTATAAGCTATTCAGGCATATTTTAAAAACAACATGGAATTTTGAAAATTGCTCCAAGCTGTTTTCTCTGGACATCACTTAGGCAGTAGCTAACTGGATTATTAAGTTGTACTCTGACATACTCCAAGAAAAGCTTAATTTATACATCACTTGAACTATCTTTTTGACTTACAGTCACGACAATTACCAATTATGAAACATAGGACTTGTCAAGGAAGAGTATTTAATGATAATTATAGAATAATTGTTCTTATTTCTCTGTAAAATCATACATTGTGGGTACTCATTAGAGCAAGGCACTTCTAATGAGTACCCACAACATATGCTTTTAAAGAGACCTGAGAAAATTGTCCCAGAATTTCTCTTAGTATTTGATGATAATTCTGGGTAACTTTCTTATTTCTCCTTAAAAAATAAGTTCTGTATACTCATTAGAAAAGCCTCAGTGAGGCACTTCTAATGAGTACTCACAACATATGTTTTTACTGAAACACTGAGAAAATTATCCCAGACTTATCACCAAATACTCCACCTTAAAAAGTTCTCTGATGAAAACATGAACATGGAACGATATAAAATATACATGATTACAATACTAATAACATTATATGGTTATACCATTCATGAATAAGCATACCAAATGTCTGGCAGGCTGTATAGAATCAACAGAGACATTAACGCTTAGCATTCAAGGTAAAAATTTCAACAGATGACAGCTTGAAATATGTTGGTTTTTTGGGGGTTTTTTTTCCCAAATATATTCTGGGAAAATAGGATGACATTTTATGCAAATTGTCTCCTATGGAGACAATCTGCATGAAAAGTCAAATCCTATTTTCAAAGAATAATAAAAAAAAATATTTCAGGATGTTGCCTGCTGTATCCCAGATAGTGCTAAAGGTAATGAATCCATATGCACAAGGAGTGCGGAAACTATTCTGCACTTCTGAACCTAAAAATATTTCAGGATGTCGTCTGCTATTGCTAAATGTAAATGAATGAGACATAATTGATTGAATTGATTGGCTTTTGAGGTTTTATGGCCCAGTCAACCATTAGGGTCATGTCGAGTCGGTCAGTTTACCTAACCACTGTTAAGCAGTACTTGTGAACATTCTTTTGCCAGAAACTGACAACTGCTCTTCTTGAATCAGAGAACGGGAGAGAATGACCATAGAAAATATTTCATGATCAATCTGCACGAAAGAATGTTGCCGGACCCAGGAGGATTGAACCAGGGACCTCCTGATCACCAGTCTGACGCGCATCCCACTGAGCCATGCATCGAGGCAGGCAAATCAGACAAATAAGGAATACCAGAACTATTCTGCACATATGAACCAATATATTCTTCAATGACTATTTACTGCCCAGACAAAACATTAACCCATAAACACATGGATATATTCAATGAACTCTTCCATTATGAATGTCAGAAGAGTCTATTATGGTTTCAAAGGTACTAGAATTGACCATAACTGCTTCTGTTACTGCAAACTGTTAATAATATGACAGTGTTGACCCTGATCAGATGATGCATTCCGTGGCATCTGAACTGGGTCTACACTGTTTGACAAAATTCCCTTTTGGGGATGCCAGACAAAAAAACTTGTTAAAAAATATCTGAGCCAGTGCACAACAAAACCTACAATTAGACTTGTGCAACCAGCAAAGACTTGGATCAGCCTGCGCATCTGCACAGTCTGATCAGAGTCTTTGCTGATAGCCTGTGCCTTCTGCAGCCTCCAGGTTATCCAAAGAGTGATCAACAAGAAGCCTTGCCATATTGGGTGGATGTACAGGCTGACCTGAGTCTTGGCTAGTCACTCCTGTCTTATTGAAGGTTTTGTCATGCGCTGGCTCATTTTTCTTTTCATCTCAAGAAAACATAGCTTGGTATGTCATGGCATGCCTCTGAAGACAAACTTGGATGAAATAAGGGGAATGGATATACGTCAAGTACATGTACTTTACAGGGAGGTAATGCTGTCTAAATTAACTTTGTCCTATTCTAAAAAGGGGTCTACTAATTAACCCTTGTCCTGCTGAATAAATTAAGGCCCACTTCTAATTTTCAGCCAATCAGATTACTTGATCCAAGTTACTGATACATATTCACATACTTAATGACAAACAGCGCAGATTCAGATCAGTTGGCTTCTTCAGAAGGTATATCCTGGTTCAGCAGGACAAGGGTTAAAAGGAAAACATTTGCTCCCCTTTCACTTACACTAGGAGCAAAACTTTCCTTTCAGAGTTTTAGAGTAGACCCCTTCTGCTTGTTCATTATATGAAAGATCCATCAAAGTCCAGCAGATTGAGTCCATAAGGTGCACCACACAAGACCCCTTTTCAGAAGGGCTGTAGTGTTAAGGAAAGCAATAAGGATGTCACAAAAGTTATCTCCCTTGTCAAAATGGCTTCTACAAAGCGTATCAAGTCGCCTTAAGCTCCAAGTCAACACAAATTTAGGGAAATGCTCAGTCATGTACTCTCTACATACATTTCGGTGGAGAAACACGTTAAAAATCAAATTGTTTTGCCCTTCCCCTATCCCGACCTCCACACCCATTTCCACAACTGCGCCTTTGTTAAATTTTAGTTATTTAGAGCTCTGTTGAGAATAATGCAGAACTAATACAAGAAAGCTGATTTAAAAAGTATAAAATTTCATTCTGCTTAAGGTGCCAATTAAGGCATAAGGAAATGTTCTGCATTTTTGTAACTATAGTAACATAAAATGATGTGCAACACACGAAAAAGACCCTTATACAATTTGCGGACAACATAGGTCCAGATCAGCATGCGCATCCATGCAGTCTGATCTGAGCATTCTCTGTTTGTCAACATGCAATACAGTATTCATTGATTCTGTAAGTGGACAATGAAGGCACTATTCAGCCTGTGTGCTTATACACAGGCTGATCTGTGCATGTGTTGTCCGCAAATTGCATAAGGTCATATTTGAGTCACCATCACGAAAACATGCCTATATGATTTTGACCCCCTTAAACCCCACTTTAATATAGTATAACTGGGGTTTACAGGGGTATACATTATTTTTCTTATTCTGCTCAAAACATAGATTGTGGGTACTCGTTAAAACCGCCTCGCCGAGGCAGTTCTAACGAGTACCCACAATCTATATTTTGAGCAGAAATATGAAAAATATTGGAGATTTTTATCTGAAAATTTTCAGTTTTTTTGGAGATAAAATTTTCAATATATTTGAATAGGCGTGTTTTCGTAATGGTTGCGCATCATGTAACATTTTCATTTTTGAAACTATACTTAAGCAGCAAGTCACATGAATCATGAACAACTTACAACATTATCATTAACATACAAAACACCAATAAATTAATATGATACAAGACTTAAGCACCTTAGTCTGTGATCATGAGCCTACTTTTAGAAAGAAGTCTCCTATATCAATTAGATTTATATTAAATTACGTCATATCTAATCAATGATCCAGGTAAGATAAATATTAACCCTTAAAACGCCAAGAAAACCTGCATCTGAAAATGTCATCTGTTTATATGTTATTTGCTGAATATTCTTGCAAACTTTTCAAACCTAGTTTTTGCATACAGGCAAACAGTGTGGACCCAGATCAGACTGGAAATGACTTTTAAAATCACAAGCAGATGACAAAGCAGACGACAATTGTTGTGATTGGCAGTTTAAGGGTTAAGCTACAGTTTAACTTCAATGGCTCAAACATCATTGAGACCATGAAAATTGGTTGTAGACATGGGTAGTTTGAGCCAATGAGGGTTAATCACAGCACCAGGTGAGGAGGTAAATGGGATAATTTAGAGATGTCTTTTTTATCTATAAAATAATGGTATAGTGAGTGTACTCATTAGAATTGCCTCAATATGGCAATTCTAATGAATACATACAAGATACACTATCATGATGAAATAAGAAATTTCCCTAAAATATCCCTAAATATTTGTTTTCTTGAGCAAACAGAAGCATCTCCTAGGAATTCAATACAAGTTTGAATCAGCCATCAGTGTTTGAGTCACTGGAAGTTTTACTGCATATATTTTGCTTTTTCCAGCACACAGAGATATGGCTGGAGACTTCAGAAAAATATTAGTGGTCTAACTTTGTATCCTGAAACAATACCCACAACACAAATCATTGCAAATTATGGAAAAAAGCAGATTCAGGTTTTCTATCAGTCCTGTTAAATTGTTACTTTTTTATAACTTTTCAGAGAAAGCAAGGTTTAAGATTTCATGCAAATTATCTATAAGGTATTGATGTTGTTTTTATTTTTTATTTATTAAAAAATATTTTGGGTACACAAGTGCTTCTGATGAGTATCCACAATATAATTATGTTTTGTGGAGATTTAAGAAAAATAATTTTGTCATGATATTCTCCTTACCTAAAGCTATCCTTTAAATAGCATCTGCATTGTTCTGAAGACAAAGGGCTAGATTCACGAATTCTTGTATACTGCCCTGTTAATTCTCATTTTAGCAAACTGTAAAATATGCTTCAGTTTGTAAGTTTTTATATTATATAATATTTTGTCTTTACAACTATGTATGAAATATTTGGCAAAATCGCTTTGAATTTTTAAGAGCACTACCAAATCGGACCCCCTAAAGCACCAAACGCGACATTTTTTCACATTTTTTGTGTAAAAGGAAGCTGAAAAAATATGAAGCCCCATATACGACACCATGATTTTTCGTGCAACGTTTCATAAACGAATGAAGAATATTTGGTAAAAAAATCAAGGTGTCGAAATTGTGGCTTCATGTTCAAATAAAATGAAATATAATTGAAGAGATCTCGATAAGACTCTTCATTGTATTCTGTTTGCGCTACTAAGTTTTTCTGCTTTTTGAAAGAAAGATAATCAAATAAAATGAATTTCGTCCAGAAAAAAGAAGAAATAATCATAGGTAAGCAATAAGAACGACATTTCATCCAGAAAGCCAATGAAACCATTGTTTTTCGACAGCAAGAGACCCGGCTTCCGAAATTACGTTACATGCGAAATTTGCGTTTTTACAAGGGACGCCACTCCAATAACCGCTGAGGGATGACAGTTCTGTGTTATTGACAACGGTGGTTTTACAATTAAAAATCGGTGTTTTGCGTTCGTTTATTCTACATTGGAGTTTTCTATAATTTTTCTATCGAAGGAAAATTCCAATTTCCAAAATTCGAGGTTTCAGTGGAAATAAAAACGACTTCATTCATGCGTTGCGGGCGTGTTTTTTTTTTGTGTGTGTGTGTGTGTGTGTGTGGGGGGGGGGGGGGGGGTGTTTGTTTTTTTTGTTTTTTTTTTGTTTTTTTTTTTGTTTTCTAATGCTGTCTGTAAACAATAAAACCGAGCATTTGAAAGGAAATGTGATGTACATATAACAAAATGGTACACAAAAATAAGATTTTTTTTACGTGATCGGCTTGTGCATTGAAAAATCCAACCTACTACTATTATAATTTTGACCATTTTCATTACGTCATATGTGGTGTAGTGGGTAAAACGCTCGTTTAGGATTCGGTGGGTTCCGAGTTCAAAACCTGGAAGTGGCATTTTTTTTTTTTGTTTGTTTTACTTTTTCATTTATTTTTCAGATAAAATGTCTTGACATTTCATGCAATTTGCAGACAATTCACATGAAATGTCAAGACATTTTTATAAAAATTAAAAGAAACATGAAATTGTTATCTTTCTTTTATTTTGAAGAGAAAATAAGTTGACATTTCCTATGAACTGTCCCAAGCAGACAGTTCACATGAAATGTCAAGACTATCCCCCTCCCCCACCAAAAAAAATCAAATTGTCGTGTGCTTCAATTTTTTATGGCCCTTAAAGAGTTGATATTACAACAGGAGAGAGATTACTGAGCTGGTACACAAGTTTGGATTTTAATTTGCTTTTCTTTGCAAGACAGTTCCATGCATGTATACGGTAATCACTGGCAGTACATAACCTAATTAGACTGCAGCAAACATTAGAATTTGCGAAGCGGCCGTGTGGCGGAGTGGTTAGTGCTCCCGACTTTAGATCACAATGTCTCGGTTTCGAATCGATTGGAGGCGGAATTCATCGAGCTAGTACTCAGGCCAGTTTGCAAATACTATGGCGTCTGATCACAATCTTCGCATTGCAGTCTATGCTGAAGTAAAGACCCAAAGTTTCTTCCTACAGACAACGAAGACTGAATATGCTGTGCAGATGCATAAGCTGATCTGAGTCCTTGCTACGTACATGTGTCAGTTTTCAGGAATACCTGTGCTAAGGTTCTTAGCGGGCACATGACGAATGACATTGCATCACCTTTACTGCGACATTGTAGTCATGTCCTGCTGGACTTATATTTGTTCACAATAGGGTGTACCAGCTGGCCTTGGTTTCGTAAGGACAGATAGTTAAACACTACTAAATGGCTGCTATCAGTGTTGAACCTAATATTTAAGATGTTTCTATTTGCATACATATTTGCACTTGCATGTACAAAGATGACGTTTGTTATATTATGTCCAGCAGGTTTATAGTGCTCTACTAAACTGTATCTTTAGAATGAATCCGGAGCTTTTATTTTCCCAGTCTGTTCAGTGTCTAGATATGTTCGATGTTTATTTTTGCATACTTGCACTACACATAGCGATATATTTTGCATGTCAACTATGGAAACCAGAGGACCAACAGTCCTGTAGCTCAACTGAGACCTCCGGTCCTGGGCGGGGACAGACAATCTATGGGTGACAGATCTTTGTGTCGATAGAAACCTTTTGCCATTACAAGTTTCAAATAAATCCTTGAACTGAGATTTTATACATTTTTTTTCAGGATTTTATACATGTACATAGCCCCAAAGCAGCGGCAGATAACCCCTAGGGAACATAATTTTTATGTCAAATGAATTCTTTTGTCACTATGGCCAACTGATGCAAGTTTGAAAGAAATCTCTTTGAAATGTGATTTCATACATATTTTTTTATACATGTTGGTAGCCTTAGGACAGGGGCAGATCACCTCTTTGGGACAGAGTTTTGATGTCGGATGAAACCTGTTGTCACTGTGGCCTGCTGGTGCAAGTTTCGAAAACAAATCTGATTGAACTGTGATTTTTTACATGTACATAACCCTGGAGCACGGGCAGATAAGCCCTTGGGGACAGAGTTTTGATGTCGAATGAAAGCTTTTGCCATGATGGCCAACTGGTAGAAGTTTATAAACAAAATCTCAGTGAACTGTGATCTTGTACATTTTTTTTCATGATTACATACCTGTACATAGCACAGGGGCATATCAACCCTGGGGATTGAATTTTTATGTCAAATTAAATTTTTTCTCACTATGGCCAGCTGGTGCAAGTTTCATAAAAATAATTTTGAACTGTGATTTGTGATTTTATATACAATTTTTCCTTGATTTAATACATGTACATAGACAAGGAGCAGGAGCAGATCACCACCTGGGGCAGAGTTTTAATGTCAAATGAAACATTTTGTAACTATGACCAAATAGTGCAAATTTAAAAGTCTCTTTGACCTGTGATTTTATACATTTCTTCCAATGGGATCAAATATGACATTGCCATAAAATAGATCAATGATGAGCTGGCTGATATGCGTCTTCACTGGCTCAAATGTAATTTTGTAGCAGTCGGTATGCCGCGGCTCAGTTATCAGTACTAGCATGCCAATTAATGACATTCATGCCAAATGTTATGTGATAAATTTGTTGTTGGGGATACATAACTTTTGGTGACATGATACTTAACATTTTAACTGTATGCTGCAAACTGTGACAAACAAAAATATGCAGTAATGATACCAATACAGCAAAAAAAAAAAAAAAAAAAAAAAAAACATCAATCACTGAATATGGTCAAGCAAAAACAACATATTCTTATAAGATAAATGTATCCTTTTGTTTCATTGGCAACAAAAAGTTAAGTGATGCGAATGCCACTTTTTACGCACAGTCAAATACTTTAGAACACATTTAAATCAATGAAATAAAACACACTTTACATTTCATGATTCAAATCAGTCAAAACCACATATTATTTGGCTGAAGTAAATGGTTTTACAGTTTTGTTTCCATGGCAACAGAAACTTTAGTCTAGTGTTTTTCTTTTCTTTTTAATGTGTCTCCCATTACTGATAATCAAAGTTTTATACTGTATGTTGTGATAAAGATAGAATCGCATAGTAAACAGAATAAATTAAGTAAAACTGTGTGCTTTTTTGTAACAAATTTGACATATTTGTTGTCATGGTAACAGAAATTTCTGTGTTATGGTGATTTTTATTCATAACTTTGTGCTACAGTATTTGACAAATATGAAACTAACAAATGGGAATGCTTTTAGTGGCATTGCTCCTAAATTTCAGCTATGAAATTGATTAAAACAAACAGTTTTACAGTACACCATGTAGTGTGTTGTTGTTACCATAGCAACCATAATGATTGGTTTTCAAACTTGTTGTTGTTGCTTTTGAAGATGTCCCATGCTGACTTAAAATTACAAGCGTTTTGATCAATATATTGAATAGGGCAGATTTTGGTCATTCGTGAACCAAGCCCTTTTCACTTGGTCCAGCCCAATTACTAATACACATTATTATGTAGGCTTTTAATTGACTAATGGGACATTCCTTCTATTGGCTCAGATCTTAATGAACAACTTAAACTGACTAGTACTTCACTTCAACTAAACAAAAGGCATTCTCTGCACAAAAAAAACATGTAATTCTTCCGGCCTGAACAGCAAAAACCCACGTCTGCCATCCAGAAACTCTGGTCAGGGAATCTGCTGTTCAGTGTACTCTGAAATGTTAGCTTCACAATAAGGCAATGGTTTAATTAATAAGAATTTTCTTTTGTCTGATTCATGCCTAGTATTATTTAAATTCTGCCTGTCTAATGTTAACCCTGGTCCTTCTGAACCCGGATATGCCTTGCCTTTGCGAACAGTGTAGATCCAGTTCAGTTGGCTTCTTCAGAAGCCAACTGATCTGGATCTGCACTGTTTGTCATAAAGTATAAGAATTTGCATCAATAACCTGGATTAAGATATCTGACTGGCTGAAAATTAAGTGGGCATGGCATCTTAATTTATTCAGCATGGCAAGGGTTAAGAGGAATGGCTACAATGCCATGGAAAATAACTCTGCCATGGAAATATTTACTTCCCTATTCATTGATTTGCATTCCATCTCATTGGAGGCTACTCTGAAAGGAAAGAATTTGCTCCCTCTAAGAGCAAATTCTTTGCTTGGAGAGCAGACCCCAGTTTTGAATGGCTTCAAATATTAAGGAAGCAACTTCATGTTGGCAAAAAACTGTCTTCCTTTGCAAAATGGAAATAAAATCTTCCATCCACCTTTAATTTTTGTTTGAGTAGCCAGTGGCATGACCATCAATCCAGGTCTTCAGATAAGATGGTTATTCAGACAAAATAGTTTTTGTATCCTTTTATTCTGGCATTCCATTTATTTCAAAAGGTCCAAACACTATGTTTTAGAGAGAAATACATGACAAATGCAAAACATCTGTAATATTTCTGAAGCCCTGGCCCCGAGGTTATAAAACTTTTTTTGTGCTCAACTCAGCTGAGCATGAAATTTTCTCTGCTAATAAATATGAAAATGCCAACAAGTTACCATTTTCATATTCATAAGCAGAGAAATTTTCATGCTCAGCTATGTTTAGCTAGAGGGAATTTGCAGTTGTTAGAACTTTGTGATTTATTAGCAGGACAAACATGCTCAGCTGAGTTGAGCAGGAAAAAAGTTTTATAACCTCAGGACCTGATTTAAAACCAGACATAAAGGCACTGATACACATAGCACTTCATTTTAAAGGTGAATTTCTGGATGTAAAATTATTGATATTTTTCTTGTTTCTCCACAAAAACATATACTGTACATATTCCTTAGGAGTGCCTGTGTCTGGTGCTTCTAATGAGTACTACGGGATATGTTTTTGTGAAGAAATCAGGGCCCAGTTGTTCAAAGCGTCGTTAGCTTAACGAACTCGTTAAGGGTCATTTCGTTAACTATTTTAGTGGATTCAATATACAATAATCTGATATTTTTTGCTGAAAAAATGTGAGTAGCTTTTGCACTGCAAAAGCTACTCACATTTTTTCAGCAAAAACTTTCAGCATATTTGCGTATCACTCAATGTAAATTTTAACAAATCGTTAACTAACGACGTCATTAGCTTTGAACAACTGGGCCCAGAAAATTTATTTTTTCCTCCATATTCCTCTTATCTCGAGCTATGGAAACAGGAAATTTACACAAGTTGATGCAGTTCATCAGCTGTATATGTCATCAGATCAATTTTGTTTTGATTATCAATTTATGAGATAATATTGAACTGATTATAAGAGAAATCTGAGCTCTTCAATTTTTTTCAGAATAGAGGCTACACATACCACTTTATTCAATCAAAAAAGTTACAATTTTTTTTACATTTTGAAAAGTAATCATTCTACAAATAAATCCAACATAAACCATTTCAGTATTGACACTTCTGGTTTGATACATGTATCTGATGCACCAATTTACAAATGGAAGAAATTTCATCAGCATTTTTACTTCAAGAATCCATTACATGAACACGCCTATGCAAAAATATGTTCTGCTATATGACGAAATTTCCATTATATAAAACAAGTCCGTGAAAATGCTGACAAGTTTGTTACTAAGCCTATGAATATTGATTTAGGCAGAGCAATAACAAATTCATTGAATTAAACTTAAAAGAGAAAAATTGTAAAAATCCACCTAATAATGTATTTCTCCACATACCCTAGTTTTTACTTTATATTATAGAGGGAATATAGGGGTCCAGATTACATAGACTTGTGAATGTAATGTATAAATTCATTACTGATTGTGAATTATCTAAAAAGAAAAGAGAATGGCATATATCTCCTCAGACAAAGACTTTAAATTCCATACGGTTTACAGAGTAATCAAAGTTTGAAGCTTTCATTCATTTTATCTCAAATGATATTCATAGAGAATTAATGACATCATTAAGAACAGTGACAAATTTGTCAAGTGCCTATAATTTATCAGTGAGGAGCTATTGGTCATCTCATCTCATCTCATCAATATTCATGAAGAACCAAGGATTTTAGTAACAATAGTGTCAAGTTTGTCAGACCTAGAGAATGTAGCAGTATTTTTTTCAGTTTACAAAACTGGTGGAACCACTGCCTCCAATCTGTAATACCTTACGTCAAAAATCCTGGGCCCAATTGTTTAAAACTAATGAAGTCATTAGTTAATGTATAGTTAAAACTATGATCATATATATGCTAATATTTTTGCTGAAAAAATGTGAGTAGCTTTTGCAAATTGCATTTGCAAAAGCTACTCACATTTTTACAGCAAAAATACCTGTGAATTTTTACAGCAAAAATACCTGTGAATTAGCTATTGCACTTACTATGACAGTTAACATTTTGACCACTATCGAGCTTGTTAAGCTTTAAACAACTGGGCCCTGAACTTTGCTGTATTAGTATGTACACCATGTGAGGTGCTTTTTCACAATACACTGGAACCTCCTTATAAGACGGTTCGGATATAAGACGGTTTGGATATAAGATGGTTCAGATATAAGATGGTTTAAAGGTGGACCCCAAAAGTGTTGTATCCAAACAAAAATGTGTAGATTATTCAGAGAAAATGACCTTCAATGGTAATTTGTCTATTCAATCATACACTGTTGTATCCAGACAAAAAATATATAGATTACAAAGAAAAGTGACTGTTTATGGTCTTTTTTCTATATAATCTAGACATTTTGTTTGGATACAACACTGTTGTTTAGCTAACACATGGCATTTTCATATTTATTAGCAAGAAAATTTCATGCTCAGCTGAGTTGAGCATGAAAAAAGTTTTATAAATCTTAGGGCCTGGAATGACTATATGCTTTCATCACTGCCCTAGGTAAGATACTTTTTTCAGTCATAAAGTATTGACATTTTTCAACCAAAAAGTATTGTCAATTTTTTAACCACAAAATATTGACATTTTCTCATTTCTCCATGAAACATATGGCTATTCATTAGAATAGTGCTTCACAAGGAAACTTCCAATGAGTACTCTTAAATGTGTTTTCATGGAGAAATGAGAAAAAAGTATTAATTTCTCAAGATATTCATAAAGAAATAAAGCTAAATATCAACACTTTCATTATCTGAAGATGTATAATCTATCCTTGAAATCCTAAAAAAAGGAAATAACAAAAAAAAAAAACGAACAGCACAACACAGACAAACAAATGGATTGGAAGACTGAAGCAAAGCTAACTAAATATAGGCAAAGTAAAGCATTGATTGCAATAGAATAAATATATATACCGTATTTGATCTAATTACCACACATACCCCTATAAACACAGTCAAGAAATTCCATAGTCTTCAGATTACAGCCAGTGTACTTTTTCGTTAATTCTTTATAAAGGCATATGTTGTGGGTACTCATTTGAATTGCATCGACTTGTCGATGCAATTCAAATGAGTACTCACAACATATGCCTTTATAAAGAAAATCAGAAAAAATCTCATTATCATCATCAGATAAATCCTATTCTGATTTTTTTGGTGTACCCTTAGTAGGCAGATTCATATTTTACCACAACTGAGTGTTCCCAGTAATTTTGAAAAACCTATGTGCACAGTGCGGTAATTAGGTCAAATACGTAGATACACAGGGCCAGATTAAGGAGCATTCAAGAGGTATTTTTTTGTCATTTCTGCACCAAGACATATCTTGTGGTTACTCAATGGAATTGCCTCAGTGAGGTGATTTCAATTGAGTACCTGTAGGATAAGTTTTGGAATAAAAAAAAAATAAAAAAATCCTAGGCCCAGTTGTTCAAAGCATCATTACCTTAACGAGTTCGTTAAGGGTCATTTCGTTAACTATTTTAGTGGATTCAATACACAATATTCTGATATTTTTTGCTGAAAAAATGTGAGTAGCTTTTGCACTACAAAAGCTACTCACATTTTTTCAGCAAAAAAATCTGATATTTTTTGCTGAAAAAATGTGAGTAGCTTTTGCACTACAAAAGCTACTCACATTTTTTCAGCAAAAAAATTTCAGCATATTTTTGTATCACTCGATGTAAATTTTAACGAATCGTTAACTAACGACATCGTTAGCTGGGCCCTGAAATACTGCTACAATTATCTCCCATCTGGAGCTATGTACTAGATTTACCCAAAGTATTCAAAAACCCACCTAAGCAAACTGAATATCCAGATCAGAATCACAGAATATGGTATCTGATCTGGGCCTACAATGATCACCACTCATCCATCAATTTTACAAACATGGAACAAGTAGTAAAACGGACTTCTCCAAATTTTGTTTGTTTGTATTGAGGTTTTACGGCGCAGTCAACGCAATTGGGTCATGTCGAGCACAGTCAGTTTACTTAACCACACTTTTACTGGGCAGGCTTAGTCCTCTAAGCGGTTAACCAGTATTGTGCACATTCTTTTGCCAGAAACTGGCAAATACCCTTCTTGAATCAGCAGAAGGGAGAGAATGACCGTAGAAAATATTTCATGATCAAATCTCCACAAAAGAATGTTGCCGACCCGGCAGAAGTTGAACCTGCAACCACCTGATCACCAGTCAGACACTCATCCAACTGAGCCACCAAGGCGGGTTGTCCAAAGTTTAGGACAAGTATGGTAATGAGTTAAGGTGTCTGAATATTTCAGGTAAATATGGTAAAAATGAAATTTAATGGCATGCTGACTGGAAATGACTTAGAATCACACTATATAACGCCAAGGTATCAACAGAACTTCATCACATGAAGAATGTTGTGCTTAACCCTTGTCCTGCTGAACCTGGATGTGAATTTATATAAAAAATCTGGATCAAGTTATCTGATTGGCTGAAAATTTGAAAAGGGCGTGGCATCTTAATTTATTCAGCAGGACAAGGGTTAATAAAAGACTTCTAGACAAATCCACCTACCGATTATGCTGGTAGATGTAGAATTCACCATTTGGACTATGCCATGCAAAAATGTGTCTTCGGACATATATGGACAGTGAAGGCCCAGACCTGCCTGTGCATCTATGCAGTCTGATCAGGGCCTTCATCGTCTGTTAACAGAATCATTGGATACCACAGAATGCATGGCTGGAGAGTAAGACCTGGCTGGTACTGTGTGTATGCGCAGGATGATCTGAATCTGAGCATTTTGTGCATGTTTGAAGGCACTTTTTCCCTTGATGCAGCCCATTTAACTCATAACCCTTGTCCTGCTGAATAAATTATGATGCCATGCCCATTTCTAATTTTCAGCCAATCTGATTACTTGATCCAGATTGTTGATATAAATTCATATACTTAATGGCAAACAGTGCAGATCCAGATCAGTTGGCTTCTTCAGAAGCCAAATGATCTGGATCTACACTGTTTGCAAAGGCAAGACATATCCGGGTTCAGCAGGACAAGGGTTAAAGGATAAATTTACACAGCTCTAGAAAGACTTTTGAGCCAGCACACGATAAAGTCTACAACAGGACCTGTGTGACTAGCAAAGACTCAGATCAGCATATACATCCATCCAGTACTCAAGGGTTCTCCTTTATCCCTATCTGGATAGCCTGGAGGCTATAGAAGGCACATGTGATCAGCGAAGACTCTGATCAGACTGCATGTATGTGCTGGCTGATCTGAGTCTTTGCTGGTTGCACAAGTCTTATTGTAGGTTTTGTCGTGCACTGGCTCATTTTATTTTTCAGCCAAACAGTACCAATATTTTTTCTTATTTCTCAAGAAAAATATATGTTGTGGTATTCACTAGAATATTGCAAAACTAAACTCACAACACAGGTTTTTATGGAGAAACATTTCATCAGGTTACCTCTCTTATCTAGTGCTATGCAACCTACCGTATTCAAACTAATTACTGCACATACCCCTATAAGCGCACAGTCAAGTAATTCGGTAGTCTTCAGATTACAGCCTGTGTACTTTTTGTCTACTTTATAGACATATGTTGTGGTACCCATTTGAATTGCATCGACTTGTTGATGCAATTCAAATGAGTACCCACAACATATGCTTTTAAAAAGGAAATCATGAAAAAAAAAAAAAAAAAAACATCACGTAAGCACCATTAAATAAGTCATTTACTGATCTTGTTTCATTTATAGTAGGTGGATACATATTTTAGCACAAGTTTTCCCACTAATTTTGAAAAACCCAAGCACATGGTGCAGTAATTAGGGCCAATATGATACTTCATGAATTCCCTCACTTATCATCCTATGTACAGAGCAAAATTGCTATAAAATGGAATTAAAATTTTAAAACTATCTATAAAATAATACTAACCCTATTAGCCTGACAGGCCAAAATCAATACCTGTGTAAACAGGGTAGATCCAGATGAGATGGCTCGAGCCATCTTGTCATGATATCCACTATTTGCCATTCTGTTTTTGATTTTACACTGAAAACCCTATTTGCATCAGTGGACAAGCCCAAACTCAAGAATGGAAGAATCCACTTCAGAAACTCAGGGACTCCTAAGTATCAACTACATCTAGCTCATAGCTCTAGATAAGTAATATTTCTCTTATTTCTCCAGTAAATCATATTTTGTGTATACTCCTTGGCAAGGCTCTTCTAATGAGTACCCACAACATAACACTTTCATAAACTCAGGGTTCTAGATAACCAGATTATACATTCACTATCAAGAGGACTTTTCTTATTTCTCAATTAAATTGAGTGTTTTGTGTACTCAGAATGACCTCACTGAAGAATTTCTAGTTGGTACTCACAGTAAAGCAATTTTAATGAGTTCCTGTAATGTATGCTGTGCAATGTGGAGAAAAGACCTATATCACATATGCAAGCAATGCAGATGCAGATCAGCATATGTATTTGTGCAGTCTAGTATTAACCCTTAAAGCGCCTATCACAACAATTGTCGTCTGCTTTGTCTTCTGCCGGTTACTTTAAAAGTCATTGTTGCAAACAGTGTGGACCCAGATCAGACTGCTCCTTTAGGAGCAGTCTGATCTGGGTCCACTCTGTTTGCCTATATGCAAAATGTAAGTTTGAAAAGTTTGCAAGAAGATGCAGCAGACGACATAAGCAGACGACATTTTCAGATGCAGATTTTCTTGGCGCTTTAAGGGTTAAGGTCTCAAATATATATATTTTTATGTTTCTGATGGGCAGATGATTCACATGAAATATGCCTCATTTTCTCTGAATGATAAAAAGAAATATTTCATAATGTCGTCTGCTGCTATTATGACTGGTGCTTTTAACCCTTGTCCTCCTGAACCTGGATAAGCCCTGACTTTGCAAACACTGTAGATCCAGACTAGTTCATCTGGATCTGCACTGTTTGCCATTATGATTTAATATGTGAATTTATAGCAACAACTGGGATCATGCACTCTGATTAGCTGAAAACTAGAATTAGGCATGGCATCTTCATTTATTCAGCATGACAAGGGTTAAGGGTAATACCAATAAAACTATTCATACTCCGGATGAAATCTCAGGTACTGTATCATTCTTTTGGGCAAGGGAAGTTGGTCAATGTACTCTTCCGGGTACTGCTGCAGTATTCTGATTCGACACCTATTCTGAAGACTCATCGCATTAGGAAGCTTATAAATCTGAACATGATCTAACGGGCTCTCCATGTCATTGAGAACAATCGCCATCCTGCTACCACAATGTGAGAACAAAGGCATGTAGTTAATAGGACACAGATGAAGTCCACATGTGTAGCGATGATACTGAATACAATGTAAAGTTTGCGCAGAGTCGCTGCTGAATACATAGATACTGACATCCGCCGGCTGAGATCTTCTCGACTTTCTTTCTCGGCAGTGACAACCTCCGGTTATCATGATGGCAAAAATTAAAAAGCCATCTTTGGAGAAAAGAATGTCCTTCAGTTCAGGATTCTGACTAGGTCGCATATCGTCAAGACGTGGGTTTGTCGCTATAACATCCCAAGTCTTTGTTCGAATTAAACTAAGACTATTGTCACTTCCTGGCAGGAAGCTTGTTGCTGCTAGACGTGAAGAGTTGAACCTGGGATCAAATGCAAATGCGGTATCTATGTAAGGCAAGGTATATTCACTAAGCAACTCTTTAGTTTTAAGACTATAGAGCTGGAATTTATACACAATATTATTAACCCCCGGATGTAGAATTGGTATTTTGATAAGGCAAACAGAACAGTCTGGGCTGACTTGTCCCCGCAGAACTTCATTTATAAAACTAGCATACTGCACACCAAACACACCCAGAAACTTGTCTTGGGATAAATCCACTATTCCAAACTGAGTAGTCATATTGCGTATAAGATGTAAAATGACCGTATTGTTATGGTAACAAAGTACACTTTTCACGTGAAAATTCTGAATACATGACATCTGAGCAGGTACAACCTTGTACTCGAAATGTTCGGCCATTTTCGTGAACTTTCTCCGCCGTCGGAAGCGGAATATTCTGGAAGGTTTTGGTATGTTTATGATGCTCTGCCGACTTGTACAGAAGGCGGGGCTACAGTCCTTGAACACAGTATTTTCACAACACATGATTGTCTCGCTGAAACCAGCAGCCTCTGAAAACAAAAAACACAATAAATTCTGTGTAAGTAATACAGTAAGAAAAATACCATATTTATTTCATATATTCAGATACCATGCCTCTTTACCAGTAATACTTATTTTCAAATTTGAGTACCATATTTATCCTAAGTAGTTGGACACCTTCAACTATTACCATACTTTTTCTAAAATTTGAAAATGTCTATTCTACTATTTGATGTGTTTTGATGCTGGATGAGTGGCAACCAGTGTAGACCCTGATCAGATGCCACATTCTGTGGCATCTGATCAGGGTCTACATTGTTTGCTCAGACCTGTTTGTCCCAATATTTAGGGTTACTACAGTAAGTCTATTTGATAAATCAATCTTGTGATGTGTACAGAAATATACTTTGTTATTAACAACGATATTTTAGACACACCACCAGGAAGTGGAATGGCAAACAGTATAGGCCCTGATCAAACTGCTCATTTAGTTTGCTCAAGCGTGCCTGTCTGAATATTTCAGGTATCGATATAACTCGAAGTATTGGGACAGACAAGCCTCTGCAAACAGTGTAGACCCAGACAGGGTCTACACTGTTTGCCATACACACAGCAATATTTCAAACACATCAAGAGGTAGTAGAATGGACTATTGCAAATTATAGGACAAGTATGTTACAAGTAGATAAGGTGTCCCACTTAGAGTTATTATGGTAAATATGGTACTATAGATCATATTGCAGGATTTCAGATAAATTGTGTATTCATAAAATAATTTTATTTATTTTTTGTTAGATATGATGTAGATACTCAGCAGAATTGTCTCACCAAGGTAATTCTTATGAGTATCCACAAAATACTTTTTTGGTATGTGTATGCAAGAAAAAATAGCAAAAAGAAAAATCAGTACGGTAAATTTCCTAAAATTTCGAACACTTTATTCCACATTCTTTTGGCTTAAATTTTGCTTTTTATGCAGCAGTTTCTTTAAATATTTAGTGGAATGGCAAACAGTGTAGACCCTGATCAGACTGCTCCTTCAGGAGCAGTCTGATCAGGGTCTACACTGTTTGCATATGTCATTTTGTCAGACGTTTTAGTGTTCGAATTTTTAGGATATTTACCGTAAACATGGCTTATGAGATACCTCCTGCAAGGTAATGTTAGGTACAGACAGAATCTGATGTGGAAACAGTATAACCCCATAAACAGAGTTGGTGTCTGTTCGTGTGTGCATGTGTGTGTGTATAGGTGTGTCTGTAGGTGTGTGTGGGGGGGAGTGGGGGAGGGGGTGAAAAATATTCAGAAGTATCATGCACTCTAGTAATCAAACAAGCAAATTCCATGAGGAATTTATGTCCCCCGCCTAATTTTTATTTGAGGTGTTAAAAATGGTAAAGTTAACCAGAGGACCACTGGTCCTGTATCAAATACCTAAGTATTGAAGCAGGAAACCAGTGATAAAAAATAATTTCAAGATTCTGAATAAACCACATGCATATCTTCAGACCATCCTTAAAGCACCTGTAAAGTTTCAAAGGATCGGCTTAAAACTGTGGTAGGAGTTACGGGGTCAAGGTACCTACTCCCTATACGCTTCTGTAGTATTAGAACTCAAAAAATGTCTAAGTTAAAAAAACAGAAAAAGTGGTAAAAAATTATTTCAGGATTCTGAAAAAACCACATGCATATCTTCAGGCCATCCTAAAAGCCCTTGTAAAGTTTCAAAAGGATCGGACAAAAACTGTGGGAGGAGTTAAGGGGACAAGGTGCCTGCACCCTATATACTTCTGCAATATTAGAACTCAAAAAATGTCTAAGTTAAAAATGCAGAAAAAGTAATAAAAAAATATTTCAGGATTCTGAAAAATCCAAATGCATATCTTCAGGCCATCCTAAAAGCCCACGTAAAGTTTCAAAAGGATCGGCCAAAAACTGTGGGAGGAGTTAAGGGGACAAGGTACCTACTCCCTATAGACTTCTGTAAAATTAGAACTAAAAAAATGTCTAAGTTCAAAACGTGTAAAAAGTGATAAAAAATAATTTCAGGATTCTGAATAAACCACATGCATATCTTCAGACCATCCTTAAAGCACCTGTACAGTTTCAAAAGGATCGGCCAAAAACTGTGGGAGGAGTTAAGGGGACAAGGTACCTGCTCCCTATATACTCCTGTAGTATTAGAACTCAAAAAATGTCTAAGTTAAAAATGCAGAAAAAGTAATAAAAAATTATTTCAGGATTCTGAAAAAACCACATGCATATCTTCAGGCCATCCTGAAAGCCCATGTAAAGTTTCAAAAGGATCGGCCAAAAACTGTGGGAGGAGTTAAGGGGACAAGGTACCTACTCCCTATACACTTCTGTAGTATTAGAAATCGAAAAATGACTAAGTTAAAAATGCGGAAAAAGTAATAAAAAATTATTTCAGGATTCTGAAAAAACCACATGCATATCTTCAGGCCATCCTTAAAACACCTGTAAAGTTTCAAAAGAATCGGCCAAAAACTGTGGGAGGAGTTAAGGGGACAAGGTACCTGCTTCCTATACACTTCTGTAGTATTAGAACTCAAAAAAAGTCTGTTAAAAATGCAGAAAAAGTAATAAAAAATTATTTCAGGATTCTGAAAAAACCACATGCATATCTTCAGGCCATCCTAAAAGCCTATGTAAAGTTTCAAAAGGATCGCCCAAAAATGTGGGAGGAGTTAAGGGGACAAGGTACCTACTCCCTATACACTTCTGTAGTATTAGAACTCAAAAAATGTCTAAGTTAAAAATGCGGAAAAAGTGATAAAAAATTATTTCAGGATTCTGAAAAAAACACATGCATATCTTCAGGCCATCCTAAAAGCCCTTGTAAAGTTTCAAAACGATCGGCTAAAAACTGTGGGAGGAGTTAAGGGGACAAGGTACCTACACCCTATAGACTTCTGTAATATTAGAACTCAAAAAATGTCTAAGTTAAAAATGCAGAAAAAGTGATAAAAAATTATTTCAGGATTCTGAAAAAACCACATGCATATCTTCAGACCATCCTTAAAACACCTGTAAGGTTTCAAAAGGATCGGACAGAAACTGTGGGAGGAGTTAAGGGGACAAAGTACCCACTAAAAACTCGGAACCACGCACCACGTGCCACGCACCACGCGCCACGGAAAACCAAAAACAGTGTCCCTCCACTTTTCTTCGAAAAGGCGGGGGACAATAAAGGTATCTATTGCTTTGTCACATTATGGGCAGCTATCTTCATTCAAAACCATTACTTAAAAACTGTTTTACAGTATATTAAACACTAATTAAGATGACTTGATTAACTGGCAAGGTGCACAATAGGAATTCTCAACTATCTGCGGACATCTTCCTTCCCTCTTGTAAGAAGCACAGTTCTCACACATATAAAAATAGCTCCAAACAAGGTGATAATGTCCATGATAACTTAGGACTTTTCATGCCTTCAGATGAGAGAGTATCAGGAAAATATTTTTAATTATTTCTCTATTAACCTTTGCCTTGCTTAATAAATTAAGATGCCATGCCCACTTCTAATTTCCAGCCAATCAGATTATTTGATCTGGGTTTTTGACAGAAATTTACATATTTAATGACAAACAGTGCAGATCCAGATCAGTTCAGAAGCCAACTGATCTGGATCTACACTGTTTGCTAAGGCAGGGCATGTCATGTTCAGCAAGAGAAGGGTTAAAATGTAAGTTGTGGGTATTCTTCAGAAGTGCCTAACTATGACACTTCTAATGAGTACCCACAACAAATGTTTTTTAGTGGAGAAATAAGAAAAATATCAATAAGTTTTGTTGAAAAAGAATTCCTTAATTGGAGCAATGATTTTTCTTTTCATTTTTGCACTAAAACATACTTTGTTGGTTCTCATTAGAATTGCCTCATAGACACATTACAGATAAAGTAAATTTTGGTGCAAAAAAAACCCCACACTTCTCTTATCTGCACACCACTGGACCAATGAGAAAACAGGAGAAAAAGAACTTTATAGTATGCACTAGTTGCATATGGGTCAAGACTAATCTGTCCAACTGTGCAGCCTGCTCAGAGCCTGCTTATTGTATGAACCACACAGTGAAGCCATGTACACCAGCACAGAAAAGATTGGACTTATCCCTTGTCATGCTGAATAAATTAAGATGCCACGCCCACTTCTAATTTCCAGCCAATCAGATTACTTGATCCGGGGTTTTGATAGAAATTCACATATTTAATGACAAACAGTGCAGATCCAGATCAGTTGGCTTCTTCAGAAGCCAACTGATCTGAATCTACACTGTTTGCTAAGACAGGGCATGACATGTTTAGCATGAGAAGGGTTAATTATTTTGCAATCAGATCTCATTCTTTGTCTTTGCAGTAAGATCCCTTTCTGCCTGCCACAGTTGTGAAATTCAGAATTTATGCTAACATCATGGAAAATATTTGTGTATTTTCCAGTTCAAGGCTGTCTGTTTCAAAATTTCTACAGTATTTTGTACTACAGTGACCCTAAATATACTGACAGGATGACATGAGCAAACAATGAAGACCCATTCAAATTGCTCCTGACTGACAGAATGGCAGAGAGTGTAGACCCCGATCTAACTGCTCCTGAGGAGCAGTTAGATCAGGGTCTACACTATCTGCCATTCTGTCAGTACTTTTTAGACACAATATCAGTCAGGCCAGTGGGCTTAAATCAACAGAATTACATATTTAGCAGATGACAAATTGACAATATTTTTCTTATTTTTCACAGAACAGAACAGTGCTTTGGCACTTCATGCTCCCCTATTAAGGAATAATAAAAATGTTGATATTTTTTGTTGACAAAAGCATCTTTACTAGGACAATGTTTTAAATAAAACCATTTGACTGCAATCATTCAAAGGAGAATCGAGAACAAGTTCGCAAAGACAACAGGGCAGGATCCAGAATCTCAGAAAAAGGGGGGTGGGGGGTTGGGGGAGTAATCTGGGCACGTTTAGGCAAAATATACATTGCTGTCTTAAATGTTTACAAATTTTCCCATAAAAACAAAATATTTTTGGCCTGAAGGCAGGGGAAGACAGCAACAATTTTATCTCCAAACTAAAAACTGATTTCCAAAAAAAGATATACTGATTGGGGCATTAAATCATTTCAGCAGATGACATTTAGAAATATTATTTTTATTAATTTTTCCAAGAAAACAGGATCTGACATTTTATGCAAATTGTCTCTATTGATCACAATTTGCATGAAATGTCAAAACCGGTTTTCCAGGGAAAATAAGAAAAATGTTTCAATTTGTCATCTGCTGAAAATTTTATCCAGCATACTGGTACTTTATGTTTAGGAGTTCCTAGAACTAATTTTCATGAAAAAATCAGAAAAATATGAGGAATTTTGTCTCTAAACTAACAACCTATCTGGAGCCCTACACATTTCCATAAAATATATATTAGGGCATTAAGCGGGCAAATCTGATATTGAATCTTGACTTAATTGAAGAGGAGCAGCTGAATAATTTATTACATGTTTACTATTTCTTATTTTTCTCCAGGGAATAAAATAGCAGTGAGTTGAAATACTCAATAAAAAATGGACAAAAACAAGGCCATAATACATGTACTACTATCAGTGATTTTTTTTCATCTTTGAGTCCTGCTTTAATTACACATAAATTATCTCTGGCCTCTCCATTATGAAAACACGCCTATTCTTTATATTGAATATTTCACCACCGAAAAACTGAAAATTTTCAGATAAAAATTCCGATATTTTTTCATATTTCTGCCCAAAACATAGATTGTGGGTACTCGTTAGAACCGCCTCGCCGACGCGGTTCTAACGAGTACCAACAATCTATGTTTTTGAGCAGAAACAAGAAAAATAATGTATACCCCTGTAAACCCCAGTTTTACTATATAAAAGTGGGGTTTAATGGGGTCAAAATTATATAGGTGTGTTTTCGTGACGTCAAATTTTAGACAAGTGAATCCCCTGGATTATGAAAACTGATGTAAAATAGGTTAGGAACTCATAATTTTATCATGGAGTTGTTGAATTTCAACCATTTGAGTCCCTTGTACTCATGAAAACCAAACTGTTAAAAAAAAAAAAAAAATCAAAGGACTGATAGTCCTAAGAGTCTGCTAGCTTGTAAAGTACTAATGGAGTGCTGTGTATCTTCTATGCAATTTCACACAATACATGCAAAGAAGATAGACGACATTCCAATGCTACCAATACTATACGATAAGATGGAGCTCTATGGAATATGTCAAGCATCTGGGCATTGCACTTCCTGAATAGAAGACTTTCTTTAAAAACTCTTAAATTCTGCTGGTAAGTGCATGTCCTTGACAAATCTGACCTCGAGGCCTAGTCTTGGAGAAATTTCAAACTACACTGAAAGATGATTCTGCATGCAAAATTTCTAGCTAGGACGGACAAATACGGATGGACTCACTAATATACACTTAAATGCAGCTATGGTGACTATGTCTTGCTCAGCGCAAGCGGGCTTGACAAAAAGGAAGATATTTGTTCAAGTTATTTTTCTTCAAACTATTAGCACATTGTTGACAGATCCATTCCTTATCCTCCACACTTTTATGTCCTAATGTACAGAGTCTTTTCATCTCGGGCTTTAGACCCTGAATATCAAATTTAACATCAGAATGTCTGAAAAATGTTTGACAACAACTTGTACATATGTACTGGGGACCACAAGACACCAACTTGTGAAACTGTGTGACTATAGCACTTTCTTTGTTTTTAAATTTCTTACTGCTCAAACCATCTTTTGATGTGTCACTTAACTTAAGTTTCTTATTCAGGGAGGTTTGCAATTCTTCACATATAAGGGGTGAATCAAGTAATGCGGAACCGTGTTCATTTAAGCTGTCAGCAAGCTGGGAGGAAGCATAAGGCTGTGATGGACACAACTCAAATGAAATACATTCTTGTAAAGGAGGATAGGTAGTTATGTCACAAATTTGAAACCCAGCTCATTGGTATCATTTTATGGTCTCCCTGCAAACATGAGATATACAGAGCGAATGCAAATCAAACTGACTCACCGCTGTTGTAGTAAAGAAATTATCAAAACTAAACAATCTACGCAAATGTAAGGAAAATGCCAGTTATATTTGTTTTCTTTAACAAAATGTTTTTGCCATTAACATTTGGCATTCCATCTGAAGCTCTTGCATGTGACTCAAAAAGGTAGAAACAGTCACCTTGTTCCAATAATGCAATAGAAAAGCCGTTGCAAATGAAGACTGCATATGGGTTGAATGAGAAAGTCATAGCGAGTCCTGTCTCTAAATCAAGGAAAGGATACTCCACTAAGGATAAGATATTTAAATTTCCTGAAAATGTTTTTTTTTTTTTTTTTTTTTTTCCCACTTTCCAGGGATAATGCTGGTTGTCAAGTGAAAAATAAGATGGCAAATCACATGGCTCTAAATAGTCATGATATGTCTTGGCATTCTTTTTTGCATACTTGTATAATTTATCTCCTGCAAACAGCATTTCATTCAGGTTGTTGACATTCAACTTGTTGGTACAGATCCTTTTCTGTACAGCTTTCACCAATAATACTAAACAACATGGTAGGCATTGACGCCCTCTTGAATCAGGACTAAATATTCCATCTCTTTGATGGATACTTCCTTGCAATAATACAGATGCATTTTCTTGTAGCGACACCGCCTCGTGGCTGCGAAGCAGCCGCGAAGAAGCAGCCATGACGGTGGCGTCAAATGATAACACGTATGGAATAGAACAGAATTGTGTGTACGGACCCTTGCCGTGGCCTGAAAAGTCGCAATGATTAAAGCGAATAACACCGAGTGTTTCGACTGAGACATGTGATGTCAGTCAGCCAATGAAAGTGCTCAGCGATACGTATCGTGTCTGGTTTCCGACCTTCTTGGTGTTGCGTCAACTGTGTGTGTTGTCGAATGACAACCAGCTTGTTTACTAGAATCTACCGGCTGTCGAACAGTTTATTTTTCGCGAGGCTACAGACATGAAAGCTTCTTTTACCTGCATTTTTGAAATTCATGGTGTGTCGCACGCGAAAAACAACAACAGATACTTGTTCAGTTCTTCAGCAAAATTCCTGATGCCGTAAAGTGCATTTCATGTAGGCAACCGGTAGCACAGGAGCTTGACATTTGCTAATTTCTACTTATAGGGCCTGTCCCTACGATTATGAAATAATCGAAGGTTCGAAGGACAGGCCCTATAAGTAGAAATTATCCAATGTCAAGCTCCTGTGACCGGTAGTGTAGCGTAACTTGGTACCTATTACCGGCGTGCACTGATTATCAGGTATTCAGAAATCACGACCCACAGACCACGGCCCCCGCCCATCGGGGCCAGCGAAGTAGTTGGGCTGCCTATAGTCTCCAGGACAGTTGCCTTAGGCAGGGCCTGTTCATCATGTGATCGGGTTGGGTAAAAGTCCCACAAATCTGGAGGCAGTATCTTTAAATGGATACATTGTTGCATTTTTTTTTCTTTTCTTTTTATTCGCTAGAATCATCATACAGCAAATATACAATGTATAAATAGACTCTAAGGCTGGCTAATCTGGTCGATTATCACTCCTGTCATTGTGATCGATTATTTATCACAAAAGATTTGGTCAATTTACTTGTCTGTCTGAGCAGGACTCTTCCAATGTTATACTTTACTGTATGTATTTGGTCAAATATGCCTGAGCAAACAGTGTAGACCCAGATGGGATGCCGCAAAATGTGGCGTCTCATTGATTATAAGACATCTGTAATGATAATCATTTTTGTGGAATTTATAGATCAGTTAATCAATTATCTGATTAATTTTGTCAGCCTAAATAGTCTGTGTGAATAAAAGTAATATACTCCATGTATTTTCGCGTTAAATTCAATATTGTGTTAAACTGATTTCTCAATGAAAATAAACGGCAGCGCCACCTACCTGCTGGATGTTTTAAATACAAAGTCACGCTTTAGTGGGCAAGGTTTGTTTTCAGAAATACACTGTTGTTTTGTGATTTCCGCTTAGAAAAGAAATATATTGACCGTGGTGATAACAGTCCTTAATGACATTTACACCTATATCTATTAAATCAATTTTTACAGCTAAGACTAACTTATTTTTTCTATGAAAATATCAAATCTAAGGTACCGTATTAATCCGCCTATAAGACGGGGATTTTTCCAAAAAAAAAAAAAAAAAAGCCCCCAAAAATCCAGACCCATCTTATAATCAAGATCTTTGGCCATATCGGTATTTTCGGCAAAGTCCGGTGGTGCCACGTGGTCACGGAAAATGCCGATCTTCGAAACCGGTAGAAGGATATAATGTTTACCTTCGTCCCTTGACAGAAATAGCAGCAAGGTAATTTTGTAGGTGAAGTACCGAATTTTTCTGTGTATTACTCGCACCCGTGTATAACACGCACTGAATATTTGCTAAATAGTTTTGAAATAAAAAAAAGAGATGTTCTATGTAAAACACGAAGAATTTATCTGTGCGTTATTTACTAAGTCACCAGATACTAAGTGTCAAATTTCACTAGGATTTAATTGAAAATGGCCGAACTCGGAAGGTTTAGAGTAGAAACAGGCCGAATTTACGATAATGCTAACTGAATTTTCGTTGTGCAGCTCTGTTACCATGGGCCTCAGGCAACTTGATGTAGTGTAGGCAGTTCTTTGCTTCCCCACTGCAGACGCTATGATAATAAAAATGTAGTTATTTCTTTTGTGTTCTCATAATCAAAGACATATAAAATTACAAGATTCGCAACTAAACGAAATCCCGCAATATCTCGTGCGTCCCTGTGTTCAGAGTCCTACGGTCGCGAGAGCCGCGCGAGACTTTCGTTACCAAGACAACACAGGTACGCTATCGCCGGTATCACTCGAAAGAGCGAACAACCACGACCGTAATTCTTGATTGTTTTCTCTCACAGCATTAATAAACATTACCTTTTTTTTCTTGATTGTTTTCTCTCACAGGATAAATAAACATTATCTTTCTTTTTTTTTTTTTTTTACAAGGCGTCATTCATATTATTTAATTGATAGAAAGGAGAAATGAATTTGTAAAAGTCGGCGATTTTCAAGAGGCGAAAGACATCGAAGATTCACAGCTGCCGGTAAAAATCTGTCAGGTGTTTTCATTTCGATTATTTTCTGTCCCGATCAGCATCAGAATCTCAATGATACTTGATTTTTTTTTAATTTATTCATTCGGGGTTTTACGTTTCTTTCAAGATTATTTCACTTATATCGAGGCGACCGTTAATCAGATGCGGGCCTGACAGTGTTTTTGGAGTTACAAAACTGGCAATGCCCTACAACTGTGTTCCATAACAAATAATGGGTAGGGTGAATGAAATAAACATTTTCACCTGTTCTATGATGATTTAAGACCTGAAATGCTGGCCAACACAGGATAAGATATAATTTTAACTAATAATAATAATATCTGACATAAAAATCAGAAAACTGAAAAGTTTTATGTGTTACAAAATGGGCAATGCCCCGTCAACTATTCCATAACAAACAATGGGAGGGCGTTTGGAATAAACATATAAACTCATAAATATTACATATTTTAGGATGATACAGGGCTTGAAATGCGGGCCAACACAGGTTCAGGTATAACTGTAACTAACAGTAATAATATCTGACAGAAAATTTAGAAAACTGAAATGTTTTTTTTGCGTTACAAAATGGGTAATGCCTTGGCAACAACCAGTGGTTCCAGTGCATATAATGGGTGGGGGTATATGAAATACAACACACGTTTAATGCATGGTTTGGCCGATTTAGCACTTTAAAATGCTGGCCAACACAGGATCAGATATAATTTTAGCTAAAAATTATAGTGTCAGACAGAAAACGCAGAAAACTGCAATGTTTTTCGTGCTACAAAAGGGCAATGATTTGGAAAACTCGCATCAGTCTTTCATCACTCAATGTGTACAGCACTGTTCAACGACGGTCTTCTTTCTCAGTTGGTTCGGCAGATGTGCAAAAATAACTGGGTAGTTAGTAAACTTGAGACATTCAAGGACCTATTTCGTTCCCTTAAATTCGCTACATAAAGTAAGAAGTTATATAAAACTTACTTGAAACCTTCTAAAAATTCATGCTCCAGTCTACATGATGAAACCCGTTTTTGTTGGTAAAACGACGTTGTTTTGACTAATTCATGACATAAACGGACACAGTTGATTAAATAAAATCTATTGAAGGCAACAGTTTTTAACAGTAACGATCATACGATAGTATTTCATCAACAAATATTTCTTGGCGAAGAAAAAAAACAAGATGGCGGCAAGTGACGCTATCGGTTCTCGAACGTCTCTCGCGGTTTCTCGGGGTATCACGAGGTGTGTTGGTTCTTTCTATTACGTGGAGAACAAGTAACAAATCCTTGTATTATTTACGTCCTTGTCAATATTAACACCTTCTTTGTGTCACTTTCTTAACTGAGATGTGAAATTATCAACTCAGTGCCTCAGGGCAATGCAAACAACAACTAAAGTCGACTAGTTGTCATTCTGACTGCCAATTAACCAATTAAGTGCACAGATGTATGCTGGTAGTTTGATTTTCTTTATCATAAACATTGTTTATTTCAAAATTTTTTTTTGGTAAGTTGGAAGAAAAGTTTAAATAATAAAAAAAAAAAGATAAACATATGCCCAGTCAGCATTCTACGTAAATCTATATCGGGCCGTCATCGGCCCGTCAGGGTAGCTGACGGGCAGATGACGGCCCGATGTAGATTTACGTAGAATGCTAGCTGGGTGGTAAGAAAATAAAAGATAAAATGCAAATGACCGATCTACCTACCTCAAAAGCCCAGTTGGTTTTGTTTATTATCAATAATTTTAATAATTGCATAAACTTAAATACTTTTTTATTTTTTCAATGTATGATCGTTCGTGCCAATATTTATGTTCTACCAAATTTATTTCCTATTTTGAACTACAATAAATCAGTTGTGCAGGCTGATTTATTCAAGTTACGGTTGAGTCTTGTCAAAGTCCGGTAATCAATACAGATTCATATGCATATGCCTGTTTGAGTAGTTTCCCTTTGAAGAGATCACATGATCAGCAAAATAAAAAAGCGTAAACAAAAAAGGCATGGACATGAAAAGGATATCAAATTACTACAAATCAGATCGAGTTGCTTGTTTTGAGCTGCCAGAACCCTGGTATGGGCGAGATAGGTATAAAAAATCATGAATATCTTATAGCAATCATTCTATTTCGCATTTTTAACGGGCGATCGTGAATGTCATGAGTTTTCGCGACCGATTATCTTGGTGATTTCTGTCCCGATTTTGGTGTTCCTATAAATAATACACATCGGATTTTTATAAACGTTTTCTGGGTAAATAAGGTGCGTGTTATACACAGTTAAATACGGTATGCATGCTTGTAAGTGGTGTTGGGAGTTTTTTTTAATTCCTGCTCTGTGATAAATTCACTTACAAATCTGACCAATCATCGCCGATGTCTTCATGTACTTTAGGAATTTCTGAGTGGCAGGGAATGTCTCTCCGACAGGCGACTTTTTTAACCCATCTTATAATTACTTAAAAGCAAAATCCTGCCTGGGAAGGGCCCAAAAACAGCCCCCGTCTTATAAACAAATCGTCTTATAGGCGGATTAATACGGTATCCGTACTTTATTTTGAAAATGGCCAAAATTTGCAAAAATCACATTACAATTACATGATGATTTTCTGCCAAAAATTTAATTAACGCGAAGTTACATGGCTTTTGGTTCAAAATGGCGGCAACATGGTTGGCTTGTTTACACAAATGCTTTCACAAATCATATCCAAAGAACTGCATTATTTGTACATAAAATAAATGCTCAGATAATAATTTAGATGACTTCAGAATTATTTTCAGCATTTGTCTCTGTAAGTAGTTATGATGAAACGTTTTACCATTAGTAACGTGAAAATACATGAAACCGGGCTAAATAATAACAGCAAAAAATTCTAAGATGTGAATTATATGGGACTAGACTTAAAAAATACAATAATTATTATACTGTACACATATGTTTAGTAAAAACTTAGCAAACTAGATCACAAATCTTGATTTTGATCATGGTTCTGTTGGACATCCCAGTAGGGCTAGCTGTTGAAAGAACTTATAAGCATTAAAAGCTCTACACAGCTTATGTTGTCTATTTCTTAAATTCTTATATGCAACCTTTTATTTAAGGCTCTTTATCTTTATTTATAATGACTGAAATATTTTTTACCCACACTCCTCAATTATCTGGACAATTTTTATTAGCTGCAAAAATACCAAGAACATTTTGAATCCTCAAAGTCATAGTGACATGCCCATGCTCCAACTCTGCACAAACATAAGCATATAGGTGTAGGCAAGTGAATTTTGTTGTCTGAACACTAAAGCTGGCACAATTGATCAGATACAGCCATTTGGCTAGAACCAGGTAAAGTTATGCTTCATAACAATTTCCAAATAAGTGGCTAATCAAAATTTGGACTTTATTGGCTGATACAGAGTACTGGCCTTCCTTGAAATATCACACCAAAGACTTTGTCCTTCGCCTTAGGTTATCTGCCCTTGTGATGAATGTGAAGTTCTCCACTGATTTGGCTAGTTCCAAATAGTTTCGCTAGTTCCGAATAATAAATGAGGGATCTGTAAAAATCCCTCACATAATGCAACAGCCTCTATATATTATTTTATCAACTTGGATAATGTGTTACGGAAAAAATTAATTCAATATAAGACATTTGTCGCAAAGCGACATGTTCACAAAGACCTTAAAACAGATCCTTTAAGCAAAAATCGTATAATTCATGGCATAACAATTTTTCGGCATGTACACCCTCCTTACTGCAAAATTTAGCTCCTATTTTCTGGATTTAATAATCTTTCCGATATAAATATATTTCAATGAGGTTTAAGAAGTTGAAAGGAGTATGTGCATAAGGTCCTATTTTCCCCCTTCTGAAGCCCGAAAATAAAATATGCTTGCAGTAAAATTATGCGTTAATTAATCCAATTGTAGCTTGTGTTTAGCACTGTGTGATGCCGCTACAAAGTCTCCCTGCACTTTGTCAAAGTACAGATAATATATAAGCAACGACATGAAAAACCTGTCTTCGAGGTTTTCGACCAAATAAGACTCAGACCTGCTTACTCAGCCGTAGACTGGCTAACTCGGTCATTGTGCCAGATTAGCTAGTCTTGAAAGTTTTGATAGGTTGTTTACTGTCTAGACAGCGAACAACAACGGTGCTGATCAGACTGCGCATAGCAAAAACCATGTGTCTTTGTTGTTCGCATATGGCATAAGATTTTTATCCCATGAAGAGGCTCATAATTATATCGCTTCAATAGTCTGTCACATGTCTGAGATTCTTGTACATACACTACATCAATATCTACACTCCTTAAAACACAGCATGTGAACACCTTACCCGAAATTTGATTTCTGAGTCGGTTACTCACCTCAACTCCTTACCATACTTTATTTAAAATTGAACAAGAGGCCCACGGGCCACTCACCTGAGTAGCATTGTGAGTGCAGATATGCAGATGTTATGTAACATTTTTCCAATCCTGTCATCGCAACTAATGAAAAGATCATCCTTTAAGCAGTTCTTAATTTTTAAGATGAATATTATATATGGCAAGACAGTCAATGGAGCGTGATCATTTGAACAAACTCTCAATCACATTTCAACAGTAGGATCAATGTGAAATTTGGTTGCTATTGCCTAAGTGGTTTCTGAAGAATCATGATTTTATACATGTAAACAGCACAGTGGCAGGGAAATATAATAAACATAAACAAGATGGTAGCCATCTTGGATTTCCAATCAGAATGACTTTTAGCTACTGTTGATCTACAAGTCACTTCGATACTTCCAATGAACTTTAAGTCAATTGCCCTTTCGGTTCAGGGGAAAAAGTTCAAAACAGATTTTCAAGATGGCCACCATAGCCGCAATTTGAGATTTCTTATCGCAACCATTTGAGCATTTTTTGATCTACAAGTCACCCTGATGCTTCCTACCAAGTTTCGAGTCAATAAATGGTCTTTCAGTTCAGAAGAAGTAAAGAAAAATAGATTTTCAAGATGGCCGCCATCTTGGATTTCCAATCGGAAGGATTTTATCTATTTTTATATCAACATGTCATCCTGATGCTTCCTACCAATTTTCAAATTAACTGGCCCTTTGGTTCAGGAAAATAAGTGAAAGTAAAAGAGTTTCAAGATGGCCGCCATGACAGGCATCTTGGATTTCCTATCCAAACAATTTAAGCTATTTTAGATCTACAAGTCACCTAAATGCTTCCTACCAAGTTTTGAGTCAAATGGCCTTTCAATTCAGGAGAAGAAGCGAAAAATAGATTTTAAAGATGGCTGTCATAGCGGCCATCTTGGATTTCTGATAGGGATGATTTTATCTATTTTTGATCTACAGGTCACCCTGATGCTTACTACCTAGTTTAAAGCCAATAAGCCTTTTGATTCAGGAGAAGAAGTGAAAAATCTACATTTTCAAAATGGCCACCATGGCAGCCATCTTGGATTTCCAATCAGAACGATTTTAGCCATTTTTAATCTATAAGTCACCCCGATGCTTCCTACCAAGTTTCAAGTCAACTAGCTTTTGGGTTTAGGAGAAGAAGCGAAAAAAAGATTTTCAAGATGGCCACCAGGGTGGCCCTCTTGGACTTCCGATCAGCATGGTTTTAGCTATTTTTGATCTACAAGTCACCCTGATGCTTCCTACCAAGTTTGGAGTCAGCTGGCCTTTTGGCTCAGGAGAAGAAGCGAAAAATAGATTTTCAAAATGGCCGCCATGGTGGCCATCTTGGATTTCCGTTTGGAATGATTTTAGCGTCTTTTGATCTATAAGTCACCCCTATGCTTCCTAGCAAGTTTGGAGTCAATTGGCCTTTCGGTTCAGGAGAAGAAGTGAAAAATAGATTTTCAAGATGGCTGCCATGGCGGCCATCTTGGATTTCCGATCAGCATGATTTTAGCTATTTTTGATCTACAAGTCACCCCGATGCTTCTTAGCAAGTTTGGAGTCAATTGGCCTTTCCGTTCAGGAGAAGAAGCGAAAAATAGATTTTCAAGATGGTGGCCATCTTGGATTTCTGATCAACACGATTTTAGCTGGTTTTGATCTACAAGTCACCCCGATGCTTCCTAGCAAGTTTGGAGTCAATTGGCCTTTCGGTTCAGGAGAAGAAGCTAAAAATAGATTTAAGATGGCTGCCATGGCGGCCATCTTGGATTTTCGATTGGCAAGATTTTAACTTTTTTTGATCTACAAGTCACCCCAGTGCTTCCTAGAAAGTTTGGAGTCAATTGGCCTTTCGGTTCAGGAGAAGAAGCGAAAAATAGATTTTCAAGATGGCGGCCATGGCGGCCATCTTGGATTTCCGATCGGCATGATTTTAGCTATTTTTGATGTACAAGTCACCCCGATGCTTCCTACCAAGTATCGAGTCAATTTGCCCAGGGGTGTAGGAGTAGGCTTTTAAATCAATTGTTGACGTCTCATGACGGACGACGGACATTGACTGACCACAATAGTTCACCATGAGCACTTTGTGCTCAGGTGAGCTAACAAGTACAATTTACTACCGAATGTTTTGTCTAAAAATAGCTCAATGGGTGGCAAACAGTTAAGCCCCTGATGTGACACCGCATTTTGTAGCATCTCATGGGGGTTTACAATGTTTGCTCGGGACTGTCTGGCCAAATACATCCAGTAAAGTATGACCAATTTCAATATAAATTTGCAGGAGTGTTACTTTGATGATCCTCTACCAAGATTGTTCAAGCCATTTGGATTCGTCAAAAAACATGGCCGCCAGGGGGCGGGGCTTATTTTCCCTTTATATCTATATAGAAAACTTTAAAAATCTTCTTGTCAGAAACCACTGGACCGATTTCAATATAATTTTGCAGGAATGTTTGTTTGGTGATCCTGTACCAAGATTGTTCAAGCCATCTGGATTCGTCAAAAAACATGGCTGCCAGGGGGCGGAGCTTATTTTTCCTACATGTATATATCTATATGGAAAACTTTTAAAAGCTTCTTGTCAGAAACACTGGGCCAATTTCAATATAATTTTACAGAAAGGTTCCTTTAGTAATCCTCTACCAAGATTGTTCAAGCCATTTGGATTCCTCAAAAAACATGGCCACCAGAGGGCGGGGCTTATTTTCCCTATATATCTATACAGAAAAGTTTAAAAATCTTCTTGTCAGAAACCACTGGACCGATTTCAATATAACACGGCAGGAATGTTTCTTTTGTAACTTTCTACCAAGATTGTTCAAGCCGTCATGATACGTCAAAAACCATGGCCGCCAGGGGGGTGGGACTTTTTTTTTTTAACCCACCTGACCTCTGCTCAGGATGAGCTATAGTGATCACTTTTCCTCCATCCATTAACATTTTCAAATGACTTCTCCTCTGAAGCCGCTGAGCCAATTTTACTCAGATTTCATGTGGAGCCTCCTTAGGGTGGGGGAACGAAAGATTGCTAAAATGGTCATGGTCCGTTGACCCAAGATGGCCTCCATGCACATATATGGTAAAAACCTTTAAAAATCTTCTCCATAACCGAGGATGCCTTGGGGCTGAATCTTTGCAAGAATCATCAGGGACAAGAGGTCTACCAAAGTTGTTATAAGATTTGTCGTACGTTGGCATTTGACCTTTTTACAGCAAGGTCAAGTTTGCTTCCCTATGCTTTTGTATGGGAAAAACCTTTAAAAATCTTCTTCTCCAAAACCGAGCATGCCTTGTGGCTGAATCTTTGCACATATCATCGGGAATGGGAGGGCTACCAAAGTTGCTAAAATAATGGTTGTACATTGACATTTGACCTTTTTGCGGTAAGGTCAATATTGCTTCCTTATGCATTTATATGGGAAAAATGTTCAGAATTTCAAATAACATCTCCTCTGGAGCCTCTGGGCCAAATTTGCTCAAATTTCATATTGAGCCTCCTTAGGTTGGGGGGAACAAAAGATTGCTAAAATGGTCGCAGTTCATTAACCAAGATGGCCGCCATGCCCATATATGGTAAAAACATTTAAAAATCTTCTTCTCCAGAACCGAGGATGCTTTAAGGCTGAATCTTTGCATAATTCATCGGGGACGGAGGGTCTACCAAAGTTGCTAAAATTTGATCTTTTTACGGCAAGGTCGTTTGCTTCCCTATGCATTTATATGGGAAAAAAACATTTAAAAATGTTATTCTCCAAAATCGAGGATGGCATGTGGCTGAATGTTTGCATATATCATCGGGAACGGGCGGTCTACCAAGGTTGCTAAAATAATTGTCATACACTGACATTTAACCTTTTTACGGCGAGGTCAAGTTTGCTTCTGTATGCATTTGTATGGGCCCCATACATTTGTATGGAAAAAATGTTTGATAATTTCAAATGACTTTTCCTCTGAAGCCTCCGGGCCAGTGTTGCTCAAATTTCATGCAGAGCCTCCTTGGGCAGGAGAATGAAAGATTGCTAAAATGGGCATGGTCCATTGATCAAAATGGCTGCCATGCCCATATAATGGTAAAAAAAAATTTACAAATCTTGTTCTCCATAACCAAATAAGCCCTGGGCCCTTATCTTTGCACAAATTATGAGGGACAGGAGAGCTACCAAAATTGCTAAAATGATGGTTCTATGTTGACGTTTGACCTTTTTACCTCCAAGGTCAAATTTGCTTCCCCATGCATTTGTATGGGCCATATACATTTATATTGAAAGTATTCAAGTGAATTGTAGATCAACAGTAGTTAAAATTGTTCTGATTGGAAATCTTAGATGGCCATCATCTTGTTTATATTTATTATATTTCTCTGCCACTGTGCTGTTTACATGTATAAAATCATGATTCTTCAGAATCCACTTAGCCAATTTCCACCAAATTTCACATTGATCCTACTGTTGAAATGTGATTGATGGTTTATTCAAATGATCATGCTCCATTGACTGTCAGGCCCATATATTCTTCTTCAAAACTAAGAACTGCTCAAATGATGATCTTTTCATTAGTTGTGATGATAGGATTGGAAAAATGTTGCATAACATCTGCATGTCTGCAGTGACTCAGGTGAGCGAGCCGTGGCCCGTGGGCCTCTTGTTTCCCTATATATCTATATAGAAAACTTTAAAAATCTTCATGTTAGAAAGCACTGGACCGATTTCTATATAACTAGGCAAAAATGTTTCCTTGGTGATCCTCTACCAAGATTGTCCAAGCCGTCATGATTTGTCAAAAAACATAGCAGCTAGGGGGCGGGGCTTATTTTCCCTATATATATAGAAAACTTTAAAAATCTTCTTGTCAGAAACCACTGGACCGATTTCATTAATACTTGGCAGAAATCTTTCCTTTTGACCCTTAACCAAGATTGTTCAAGTTATCATGATTTGTCAAAAAAACATTGCCGCTGGGTGGTGGGTGGGGAGGGAGGCTTAATTTCCCTATATATCTATATAGAAAAGTTTAAAAATCTTCTTGTCAGAAACCAATGGACCAATTTCAATATAGCTTGGCTGGAATGTTGCTTTGGTGACCTGCTACCAAGATTGTTCAAGCAGTCATGATTCGTCTAAAACAAATTCTGCCAGGGGGTGGGGCTTATTTTCCCTATATATCTCTATAGAAAACTTTAAAAACCTTCTTGTCAGAAACCACTGGACCGATTTCATTATTACTTGGTAGAAATCTTTCCTTGTTGACCCTCTACCAAGATTGTTCAAGTTATCATGATTCGTCAAAAAACAATGGCCGCCACTGGGAGGGGCTTATTTTCCAAATATATCTATATAGAAAAGTTTAAAAATCTTCTTCTCAGAAACCAATGGACCGATTTCAATATAACTTGGCAGGACTGTTTCTTTGGTGACCCTCTACCAAGATTGTTCAAGCCGTTATGATTCATCAAAAAACATGGCGGCTAGGGGGCGGAGCATATTTTCCCTATATAGAAAACTTTAAAAATCTTCTCGTAAGAAACCGTTGGATTGAGTTCAATGTAACTTGACAGGAATGTGCTTTGGTGACCTTCTACTAAGATTGTGCCCTCATGATACGTCAAAAAACATGGCCTTCATGGGGCGGGGCTTGTTTTACGTATATATCTGTATAGAAAACTTTAAAATTCATCTTGTCAGAAACCACCTGACTGATTTTAATATTACTTGCCAGGAATGTTGCTTTGGTGACCCCCTATCAAGATTGTTCAAGCAATCATGATTCGTCAAAAAACATGGTTGCTAGGGGTGGGGCTTATTTTCCCTATATATCTAAATAGAAAACTTTAAAAATCTTCTTGTCAGAAACCACTAAACCGATTTCAATATAACTTGGCAGGATTTTTCCTTTGGTGACCCTCTACCAAGTTTGTTTAAGCTGTCATGATTTGTCAAAAAACATGGCCGTTAGGGGGTGGGGCTTAATTTCCCTATATATCTATATAAGACATTTTAAAAATCTATTTGTCAGAAACCACTGGACCAATTTCAATATAACAGCAGAATTGTTCCTTTGGTGATCCTCTTTCACTATTCAGTTCAAGCCATCATGATGGATGAAAAAAACATGGCCACTGGGGTGCAGGGTTATAAAATTTATACAAAAATTTTAGAGCAGTAAACTTGGCTGAAACTTCAACAGTAAGTATGCAAAGCTGTTTGCTCAGGTGAGCGATATAGGACCATCATGGTCCTCTTGCTTTTTTTTTTTTTCCCCCATTGGACCTAGCATGCCAGTTATGCCTGTTTTTGAATCTATTCTGTTCTAAATATCCCCCCCCCCCCTCCCCACACACACACCCTTGGATGGGGACGCCAGTGCTGATAAGATCTGCACCAAAAGCAATATACCCCCTCCCGCTTGAGCTAGGATTCTGATATTTATGTCTCCTCCCTTTAGGGTAGGGAGATGTGTATTGTTTTTTCCCTCGGGCATCTGTCACAAAATCTTGTCCACTCTGTAACTTGAAAATGGTTCAAGCTGTCTCCACATAACTTCATATAAATATCAATCAACATTATCTTACATGCAGAGCACAAGAACCATACGTCTTGCATTTATACTTTTTGAGTTATTTCACTTGGAACTTTATGCGTCACAAAATCGTGTCCGCTCTGTAACTTGAAACCTGTTCAAGATATCTTCAAGAAAGGTCATGTAAATATCAATCAGCATTAGACAACATGCAGCGCGCAAGAACCATAACTCTTGCATTTATACTTTTTTGAATTATTATACACCTGTTTGAAAAACGGGACATATTATTTTACGGGGTATGACGTCCGTCAGAAAACTTTTTCGTTTCCGGCTAACGCCTCCTACAGTTTACATCCGATTAAAATGAAACTTGGTATATAGCTAGACCATGATGTGAAGCAGCACATATTGTTTTTGGGCTACAGACCACCAATTATTAGCAGAGCTATGCCCCTTCGAAAATTTCAGAAAACATTTCGTTTCTGGTTAACTCCTACACTTTACATCTGATCAAGCTGAAACTTCATTTATAGTTAGACCATGATGTGGAACAGTGCATATTGTTTTGAGGTTACAGTCCACTTAATATCAGCAGAGTTATAGCCCTTTGAAAATTCCTTTAAACTTTTCGTTTCCGGATAACTGCTCCTACAATTTACATCTGATCAAGCAGAAACTTCATTTATAGTTAGACCAAGATGTGGGGGCAGTGCATATTGTTTCTAGGTCACAGTCCACCAAATATTAGCAGAGTTATGTCCCTTTTAAAATTTCAAAACTTTTCGTTTCCGGCTAACTCCTCCTACAATTTACATCCGATCAAGCTGAAACTTCATTTATAGCTAGACCATGATGTGGAGCAGCACATATTGTTTCAAGGTTACAGTCCACTAAATATTAGCAGAGTTAAGCCCCATTGAAAATTTCTTTAAACTTCTAGTTTCTGGTTAACTCCTCCTACAATTTATATCCGATCAAGCTGAAACTTCATTTATGCTATAGTTAGACCAAGATGTAGAGAAGGGCGTATTGTTTTGAGGTTACAGTCCACCAAATATTAGCTGAGTTACGCCTAGTGGTGGGACGATTCATCGATGCATTGGTGCATCCCGATACGCTTCATGTATCGATACACATGATGGAGTATCGATATGATGAACGCTTCTATTCAGATTCGCTTATTTGTGTTTGTTACATTCTTTAATCTGGTCTACAAAGTGACATTTTCAGAGCGCGATTTTGATTGGATGACGCTTGACTGATAGCCAATTGCATTTTGCTTTACTCTCATTATGATGGCAGACGAAACTGTGGTTGGAATTTATTCGCCGCCCAGCGGTAAAAATACTAGTTCTGTATGGGAATGTTTCGGCCATCCTATTCTTACTTTTGAAGTTGGCCATTTTTAGTGTTTCAGTATTATGGACAATGCATGTTTAAGGGAAACCATATAGTTGGGGTCATAGTGTTGTTCAAACACATGTTGTAGTTCATTATAATTTCAACACAAAAACATGTTGGAACTTATTAGAAGGTCATTCATTGGTAGGGCTCTTTTAATGAATATCCACAACATATATTCCTTAAGAAAAATAAGAAACATGCCAGTAATTTTTATTCAAAAAGTGTGTTATCTAACTGATAATACAGGTAAATAATAACGTTACTTTACGCATGTTAAAGTTAAATAAGTGTAGTTAAAAGAGATTCAGAACCACCACAGAGTAATGTACATCCAGTATAGCAACTGTAGTTACTCTGAATTGTTCAGAAGGCGGTGTCGCGAAAAAAGGCATTAACTTAATTACATAATTAGATTTATATGATTTGATGGACCTGGATTTTGCTCTATATCCATATTTTCACACTTTCTTACAACCAGTGGCTTCATCCAATATTAAATTTACATTCAGAGACAAGGCTTTGTGAGAAAATTTACTATTCCTTGAAAAACAACCAACATGAACACTTTGTACTACATGCTTTCACTATCAATTTAATTTCTCAAAATCAGTCAGATGGAAATGCATTCTACTTCTTTAAATGTATAAATAAGAATGGGTCTTTACTGAGGCATCTGTGTAAAACAGATATACATAAATAATCTAACCATGTACTGAAAAACTAAATACAATTATTTCTCTTCTGTTTTGTTTCTTTCTTCACAAAAAAAATCCATTTTATTATCTGCATATATAAGCCAATGCAGTGATTGGAGTAATGAACCTCTTTATTTTCCAATGAAGTTTACCACCTGATTATTCCAAATGAGTGTATCTCCAGCAGCAATTTCCAATTTCTAGAATTATCAAAGTTCAAGTCTAGATATGCTCCAGTTCATACATATTCAACACCTGATGTAGCTCCACGATTATTCTGGTGCAATTTTATAAATTTATCTTTATCAACTTATTATGAAGACGAGCAGATTAAATAAATTTGAAATGGCTATGTTCAATCCAGATTAGCTTTAATAACTGATTGTCATTTGATAGTGCTTCACCTAAGCATCAACAGATTAGCCCGACCAGCTATGCCTACCCTTTTCTGTTTTCAAGAGATTTTCCGATGTCCACAAAAGGGTCATAACGTATAAATGGGCCAGCAGTCGTCAGACAACTCCGTGTCACTGAGGTGTGAATAAAGTAATTTCATGTAGGAGGAATGAATTAAATGCCTGATGTCTTGCTATATTCAATATCGAATAAGTAGATTCTGATACTTTCTTTTCGTTCAGCTTCCGTTGCTAAGCACAACATCAAAGATGGCGTGGGGTGATTGACAAAAGTAGCGCGTGTATTACTACACCGAATTTTGAAGTCTATGTTTCAAATTGCACTATCTAAATCGATTTCAGTTACAGTTATGTTAGCGAAATAGAAAAGCTATAAAAAATTCCCCTGCTTCACATTCAGTTCGCCGTAATAGTGCCGCATTGCGTCTGATTAAGAAGTAGTGCGCGTATGAATATAGCGGTGATGAAAATCCGCTTGTGACGTAGTAAAAAACCCCATGCGATTGCATAGAGCCTGCTAGCTGTCGCTAGCAGACTCAAAAATTCAAACATACCAAGAACTGAACTGTCATTTTGGCACTACTCAGAAGGACAATTTTTGCTTGGCATTTTATTTTAAATGAATTTTTTTTTTTTTTTACTGATCATATCTTATCAGAAACCATTTGTCTTTTCAATTTCTGCACTTTGTTATCAACTACATTTGTATTTACCCTGAAATTAAAGTTACAGCCAAACACTGGTCTGACATAGAATTTCTGTAGTAAAGTCACTGTGACATTTTTTTTTTTCTTTTTTAATTTTTATCTAAGAAATTATTTTTCTGCTTTTCTCTACTGATTTTTAATTATTCATGTTTCACAACAATATTGAAAATGTGAACAAGCAGAACTTATTTTCTGGGAAAAATAAAAAATTTTGTTTACTGATCTTTTTTTACCTACTACTTTGAGTTAATTCTGTAGATGACAGGTTTTGAATTCTAAATTAAGCATATACATGTATCTGAGGCTATTAATCTGTATATTTCCCAAAGAAACCGGTAGATTCTAAGTTCAAAGAACACCTATAATGAAAAAGAAAATCTAAAAGAAAGTTGGAAAAAAAACAGCTACTGCATCTTTATAGTTATCTTCAGATACTACTTGTTATAGAACTTCTGAAAAGAAGTAATTCCATAAATCATAGCTACATATAAGGTACTTTTTTCAACCAAAAAATACTAATACATGTATTCTTCTTATTTCTTGATGAAAACATATTTTGTGGGAACTCTTTAGAAGCCTCTCCCTGAGGCACTTCTAATGATTATCCAAAATGTATGTTTTCATGGAGAAATAAGAAACATATTATGTGGATACCCATAGCAACAGATAAGGTGCGTTTTTCATAAAAAAAAATGCTGATATCTTTCTTATTTCTCAAGGAAAACATATGTTGTGGGTACTCATTAGAAGCGCCTCGGTGAGGCGCTTCTAATGAGTACCCACAACATATGTTTTCCTTGAGATTTCTCAAGGAAAACATATGTTGTGGGTACTCATTAGAAGCGCCTCGGTGAGGCGCTTCTAATGAGTACCCACAACATATGTTTTCCTTGAGAAATAAGAAATATATTATGTGGATACCCCCTCTTTTCTGTAGCTATGGGATACCCCTTCTTATCTGGAGTAATGATGAATGACAGGCTTGAATTCTAAATTCTCAGCTATGTGAGATTTTTAATCTGTATACTCCCTGGGAGACCAGCAGATTCCATAAAGAACAGATAAAAAGACATTATACTTTAAAATTTCTGTAAGAAAGAAAATTATCATGAAGTTCTGACTTCATCAAACATTACATCTTGAAAAGCATTTTCAAACATATTCTCTCATGATTTTCAACTACAGACATGAAATTGCTCTGACTTCAGGGGAATGTTTATGCTTTCAGGGGCAGTAACTCTGTCATGATCGATTAAGTTTGCCTCCCTTCTGAAAGGGGTCTACAATTCTCTAAAAAAAAGAATTTGTTCTCCCTGAAAAGGGTCTACTCTGAAGGAAAAGAATATGCTTCCAAGGAGAGCAATTTTTTTCCATTTAGAGCAGACCCCCTTTTCAGAAGGAATCTGGTGTGTAGGAAAGCCAAAAGAAAGTCACAAAATTTGTCTCCCTTGTATAAAATAGTGAAAAAATCTATCAAGTGTACCCGATCACTTTAACCCATTTATGCCAAGTGGATTCTTCTACCTTTACTCTTCAGACTGGTCCATTTCCTATAGAAAGGGTGTCTAGTTAATTTTTATTATTGCCATGTTTTATAGAAATTCCTGTATTTAATGCAAACAATATAGACCCTGATTAGACATCGCATTCTGTGGCAAGTGATCTAGGTCTACACAGTTTGCCAATGTCCCTTCTATTGAATGTAAGGCATAAATAGGTTAACCCTTAAAGTGCCAAGAAAACCAGCATCTGAAAATGTCTTCTGTTTATGTCGTCTGCTGAATATTCTTGCAAACTTTTCAAACCTATTTTTGTATACCAGCAAACAGTGTGGACCCAGATCAGACTGCTCCTAGAGGAGCAGTCTGATCTGGGTCCACACTGTTTGCAAAAATGACTTTTAAAATGACAAGCAGATGACAAAGCAGACGACAATTGTTGTGTTTGGCAGTTTAAGGGTTAACATTTACTCAAGGAGTTCCTGGAGGAACTGTAGCTGCACTGGTTGAAGTTGGTGCTTTATGGTGGGTTGGGTAAGACTGGATGGTGTGCATGAGTATGGTGTCAGTGTTGGGCAGTAAGTGGGGTGGGCTGTGTTACAGTGGACTGCCATGTGAGGGTGACAAGGAAATTTTGTCAAAAACTGGAAAACTGATAAGTCAGCAAGTGCCCACCAGTCACACTTTCTATGAAGGCTACTGCAAACATACAGAAGTAACTGAGATGAAGGCAGAGCAATCCATAATCCAAACCATCTCACCAAATCATCACCTATATAATTTCGACCCCCTTAACCCCACTTTTATATAGTAAAACTGGGGTTTACAGGAGTATACATTATTTTTCTAATTTCTGCTAAAAATCATAGATTGTGGCAGCCTCGGCAAGGCAGTTCTAATGAATACCCACAACCCAATTTTTTTAGCAAAAATATTACAAATTTCAGAATTTTTATCTGAAAACTTTCAATTTTTGGTGGTGAAATTTTCAATACATTTGAATGTTTTCGTAACGTGAAAAATGTATATCAAAATTTGGTCCGCCTTAACCTTACAGTACAGGCAATATACTAAAGACATTATAATTCTTCAGTAATGTAGGTCATAGGTCAGAAGTATAGGGTGCCACCCTATACTACTTAGGTCTGTATTATATGTCACTGTTACCTGTTTTTAGTATGCAACAAACCAACTTTGACAGAAGTACCTATACACCAAATTTGGTCAACATAGGTCATACAGTATAGGAGATATATTGTTGTTAACCCTTGTCCTGCTGAATAAATTAAAATGCCATGTCCACTTCTAATTTTCAGCCATGCAGAATACTTGATCCAGATTGTTGCATGAAATTCGCATATTTAATGGCAAACAGTGCAGATCCAGATCAGTTGGCTTCTTCAGAAGCCAACTGATCTGGATCTGTACTGTTTGCAAAGGCAGGGTATATCCGGGTTCAGCAAGACAAGGGTTAAATTGTTTCTGTAATTTACAATGTATGTCAAAGGTCACCATACTGCTCACAAGGACCCACCTATGGTATGCAATACAACAACTTTTGTCAGCTTTGGCCAATCTGTAACAGAGAATTGAAGTGGAGAAAATGTCTCCTTGATGTAGGTCAGGGGGGTAAAAATACAGGTCCTAGTGACCTTCTTATGATAGGTATCCTGAGACAACTGTCCTATTCACTATGTGTTCTCACTAGGTGTACACCAGGTACTGACAGCAGCAAATCTCAATGCCCTCTGACTGTTGTCACAGGGGCACAAAAATCAAAAATGGCTGAAAATATTTATAATGGAAATCTTAGTAGAACATTTTGTTTTGCCACAATTTGACATAAATTTCATTGAAATCCACTTAGTAGTTTAAGAGAAGCAGCAATGAGAAGATTCTGCTAACAGATGGTTAGCCATTTCCACAGCTCTTCTGGGCAATATCCAGGACATATAAAACATTCTGATATATTCTTACAGTTAATATCCTAAAGTTTCGAACACTTTATTCCATACTTTTTGCCTCAGTTTTTCTTTTATGCAATTGTTTAGCAAAATACCTGAGTGGAACGGCAAGTAGTGTAGACCCTCATCAGATGCTCCTTCAGGAGCAGTCTGATCTGGGCCTGCACTGTTCTCATATGCAATTCTGTCAGGAAAGTTGTTGTACAAAATTTTAGGACAAATACTATATTTCTCCTTGCTAACATGAATCAGTATATCACTTGAATTCATTTAGAATTGCAGATCTAGAATGGTTTTGTCTTCTTCAGTCCCAAGGGGCGGCACTTCTCTCAGATTTCAAATGGCATTCCCATAATTTTAAAGACACCGAAGCAAGTGACAAGACTCAACAAGCAGCTGCGTATTCAGATCAATATTTGAGCCATGGCATATAAAAAGGAATCTTAACTCTTTCGCTGCCAAATTTCAGACAACATTTGTCATCGTTTTATGTTTTTTTTTAACTAATTATTGCTTGGAAAGAAGTTTATATGTAAAGTTGAAAGACTGAATGTCAAACAGCGTAGATCCAGATGAGACGGCTCATTATGAGCCGTCTCATCTGGATCTATGCTGTTTGCAAAAGCCTATTATTATCAACTGTGGCAGTGAAAGAGTTAAAGTGCTAAGGGAAATTGTAGCAGATGACATTCTAAATTTTTTAAATTATATTTCAGAGAAAAATAAAACTTCACATTTCATCTGAATTGTCTCGTAGGCAGACAATTCACATGAAATGCCACAACTTATTTTCTATGGAATAGAAGTATAAAAAAAATTAAAAAATGTCGTCTACTACAATTGTGATTAGTACTTTTAGGGTAAATTTTGTATTTGAGCTGAGGTTTACATTTATGTCACTGTCGGAAATCTTTCACTCAGGGATGTGACAGTGGAAACTGATGCCGTTTTAGAGTGTCTTCTTACTGCAATATTATGCCCAAGACACTGACTTGATACTACCACCAGTCACATTATACTGACACCAATACCACCAGTCTATCTCTTCTAATACTGAGCTCCAAGTTAGAGAACAGTATTTAGGATCCAGTTTTAGAGCCAGTTTTAGGAAGCCTTTAAAATGTATGACCCAGCAGGATATCTAACCCACAACCTCCTAATATGAATGTACCAATGGAGCCACTCACACCAGTTAAAAGATGAAATTAACACTAAGCACACTATGGGCAGATTCAGCAGACAACAAACTGGTGATAATTTTCTTATTTTTCCAAGAAAATAGGATCTGACACTTCACACAAATTGTCTCCTAACTTAGGAGACAATTTGCATGAAGTGTCAAATCCTATTTTCTAAGAAAAAAGAAGAAAAATATTTCAAAATGTCTGCTGAAAATTTTACCCAGCGTGCAAAGTGTTAATGAAGATTACACAGGGTAGACTTTGTGCTATTTTTTACAAGGACTACTTTTATTCTTGAAAATGTGCTTAAAATGGTTTTTGAGCATGTTTAGGACAATTTAAGTATGTACAGAACATTTCTGAAATCATTAAACAGTTTTAGACCACTATCTCTAGCTGAAGCTTCTTGAACTGTTCAAAATGTGTTCAAGAGCCTTATCAGTGCATTTATTGCTTAGCACTGTTCAAAAGCCTCACCTGCTCATTTGTTGCTTAGCACTCTAGGTAAAATGTTTAGTAGACAACATTTTCAAATATTTTTTTCTTATTTTTCCCAAAAAACAGGATCTGAAGTTTCATACAAATTGTCTCCAATTGTATGAAACATCAAATCCTGTTTTCTGTGAAAAATAAGAAAAATATCAATTTGTCATCTGCTGAATTAGCCTAGGGAGTGGTAATGATTAAAGAACTTCTTAAATTCTTGAATTGTTCATCAACAGTTCTTGAAGCTGTCCTAGTTTTTAGGATTATCCCATTTTTGAAATAGGTAAAGAAATCTTTTTATCATATCTGAATAAAATTTTATCATATTTTTTTCCCTCAGAACATGATAAAAAAATTCTTTGCATAAATGTGTTAATTTATCCCGATGGATCTATTCAATGAATTATGCTGGAAAATAAATCCAGTTTGCAAAAAAAGTTGTCTACCTTTGAAGAAACTGAGTGGATCCATTCTCCTTAAAGCACACAATACATTATTACATATTTAGAAAACACCAATTAAGCTGGAGACATGTGTTTTAATTTGGAAACCTGTCTATACCCACCTCCATGGCCACATTTCCACTGATCAAGTGAACACTGGTGCAGAAGAGCCCAAGCCCGGGCCATCTGGGCTTGTCGGTTCATATTGCTGACCACCGTAGAGGGACCCATCAAGCCATAGCATGGTGGTCCCCCTTTGCTCTCTTCAGCACCCATCACTAGCTAGTAACCATCTACCTGCAAATAGAAAAGAAGTCTGTGTCACATTGTGATTATCTTTTTCTGTGTTTAACCAAAATTCACCCACTAGATTTGTTTTTAGCTTTGACCAATCAAATTGCCAGAATGTCAACCCTTAAAGTGCCAATCACAACTGCAGCAGACAGCAATTTGATATATTTTATACTATTTTTCAGAGAAAATAAAACTAGACATTTCATATGAATTTTCTGCCTTAGCAGATAATTCACATCAAATGTAAATTTTCTTTTCTCTGAAAAAAAACAACAAAAAAAAAAAAAAAAAAAAAAATTAGACTGTCATCTGCTACACTTTCGCTTGGCGCTTTATGGATCAATCTTTTACCTGTGTTGAAAGCACTGCAGTTTAAAGGGAAGTGCATACCCTTTCAGGGGAGGCAACTCTATCAAGATTATTACTGCCTCCCATCTGTAATGGGATCTACTCTAAAAGGAAAGAATTTGCTCCCCTGTACCAATAAATACCAGTTTTTATAACAAAACAGAATGAAACAGAAAAGCAGAAAAAGTTATATTCTGAATATGATGTATTTACCCTAAGTATTCAAACATCTCAAGCCTTACCATACTTGTTCTAGAATTCAGACAAGTACAATTTACTACTTGATGTTGTGTCTTAAAATTGCTGACTAAGTGGCAAACAGTGTAGACCCTGATGAGACACTGCATTCACTGTTTGCTCAGGCCTGTCTGTCCTACAGTATAACCTAACTTACTGTATTTACCCTAAATACGCAGACACCATAACTCCTTACTATACTAGTCATTACGAAAACACGCCTATACAAATATATAGAAAATTTCACCTCCAAAAACTGAAAATTTTCAGATAAAATCTCTGATATTTTTCATATTTCTGCTCAAAACATAGATTGTGGTACTCATTAGAACCGTCTCAGTGAGGCGGTTCTAACGAGTACCCACAATCTATGGTTTTGAGCAGAAATATGAAAAATAATGTATACCCCTGTAAACCCCAGTTTTACTTTATAAAAGTGGGGTTAAAGGGAGTCAAAATTATATAGGCGTGTTTTCGTGATGCCTAAAATTTGAACAAGTCCAAGTTTGTGTACCTGCAGATGTGGCTAAAAACCACAGGATGAGTGGCAAACACAGTCACCATGATCAGACACCACATCTGATCTAGGTCTATACTATTTGCACAGGTCTGTCTATCCAACTACACAGGATAAATATTTTAACTCTATAAATATAACTCCAGATAAGGGGTATCAGGTTCATTCAGGTACACCTTTTTCTTATTTCTCAATGAATCTGTATGTTGTGGGTACTCATTAGAAGTGCCTCAGTGAGACACTTCTAATGAGTACCCACAACATAGGTTTGTGTGGTGAAAGAAGTAAAATATAAAAAATTTTGGCTGAAAAACAGTGCCTTATCTAAACTTATGATTATAGAGAAAATGTATGCAAAAATAAAGTGAAACAAGAGGACCATGGGCCACAATTCGCTCACCTGAGTAAAACAGCCATTACATATCTGCAGGTGCCATGCAACATTCATCAAGTACTGTCACAGCAACTAGGACAGAAAATTAACCCTGCCATAAAAAGGTCAAAGGTTATCCTAGAATCATCATTTGAACAAATTTGATAGTCCTTATCCTTGATGCTATATACCAGGTTCAGCCTCAAAGCTTTCTTGGTTCTGGAGAAGAAGATCTTTGACCCTTGTCATGCTGAATAAATTAAAATGCCATGCCCATTTCTATTTTTCAGCCAATCAGATTACTTGATCCAGATTGTTGATATAAATTCACATACTTAATGACAAACAGTGCAGATCCGGATCAGTTGGCTTCTTCAAAAGCCAGCTGAACTGGATCTACACTGTTTGCTAAGACAGGGCATGTCGTGTTCAGCAAAAGAAGGGTTAAGTGTTTTTATCCTATATGGGCATGGTGGCCATCTTGTTCAATGGTGCAGAACCTTTTGAACAAATTGACAATGCCCCTACCACAGAAGGCCTCATGTGAAATCCAGTGAAAATGGGTCAAGCTGTTTCAGAGAAGAAGACGTTTAAAGATTACACAATTTTATACACAGAGGCAAGGGCAGATAACCCCTTGGGACATAATTTTAATTGCAACTAAAAGGGTTTGCAACTTTGATCAAACATTGTAAGTTTCAGCCATTTGTCTTTAATATATTTTGAGAAAATGATTTTTCAATATTTTCCCCTTAGAAATGCATAGGGACACAAATTTGACCTTGCCATTAAAAAGTCAAAGGCCAACCTAGGGTCATCATTTGAACATATTTGGTAGTCCTTGAGTGCCCAATGCTATACACCAAGACATAGCCTCAAAACTTTCTTGGTTCTGGAAATGAAGATTTTTAAGTGTTTTTATCATATATGGGCATGGCAGCCATCTTACTAATACAGGATCATGACCATTTGTACAAATTTTCAATCCCTGCTTTGGCAGAAGGCTCCACATAAAGTCTGAAGAAAATTGACCGTGGGGTTTCAGAGGAGAAGTATTATGTTCAAAGGTGTGGACAGATGTCAGAGAGATGAGCGGAGTGATCACAATAGCTCATCCTAAGCCTTTGGCTCAGGTGAGCTAAAAACTACAATGCAGCGCCAGCATTTTCAGATATTTGAAGGACAAAGTCTAATTAATGCTCATGATTTCCAAGCCAGATGCATAGAATTCTAACTAAACTGTTTTTGCAACTGAATCTTCCCAAGGTAATAAATGGCTCTTCTTGCCAGAATGTAGATAAACAGTGTACCGTACCTACCGTTAATATTTGGACACCTTTACCCCTTACCACACATCCTTAAATTTTAAGAAGTGTTTATGGTTGAATGTAAACAGTGTAGACTGTGATCAAACTGCTCATTTGAAGCAGTTCAGTCTGGATCTAGACTCTTTGCTTTGGCCTGTCTGTCTGGATATTTAGAGTAAATTCTGCATCCAGATGAATACGGTAAATGTCCTAAAAATTCAAATTTCAAACACTTCATTTCATACTTTTTTGGCTTATATTTTGCTTTTTATGCATTTGTCTCTTAAAATGCTTAGTAGAATGGCAAACAGTTAAGATCCTGATCAGACTGATCCTTCAGGAGCAGTCTGATCTGGATCTGCACTGTTTGCAATCATGCCATTTTGTCAGAAACTTTGGTGTTCCAAATTTTAGGATATTAACTGTATTTGTACAAATTCCTCATTGAAAACATAAGTTCTTGGATCTCTTTATAATAAATGTAAGTTCTAGGATCTCATTAGAATTATCTTTATTATAGACTAAACTGATATCATATACATGTACCATAGGGCTTGTTAAGAAGGATCATTTTTCATTTCCCCATTAAAAAAAAACATATGTTGTAGTTACTCATTAGAAGCACTCTGGGGCACATCTAATGAGTACCCTCAACATATGTTTTATGGAGAAATAAGACAAATTCTTCTATAATTATCACCAAATACTCTTCTTAACAACTCCTCTGACATACCATGTTTTTGCTGAGATAAATTTCAAAAGCCATGTCATACCATTACGAAAACAGACCTATTCAAATATATAGAAAATTTCACCTCTAAAAATTGATAATTTTCAGATAAAAAAAACTCTAATATTTTTCATATTTCTGCTCAAAATATAGATTGTGGGTACTTGTTGGAACTGCCTCAGTGAGGCAATTCTAACGAGTACCCACAATCTAGGTTTTTGAGCAGAAATAAGAAAAATAATGTATACCCCAGTAAACCCCAGTTTTACTATATAAAAGTGGTGTTTAAGGGGGTCAATATTATATAGGCATGTTTTCGTGATGCAAAAAAGGGTTATTACAGCATATGCAGACAGGGAAGGCCCAGATTAGCCTGCACATCTGCAATGTCTTATCAGGACCGTCTTTGTCTGCTTACAAAATCATTGGATACCCAAAATATTTTGAAAGACTGTGTGGATGTGCAGTCTGATCAAGCTAAAAAATTATTTGCTGTTTGTACATAAAATATTGTATTGGGGCAGACAGGCTTGAGCAAACAGTGTAGAGCAAACAGTGTGGCATCTGATCAGGGTCTACATTTTTGCCACTCATCCAGCAATTTTTAGACACAACAACAGGTAGTAAAATTAACTTGCTAAACTCTTCGGACAAGTAAGGTATTAGGAGTTAACGCTTTCAGCAGAAGACATTTTGAAATATTTTTATTTTATTATTATTTTTTTTTTCAGAAAATAGGCTTTGACATTTCATGCAAACTGTATCCTTTGGAGACAATTTGCATGAAATGTCAAAGCCTTTTTCTGTGAAAAATAAGAAAAACACTGTCAATTTGTCAGCTGCTAAATAGTTTAAAGTATATTACGGTAAGGGTAATTTCTCTTTCCTCATATTTTGGCTAAAAAAAATAACTCCCTCAAGCCTTGCAAGATTATCTAAGAATCTTGCATTGTTTTCATAGCTGTGCCGATAATATATTATTTGTTCAAAGAGAAAGAAAAAAAAAACCCAGATGGTTTACACCTGAGAACTGATTGACCTTAACCAGTAACTGAAATCTCAAGTATGGCAGATTTCACCCAAAGAATTGTCAGTATATCAGTATACAGTTCATTTGGTGACCTGCAAGGATCAAGATCTGAAACTTTTCCGAATCAACCCATTTTAGACAATATAAACTCCCCAAAACTACATATTGGAAGAGTCCAGTTTCAATTTTAGGTATGTCAGGCTATATTATTCAGATATTCCTAGAGAAAAATGGCTTAACTATTTGCAAACGGTTGTGACCCTGATCAGATGCCGCATTTTGCAGCATCTGATCTGGGTCTCCACTGTTTGCCGATTACCCTTTTTGGGGTCTCCAGACTAAAATGGGTTAACACTGTAATATCAACTTCTACTGTATAATATTCTTAACATAACTGTTTTCAACCATAAGATATGTTGTTGGTACCGATTAGAATTGCATAACTGAGGTGATTCCAATTAACATCACAATGTAAATTTTTGTGAAGATATCCGGATACCGTAATAACCCAAAGTATTGGGATAGATACCGTAGGCCAAGTTGCAAACAGTGTAAACCCAGATAAGACGCTGCAGAATGTGGCATCTGATCAAGGTCTACACTGTTTGCCAATGTTACATACAGCAATATTTCAGACACATCAGAAGGTAGTAGAATAGAGTATATTAAATTTTGGGACAAGTATGGTATTTTTTTCTAGATAAAGTGTCCCAATACTTAGGGTTATTACAGCACACTTCTTATCTCGAGGCTGAGCTATGATATAATATTAACCCTTAAATCACAACCTAAGCCTGCCTCGGTGCCTCAGCTGGATGCGCGTCCTATGGATGCGCGTCCTACTGGTGATCAGGTGGTTGCGGGTTCGACCCCCCAACCCCCATGTGTTTGTAACATTCTTTCGTGGAAACTGATCATGAAATATTTTCTACATTTATTCTCTCCCTCCCGCTATTCAAGAAGGGCAGTTGTCAGTTTCTGGCAAAAGAATGTGCTCAATACTGGTTAATCACTTAGAGGATCGACTAACCTTGCCCAGTAAAAAGTGTGGTTAGGTAAACTGATCATGCTCAACATGACCCTACTGAGTTGACTCACCAGGGCCATAAAACCTCAAAACAAACTTCAATCAGAACTGCAGAAAAAACATTTTGATTTTTATATATACTTGTCAGAGAAAATAAGGCTAATAGCTAACAAGAGATTCATATGAAATCCAAATCTTATTTTCATCTGAAAAATAAAATTTGGAATGTTTCTCTTAATTGAGATTAAATAATATAAATGATATAAATATGTTTCATAACTCCAGATAAGAGGGGTATTCACAAAATATTTCATTTCTCCATTGAAACATATGTTGTGGGTTTGTTTGTGTTGAGGTTTTAAGATCCAGTCAGCCCAATGGGATCATAATGAGCATGGTCAGCTTACCTACCCACACTTTTATTGGGCAGCCTTAATTCACTATGGGGTTAACCAGTATTGCATGTGCACATTCTTTTGCCAGAAACTGACAACTGCCCTTCTTGAATCAACAGAAGGGAGAGAATTAACATAGAAATTATTAGATGATCAATCTTGAGTACTTATTAGAAGTGCCTTGATGATGTGCTTCTAATAAGTATCCACATTTTCATTGAGAAAAAAGAAAAATATCAGTATGTTTCAGTTGAAAAAAAAAAGTACCTTATCTGAAGCTATGTATATTTGTACATACCAAAAGCAAAATTAATAATTTTCTCATTAATATCTGAATTACTGTAGAACAGCTTCACGTTTGAAATGAGTCATTAACTATTCATATTTATATCAAATCATTTTGTATATCATATATAGTAATTCAAGGCTCCAGATATATATGGCAGCCATTTTGGCAATAATCTAAGATATTGTTTTGTTAATTTTACACCAAAACACAATTCATAGGCACTTTTGGTATTTGTTTTTGGTGAGGCAATTCAAATAAGTGCCCAAAAGGTATTTTTGTTGCAAAAATAACAAAATTTGTCTTCTGAATACAATACTTGTCTTGCACTATGTAATATGACATGAAACAGAGACCTGTCCATTTTACTCACTGAAACAAGACAAGCCATTAAATGACAAATTCAGGAAATGTAACATTCCTTCATGTCAGATAAATGGGGACAGCAAAAAAAAAGACCAACATGATGTTATACAAATATCTAAATCTTTAGCCTGTTGAATTTCACATACAAGTTTTCTTGACCATATCTATTGATTTCATCAATTTCAAATTATTAACCATGGTCCTGCATGGTCACAGACTGAAAGATGGCATTTTGTAAGATCTAGAAAGACATGTGTGCCTAGTAGATGATTCACATAAAATGTTAAATCTTATTTCCCCTGAAAAATAATAAAACAATTATTTCAAAATGTCATCTATTGCAGTTGTGATTGGTGATTTAAGGCTTAAAAGGTTACATAAGAACACATATCAAAAAGATAATAAATAAATAAATAAATTAATTAATTAATTAAGTAAATAAATAAATGAATAAATAAATAAATGAAAAGCACAAACCATGCATGACAAAAATCTTCTGAAATATGACCTGTTAAACAATTCTGAAGCTCAGATCACTGATGCAAATTTAAATAAATAATAATGTAATCTGACTTAACCTTTGTCATGCTGAATAAATAAAGATGCCACACCCACTTCTAATTTCCAGCCAATCAGATTACTTGATCTGGGTTTTTGATAGAAATTCACATATTTAATGACAAAAAGTGCAGATCCAGATCAGTTCAGAAGCCAACTGATCTGGATCTACACTGTTTGCTAAGAAAGGGCATGTCTGTTCAGCAAGAGAAGGGTTAAAGAAAGCATGACTGGTACTTATATACTACAGTCATTACTTCCCACCTGTTCCAATCATCTGTTCATTGATCAAAGCAAATGAAATACACTTACAGTATCAAACAAAGATATTTGCCAGCTTTAATCTATTATGTTTTCCTCAAATATTTGGGCACTCCTTAACCCTTAAAGTGCCAATCAAAATTTGTAGCAGACAACATTCTAAAATTTTGATTTTTTTTATTTTTCAGAGAAAACAAGTCTTGACATTTCATGTGAATCATCTGCCAAGTAGATGATTCACATGAAATGTCAACTTGTTTTATTCTGAAAAGTAAAAAAAAATTCAAAATTGTCATCTGCTTTAGTTGTGATTGGTGCTGTAAGTGTTAAAATTTGAATGAGTTCATTTTGCTGTGATGTGCTCAAATGTAGGATAAGTGATAAACAGTGTAGACTCTGATCAGATGTCATATTCTGGGGCATCTGATCTGTGTCTACACTGTTTGCTCTGAGATCTGTCTGTCCAAAAGTTCAGTGTATATACAGAAATACCTATATCATTTTTTTAAAGAGAAATAAGAAAATTTTTTATTTGCACATCTTTTATTTCCCTGAGACCTGGAATTAGAATAGCAGAGGAATTCACAATGCTCTGCACAACACATATGGGCAGGGCATGACAAAACCTACAATAATAATTGTGAGACCAGCAAAGACTGATAGTCCAGCCTGCACATCTGCAGTCTGATCAGAGTCTTTGCTGATCACACGTGTCTTCTACGGGTCTCCAGGCTATCCAAAGAGGGATAAATGAGAACCATTGCCATACTGGATGTATAGGCTGATCTGAGTCTTTGCTAGTCACACAGGTCTTATTGTAGGTTTTGTCATGAACAGGCTCAAATAACATGGCCCATCCAAATGGTCACTTAACATCACAAAAACACGCCTATATAAAAATCTGACCCCCTTAAACCCCACTTTTAATAGTAAAACTGGTTTACAGGCGTATACATTATTTTGCTTATTTCTGCTCAAAAACATAGATTGTGGGTACTCATTAGAACTGCAGTCTTTTATCTGAAAATTTTCAGTTTTTTGGAGGTGAAATTTTCTATATATTTGAATAGGTGTGTTTTCCTCATGACTTTTTTTTCAAAAGATGAATAGCTGTGCATGCATAAATGTGTGAGAGTAGAAAAGTTAAACTGTGATATGATATTGTATCTGCTATGGAGATATTATACAATGTTGATTTCTAAACACAATACTCATATATTTAATGAGAAATACAGAAAAAACAACCGGTTAAAGTAACAGACATTTGATATCGTGACAGTACTATGATACATTTTTTGAGTGAAAGATATCCTTGAACTCTAATTTTAGATAAAAAAAAAACAACAACAAAAACACACCTCATCTAAGATCCAAATAGCCTCTGTCAACCCAGTAGAATCCCTGCATACTGCAGAAAACATCTGCAAACAATACTGCCGAAGACTGCCCTTTTGAAGATGGGTCCACTATACAGATATGCTTCAAACACCCCTTTTCCCACTATGAACATAGCTCCACATAAGAGTGGGTAGCCACATAATATTGCTCCACAAAAACATATGTTGTGGGTACTCATTAGAAGAGCCAAAGCAAGGCACATTAGAAGAGCCTCAGCAAGGCACATTAGAAAAGCCACAGTGAGTCACATTAGAAGTGCCTCAAGGCACATTAGAAGAGCCTCAGCGAGGCACATTAGAAGAGCCACAGCGAGGCGTTTTGGAAGAGCCTCAGCGAGGCACATTAGAAAAGGCTCAGCGAGGCACATTAGAAGAGTCACAGTGAGTCATAGAAGAGCCGCAGCTAGGCACATTAGAAGAGCCTCTGCTAGCCACATTAGAAGAGCCTCAATGAGGCAGGTTTAGAAGAGCCTCAGCGAGGCACATTAGAACAGCCACAGTGAGGTACATTAAAAGAGCCTCAGCAAAGCACATTAGAAAAGCCTCAACAAGGCACGTTAGTAGAGCCTCAGCGAGGCACATTAGAAGAGCCTCGGGCAAGTCACATTAGAAGAGCCTCAGTGAAGCACATTAGAAGAGCCACAGCGAGGCACATTAGAAGAGCCTTAGTGAGGCACATTAGAACAGCCACAGCGAGGTGCATTAGAGCCTCAGCCAGTCACATTAGAAGAGCCGCAGTGTGTCATATTAGAAAAGCCGCAGCGCAGCACATTAGAAGAGCCTCAGCGAGTCACATTAGAAGAGCCTTAGCGAGGCACATTAGGAGAGCCACAGTGAGTCACATTAGAAGAGCCACAGCGAGTCACATTAGAAGAGCCACAGCGAGTCACATTAGAAGAGCCTCAGCGAGTCACATTGGAAAAGCCTCAGCAAGGCACATTAGAAAAGCCTCAGCGAGTCACATTAGAAGAGCCTCAACAAGGCACATTAGAAGAGCCTCAGCGAGTCACATTAGAAGAGCCTCAGTGAGGCACCTTAGAAGAGCCTCAGCGAGGCACATTAGAAGAGCCACAATGAGTTACATTAGAAGAGCCTCAGTGAGGCACATTAGAAGAGCCTCAGTGAAGCACATTAGAAGAGCCTCAGTGAGGCAGAGAGGCACATTAGAAGAGCCTCAGCGAGGCACATTAGAAGAGCCTCAGTGAGTCACATTAAAAGTGCCTCAGCGAGTCACATTAGAAAAGCCTCAGCGAGTCACATTAGAAGAGCCACAGCGAGGCTCATTAGAAGAGCCACAGCGTCACATTAGAAGAGCCTCAGGGAGGCATATTAGAAGAGCTTCAGCGAGGCACACTAGAAGAGCCAAAGCGAGACACATTAAAAGACCCTCAGCGAGGCACATTAGAAGAGCCTCAGCACAGCACATTACAAGAGCCACAGCGAGGCACATTAGAAGAGCCTGACAGCAAGGCACATTAGAAGAGCCTCAGTGAGGCATTTCTAATGAGGAGTACCCACAATGTATTTTTTCATGGAGAAATAAGAATACTGTATTCTGCAACACCTACATTGTTTGCTAAACATTCAGCAGATTTCAGACACAATAACAGGTAATAAAACTGACTTGTTTAACCTATTAAAGACTGAACAAACTCTTCCAGTCACTATCTATTGGAAGAGTCCATTTTTTATTTTAGGTATGTCTGGCTATATTATATGGATATTCCTAAAGAAAAATGGTTGAAAATGCAAACAGTGGAGACCCTTATCAGATGCCGCAAGAATGCTGCATCTGATCTGGGTCTGCACTGTTTGCCAGATACCCATTTAGGGGTCTCCAATTTTCAAGGTATTAAGCCCCTCACATTTTTTGGACAAGTACTGTAAGTAAGAAATTATGGTGACCAAATACTATTGGTAAATAATTTAAACTTTAAAGCTGAAATTTTACATAACATGGATAGGTTAGGTTTACAACTACATGTATAAAGTTCACAAGTTACTTTAGTCCAGCAATTGTGAAAAAAAAAAAAATCTACCTAATTATTACATGAGTCTAGCGTGACAATTAAAAAAGACTTCTTGCCTCTTATACAAACAGTGACGATCCATGCAACTGTGTGCATCTATGCAGTCTTAGCTAACATCTCCTTTGCTGTCTTCTACATAACACATAAATCACCAATGAGAATATACACAATAGCATCACGAAAACATGCCTATATAATTTCGACCCCCTTGAACTCCACTTTTCTATTTGTAAAACTGGGGTTTACAGGGGTATACATTATTTTTCTTATTTCTGCTCAAAAACATAGATTGTGGGTACTCATTGGAACCGCCTCATCGAGGCGGTTCCAACGAGTACCCACAATCTATGTTTTGAGCAGAAATGTGAAAAATATCAGATTTTTTTACACAGAAAATTTTCATTTTTCGATGATAAAATTTTCAATATATTTCAATAGGCATGTTTTCGTAATAGACTAGTTACAATCTGAGCAGGTTTGTCCTGTTCATCAGCAAAACCATAAAATATTTAATTCTTTTCACAGCATGCCCCTCAGCTATATATTAGTATGATGAAAGGCAAAAACGGAATTACATGTATCATAGCAGGTACACCAACATTCCAAACATGGTACATTTTGTATTAACCTTTACTACCACACCTTAGCTCCAGATAAGGCCCTTTTTCAACTAAAAGGAATTGACAGTTTTCTTATTTCTCCACAAAAACATATGTTGTGTGTACTCATTAGGAGCGCCTCACCAAGGTACTTCTAATAAGTACCACAACATATGTTTTTGTGGAGAAATAAGAAAATATTTACCTAATATGCTGTCTTAGTCTAAGGCTAATAACTGACACTGTTCTGAGCATCAGCTGATAACATTTTGATGTTGTTTTTACTGTTGTTGTTGTTGTTTTTTTTTTTTTTGTTTTTTTTTTCAGAAAAATAGTCTTTGGCATTTCATACAAATTTACATGAAATGTTAAAGCCTATTTTTTTAGAAAAAAAAAGAAAAAAAAAAAGATAAAAATGTCATCTGATGAAATTTACATCCAGCATGTTTAATTAGTATTAGTTAACTGGACCTGTGAATTTAAATATTAGCAGACAATTTTTCAACCCTAAATAAGGCACATTTTCCAATCAAAAAGGTTTTGATACATTTTCTTATTTCTCCAAGAAATCATTTGTTGTGGGTACTCATTAGAAGCACCTCACAGAGGTTGTCCCTTCTGATACCAGATAAAAAAAACTCTTATCTGGAGCTCTGTTTTTTTTTTTGTTGTTTTTTTTTTTTTAGTTTTCATGTAATTAAATTTTCATGTAAACAAGACTTGACACTGCATGCAAATTGTGTCCATAGAAGAAACTCACCCTTAACCCTTCTCTTGCTGAACACAACATGCCCTGTCTTAGCAAACAGTGTAGATTCTGAAGAAGCCAACTGATCTGGATCTGCACTGTTTGTCATAAATATGTCAATTTCTATCAAAAACCCGGATCAAGTAATCTGACTGGCTGGAAATTAGAAGTGGGCGTGGCATCTTAATTTATTCAGCATGACAAGGGTTAACATATTTTGAGGAAAATAATGAAAACAAAAATCACCCATTAGTCATCTGCTAATTTTCCAATTATAAATCAAATGGAAGAAAATGAATAAAGAATACAATTTCTGAAAAAAAAAAAAAAACTAAAAATATCACTCATTTGTCATATGCTAGTACATGTACTAACTATTAATGATAAACTCTTCTATACTCCCACAGTTTCAAAATCTAATCAGCTGGGTATTTGACAACTTGAAAATTTCTAATATAGGGTATCTGTTCAAATACTGGGGATTAACCCTTACAAGGCTTTACATGACATTAACAGAGGACAAATTTTGTGACATTTTTTTCTTATTTTTTGGTGAAAACAGGACTCAACATTTTATGCAAATGTCTTCATAGGAGATGTTGATCCTATGCAGTGTTAAATCAATGGAATGCTGAATCCTATTTTCTCTGTAAAATAAGAAAAATATTTTAAAATCTTATCTGCTAATAAAGAAATATTGACAGGTTGTTCCAAATTGCATTTTTTGCATTTTTTTCCACAATGTAAGGCAGCTATGGTATTTTATTTCAATACCCATACCTCTAGCTATTTTGGAGGGAGTATCAGGTAAATAGCTTTCTTATTTCTCCATAAAAAATATATTGTTGGTACTCATTAGAAACGCCTTGTCGAGGCACTTCTAATGAGTACCCACAATGTATGTTTTTATGGAGAAATAAGAAAATATCAACATTTTTTTGTTGAAAAAAAAAGTGCCTCATCTGCAGCTGTGAATTATATCTACAGCAAGTAAAGAAAAAAAGATACCTTATCCTGATGGCAAACATTAGCTCTCAATAAGAGGCTGTATTTGATCAAAACAGAAAACATGGTGAAAGTATTTTTCACTCCAACATATCTAATGACTGCCTCACTTTAAAAATTGTGACTGTTTGCACACTTTTTATACTGAAAGTCTGATCCTCATTCAATTCAACTAGCAATCATGTCCAGAAAAAACAAAACAAAACAATATTCTGCCAGTATCTTTAGCATCTGAGCACTAGAATATTACTGACTGTAACAGCTCATGCTTCTTAGGACATTTTGAAGAGTATACTATTATTGCCTGTAGTTATACCTTTACCTGTACTGATATTTTACAATCCATGATCATGCCACTTATAAGTACACTAGCAATGTGCACAAGGCTATATATATTCATTGATATTTGCAAAATCGTGTCTTTTTTTGCAAAATATCATCAGATTCTGTGACATGAACTACTTGGTCTCTGCTGTTGTAATTTTGGAACTACTTTGTTCCTCACAAAGTTGTTAACATTTGGAAGATTACTGATAAAGTATAGAAGTCACACGGGCATAAATACCATATTAAGCCTAAAGATTCAGACACCTTAACTCTTTTAGCATACCAGTCCTGACATATGAACATGTCCATTTCACTACTTAATTTGTTGATGTGTTTGAAAAACTGCTGGATGAGTAGCAAACAGTGTAGACCCAGATCAGATGCCACAGAAAAATCATTAAGAATCACATAATAAAATAAGGGGAGCTAATTTTGAAACTAAGCAATGAAAAAGTTGTTAGCTAATTTTGAAACTAAGCAATGAAAAAGTTGTTATTCTTGATGTGACACATCAAACTGATCTGACAGACATGAGTGGCAAATTTCAATAATACTTCCTAATTGGACAGAAAAAGAACCAAAAAAATCATAGCCTCATTGAGGAGTCAAATAGTCGTATTTCAGATTTCTTAACTTTTCAGGAGAAAGAGACAACTTTATGGTTTTTGCTAGACTTGGCCAATATTGACGAAATTCAGATAGTATTGTATTTAGTGACAAACGCATTCACTGCTATAGCTAATCTTACAGATGAGAATTCATATCATCTCTTGACTAAATCACTTGAGTTACATTTTGATACATTTTTCTCTTGACTTACGACATTTAAATGCTTAGAATGCATCAAGACATCCTATCTCATTAGAGAGACTATACAAACCATACAAAAATATTGTCTAAATGCTCATAATTCAAGGTTTAAGGGGGTTCTAATTGGCCTAGAGATACAAGAATTTGAGAGAAGGTGCGCTGAATGGCAAGTATTCCCATCATCACGAAAACATACCTATATAATTTTGACCCCCTTAAACCCCACTTTTATATAGTAAAACTGGGGTTTACAGGGGTATACATTATTTTTCTTATTTCTGCTCAAAAACATAAATTGTGAGTACTCATTAGAACCGCCTCGCCGAGGCGGTTCTAACGAGTACCAACAATCTATGTTTTGAGCAGAAATATGGAAAATATCAGAATTTTTATCTGAAATCTTTCAGGTTTTTTGGTGGTGAAATTATCAATATATTTAAATAGGCGTGTTTTCGTAATGGTTGCCAAAAAAGTCGTTTTGGCAAAAAATGGAGTTATGAGGTTTTGACTCGTAAGCGACGTTATAAAGAAATAAAGCAAGATAATTCAGTAAATAAACAAAATCTAGTTCAAAGCTTTCTCCAGTATATTTCCAGCATTACCCACATATTTCCAGCATTACCCAAAGATTTCAAGCATTACCTATAGATTTCCAGCATTACCCATATATTTCCAATGTTATCCCGTATATTTCAAGCATTACCCATAGATTTCTAGCATTATTCACGGATTTCCAGCATGACCCACAGATTTCCAGCATTATCCAATGATTTTTAACACTACCCACATATTTCATCCATACCCACACATTTCTAGCATTACCCACAGATTTCCAGCATTACCCAGGTTTCCAGCATTACCCATATATTTCCAACATTACTGACATAGTTCCAGTATTACGCAGATTTCCAGCATTACCCATATATTTCCAACATTACCCACAGATTTCCAGCATTACCAACATATTTCCAGCATTATCCACTGATTTCAGCATATGTTTTCAGAATTACTAACAGATTCCCAGCATTATTCACTGACTTTCAACATTTTAAACCAGAGATTTCCAGCATTACCTACAAATTTCCAGCATTGCCCACAGACTTCCAGCATTACCCACTGATTTCCAGCATTATGTTTCCAACATTTCCTGCATATGTTTCCAACATTTCCAGCATATGTCCAGTAATCCATAGACTGCCAGCATTACCCATATATTTCCAACATAACTCACATATTTCCAGCACTACCCATTTTTTAGCATCAGTCACAGATTTCCAGCATGACCCACAGATTTACAGCATTATTCTTGTGATTTCCAGCATTACTCAGATTTCCAGAATAACCCACTAATTTCCAGCATTATCAACTATTTTTCAACATTAACCACATATTTCTAGCATTAGCCACAATTTTCCAGCATTACCCACTGATTTCCAGCATTACCAATAGATTTACAACATAGTCGAAACATTTCCAACATTACCTACATATTTCAAATATAACCCACAGATCGCCAGCATTACCTATATATTTCCAACATTACCAGCAGATTTCCATATAACCTATATATTTCCAGCATTACTCACAGATTTCCAGCAAGACCCACAGATTTCCAGCACTGTCCACTGAGTTCAGCATTGCTCACATATTTCCAGTATTGTCCACTGATTTCCAGCATTACCCACACATTTTCAGCATTACTCACAGATTTCCAACATTACCTAAATATTTCCAGTACAACCCACAGATTGCCAGCATTACCCATATTTTCCAACATTGCTTACATATTTCCAATATTACCCTCAGATTTCCAGCATTACCCATATATTTTCAACATTACCCACAGATATCCAGCATTACCCAGATTTCCAGCATTACCCACATATTCAGGGATTATTCTGGCCTCAGATTTTTGTGAGAGAAAAAATCCCATTTGGACAAAAATAGTGAGAGATTTTCAAATTCAGTGAGATTTTTTTTTTTTTCGCTCGCTCGGACAAACTGAGTGAGATTTTTTTTTATTTTTTATTGTTTTTTTTTTTTTTTTTTTTTTTTTTTGTAAAGGTCAGATTTTGTATCAGAATTGTATTTATAAGTATTATTATTGCTTATTTTGTAATGCATTCTTAATCAGGTTAATAAAATTGTTATATATAGGATGTTTGATTATTTTAAGTATCATTATTTACATGTTTACTGCAAGTGTTTATATATAAATTTGAACTTTCTGGAAAATCATGTTTACAATAACAAGTTGTTTATATTCTTTTTGGAATTTCCAGATGGAATATTCTAGATTAAGCTATTTTTGGCATGTCACAGAACATTTAAAATTTTCTTGACAAATACTGGAAAATAAGTGATGCCTCTAGTACTGTAATTTTTTTTAGAATGTGCTTTGATATTATATAAGGAGAGAAGATTTTCATATGATCATCTTTGTACACTTTCACTCTTTACTGGATTACTTCAATGTTTCATTAAATCAGGAATAACTCTGAATTCAGGGACTTTAAATTGTGGGATCAGAAACTGCAATTTAAAGAATTTGTTTCAGAAATTCTTCTGGAATATTTCTGAGGGATTTTGTGACATTATCCAATGATTTTTTTTACCTGCGAGGTCTGATTCATATACTCATAATTTTTCTCTGGGACTCACAAATTTTATATAAGCGAGTCCCTGAACTCACCAAAACAGTAGATATCTGCTCTAAAATATATTATGATTTTATCATAGGACTCATGGAATTTCAATTATGTGTCCTTGAGACTAGATAGAATCAAACTGTAAATAAATCACTGATTATCTTGAAAGGTACTGTTTACTTTTATTTTTCTGTCTTGCACATTTTCTTATTTTTTGTTATCAACAAATACTGTAAATAATTTTAAAGCTTGTTGCTGGTTTCACTTTCATTTTCTTTCTCTTTACGCCTGGCTCGTAACAAAATGCAAACGGCTGAATAAGGACTTCATGGGGCTCAGCTCGTGTTTGATCGTCATCCGAATCAGGGGAGGAGAGCGTGGCCGCTTCAGTCGAGCTGGGTTGTGCTCGAACAAGATACTTTAACATGTTGCCATCCCGACTGGACAGCTTCGGGCGGATAATTTTCTTTCTTTTTTTTTTCCGAGCAGGCAGACATGTTTTTGCTGACTCGAGGTAGCGATCAAGAAAACGCTTACTTAAACCAGAGACCGACAATAAGTTTTTATGATAAAGCTTTTCAGTGATACATATTAATGAATGGTTACCTGCGGTCATATGGGTAATGAATTTTGGCGCCACAATAATTCAGAAACCGGTCAAACAGAACAGTCCGATAGTCTCGAAATGAACCGCATGTGCAAAATAGGAACTTAACGGCGAGAAACGAGAAAAATTCAGCGTGCTATTTTTTTTCTCACTCCAGGAATTTTGATGCGATTTCTTGCAAAAATATGTGAGAATATCGCGAAATCTCGCCAGAAAATGATCCCTGCATATTTCTAGAATTACTCCAAGATTCCCAGCATGATTTTCAACACTACCCACATATTTCCAGCCATAAACATAGATTTACAGCATTACCTACAGTTTTCCAGCATTACCCTAGATTTCCAGCATCACCCTTCAATTTCCAACATTACCTATTTTTTCCAGTATTACCAACATATGAGTGTTACCTACAAATTTCTAGCATTAGTCCAAGATTTCCAACATGACCCACAGATTTACAGCATTAGCCACTGATTTCCAGCATTACTCAATGAGTCATAGAGTTCCAGAATTACCCACAGATTTCCAGCATTTTACACTGATTTTAAACATTACCCACAGATAATAAGCATTGCCAACAAATTTCCAGCATCATCCACAAATTTCCAAAATGATCCATATATTTCCAATATTACCTGCATGTTACCAGATTACCATCCACAGTTTACCAGCATTACCCAAATATTCCCAACATTATCCAGATTTCCAGCACTACCCACAGATTTCAGCATTACTCACAGATTTTCAACATGACCCACATGTTTCCAGCATTATCCACTAATTTCCAGAATTACCCACACATTTCTAGCATTATTCACTGATTTTCAACATTTCTCACATATTTCCAGCATTACATACAAATTTCCAGCAGTACCCCTAGATTTACAGCATTACCCATATATTTCCAACATCACCTACACATTTCCAGCACTACCCACAGATTGCTAGCATAACCCATATTTCCAATATTACCCACAGATTTCCAGTATTACCGCCCCCCGCCCCCGCCACCCCCCCCCCCCCCACCCGACACCCCCTCTTTCCAGCTTTACTCACCTATTTCCAGCATGACCCACAGATTTCATATATTCTGTAGAATCCAATGATTCTGTTAACAGACAGTGATGGTCCTGATCAGGCTGTGTGGATGAGCAGGCTGATCTGGGCCTTTGCTGTCTGCATATGCCCAAAGACACATTTTTGCATGCACTGGGGACTACTCAGGTTTTGTTTGTTTGTGTTGAGGTTTTACGGCCCAGTCAACGCAATGGGGTCATGTCGAGCGCAGTCAGTTTACTTAACCACACTTTTACTGGGCAGGCTTAGTCCTCTAAGCGGTAAACCAGCATTCTGCACATTCTTTAACCAGAAACTGACAACTGCCCTTCTTGAATCAGTGGAAGGGAGAGAACGACCGTAGAAAATATTTCATGATCAATCTCCACGAAAGAATGTTGCCAACCTCGGCGGGGATTGAACCCGCGACCTCCTGGTCTTCAGTCGGACGGCGCATCCAACTGAGCCACCGAGGCCGGCGACTACTCAGGTATGTAGACTGCACTGGCAAAACGATGCAATCCAAGCCACTGAGCTTCAAATGAGGTGCTAATTGAGCCAGTGCATGACAAAACCTACAAAATGGCATGTGCCCCCAGTGAAGACAGATCAGCCGTGGCATCTTCCCAGTCTGATCAGTCTTTGCTACCAGCCTGAAGAAAGCTTGTATCCTTAGCTACCCAATAAGCACACAGCGAAGACTCTGATCAGACTGGGTGGATGCCCAGGCTGATCTGAGTCTTTGCTGGCCCAACATGCCATTTTGTAGGTTTTGTCATGCGCTGGCTCAATTGTCAGGATAATTCAAGACAATTTTTGTCATTTATGCATAAAAATACAGTTGACTCTCTTTATAAGTGCGTCCAATGGGAACTACGAAGCAGTTCCCCAAACAGCGGAGTGGTATGGCGTTCAGACGCACTACTATAGATTACCTATGTGACCAGTGATGTTTGTGACCAAACATGTGATGGTCCAACAAATACTTGGGTGGTTCAATGCTTATCCTGAAAAACAATAAGCATTACATGATTTGGCAGAGACTATTAACATGGCGGCCGTGTCAATAATAGCAACAAAATAGCCAATAACGCCAAGTATTCCCATTGCAAGGGGTTGAATCACGAGACTTATGACGTCAGCCTACAAAATTTGCAATTGCGGCCATTTTGAATTTTGTCTCCACTTCCAATTTTATTTCTAACCATTCTCCATCTATTTACAAGCTAAGCATGATTCCTTTTGTGCATAAGGTACACTTTGATGTAGATTTTTAGATAATACAGACTTTACGCTCTTTTCATGTGATAATCTTAAAAAACTTTGACACAGATAAGCGAACGATAGTATATTGTCATTGTACCTGTCATCGGTATACACTAGTTTTCGGTATTCAGAAAGCATGGTCCCCGCCCATTGGGGCCCACGAAATAGATGGGCTGCCTAAAGCCTCCATGGCAGAGCTGCCAGTAACTAAGCAGGACCCAAATTCATGTGATTGGGTCGGGTAAAAGTCCCACAAATTTGGAGGCAATGTCTCTGAACTACTGAAATATTTTTGACTTGGATGTTATATCGCATATCATGCAGTGGATTAGAAGTCAAGCGTGGTCTGAAATCAAATTCAGTTAGATCTGGCCAACCCAACTATGAAGCATGTGATGATAAGTTGGACGCATGGATATAGGCAGCACCTATTAAATTCCTATTACCGACACTCGTTACAGCTTTAAATTTCATTATAATGGTGATTTGAATGGTATAAAAACTTCGCTCAAAAGGTGACAGTTAACCTGAAATTATGCAAAGACATTATACTTAATACTGCAAGAAACATGTTTTGGATATTTGTTAGAATTGCCTCACTGAGGCAATTCTAACAAATATCCAAAACATATGTTCCATGAGGATGTAAAAATATGGAACAAAGCCTTCCTTACATATCAATTTGCTCATTAAGGATTCGATTTTACAACAGCAAATTCATTTTAATGGCAACATCTTTGGGAACAGATGCTGTCGTTGTAATGAGGGTCCACTGTATATTTGTACATACTCACTGGTACAACCACAGTGCAGCAATTCCAGTGGGGACAGAAATTCATGGCAATTCCAGCGAGTACCCACAAGATATGCTCTTTTGTATTAAAATAACAGACTTATTATTTAGGAACTATGGCCTTTTCAATGTAAATAATAGTAAGAGGCTGAGAGCCCTTTTCTTTTGACCTGGCAAATACAAATTACCATATCTGATGAAATTACTGCATATTTGATGTGACTGATGCACATTATAACCCTATAAGAGCACAAACAAGCAATTTGTGATTTTTTTTTTTCCAGATTACAGCTACTGTACTTTTATTCAGTTCTCTATTAACCCTTGTCCTGCTGAATAAATTAAGATGCCATGCCCACTTCTTATTTTCAGCCAATCAGATTACTTGATCCTGATTGACGGTGTAAATTCACAAACTTGATGGCAAACAGTGCACATCCAGATCAGTTGGCATCTGGATCTACACTGTTTGCAAAGGTAGGGTACATCCAGGTTCAGCAGGACTAGGGTTAAAAGGATTTGTGTGGGTACTCATTAGAATTGCCTTGGCAAGTCTAAGCTATTCTAAAGAGTTCCCACATCATATCTATATAATTTTTAAAGCATTCAGTATGTAAGCATGAAATAATAATAAATCAATTTTTTATGTACAGTATAACCGATTGGGTAATTCAACAGACGATAAATTGGTGGTATAGTTCTAATTTTTCCAAGAAAACATGATTTGACATTTCATGCAAATTGTCTCCATTGCATGAAACATCAAATCCTGTTTTCAAGAATAAGAAAAATATATCAATATGTGGTCTACTAAAAATTTTACCCAAAATGCTACAAGCTTTAAATTTGTTTAGGTTGATGCATTTAATGCTCTTCATGCTGGGTAAAATTATCCCAGCAGATGACATTTTGAAACATTTTCCCTCATTTTGACCAGAAAATAGAATTTGATATTTCATGCAAATTGTCTCCTTAGGAGACAATATGCATGAAATGTCAAATCCTATTTTCTGGGACATATAAGAAAAATATCATTGATTTGTCTGCTGAATTTGCCCAAAGCATACTGTGTTGATCTGTTTAGTTTGATGCAGTTAAACCGTTTATAAAAAATTCTTTCTTCTGGTAATATGATTTAACTTTAAAAATATCCTTTTCAACCTTTACCACTCTCATGGCTAATTCAGCAGATGACAAAGTGATTGTATTTTTCTTATTTTTCACAGAGTGCTAAGCATTAAATTTTGTTCAGGCTGATGCAGTAAATGCTCTAAATATGTTGGGTAAAAATTTCAGCTGATGGCATTTCCAAACATTTCATCTCCTTTTACCCGGAAAATACTTTACTGTTTCATGCAAAGAGACAATTTGCATGCAGGAGACAATTTGCATGAAATGTCAAAGCCGCTATTTTATGGGAAAAATAAGAAAAGTATCATCAATTTGTCGTCTGCTGAACAAGACCAAAGTGTGCTAAGTGTTAATATTGTTTAGTTCGATGCAGTCAAACAGTTTATAAATTATTATTTCTTCTGGTAAAATGATCAACCCTTAAAATATCCCTACTGTATTCAGTTTTTAATATCATAAGCTAGATAAGAATTTTATTTGTCACATCCATCTATACAAATATGGCCCTCCTAACTGTTTTCATTTTAACCCTTGTCCTGCTGAATAAATTAAGATGCCACGCCCACTTCTAATTTTCAGCCAATCAGATTATTTGATCTGGATTATTGCTATAAATTCACATACTTATTGACAAACAGTGCAGATCCAGATCAGCTGGCTTCTTCAGAAGCCAACTGATCTGGATCTACACTGTTTACAAAGGCACGGCATATCCGGGTTCAGCAGGACAAGGGTTAATTCTTGGCATGCTGGGAAAATATTTCAGCAGACAACACTTTGAAATATCTCACTTGTATTTCCCAGAAAACAGGTTTTGATATTTTGTGCAAATTATCTCTTTAGGAGACAATTTGCATAAAATGTCAAATCCTGTTTTCTGGGAAGAACAGGAAGATTATACCGTTGATTTGTCGTCTGCTGAATTTGCTCAAAGCGTGCTAAGTGTTAACCCTTAAAGCGCCAATCACAACTGCAGCAGACGACATTTAGAAATATTTTTTTTTAATTTTTCAAAGAAAACAAGTCTTGATATTTCATGTGAATCGTCTGCTTGGCAGACGAGTCACATGAAATATCAAGACTTGTTTTCTTTGAAAAATTAAGAAAATAAAAATAAATGTCTGCTACAAATTTTGCTTGGTGTTTTAAGAGTTAATTTTGTTTAGTTCGATGCAGTTAATAAATTCTTTCTTCTGGTAAGAAGATCAACACTTCAAACATCTCTACTTTGTATAATTTTTTTTACTACTTCTAAGCTATACATAATTCACTTTTTTTTGTAATACTATAAGGTAAATAAGAATTTTATTCCTCACATCCATCTACACAAGGTATGGCCCTTATAATTTGTACCAACCCTTTTCCTTTATATAATGCTTAGCACGCTGGAGGAAATTTTAGCAGATGATGTTTTGAAATACCTTTTTTTTCCTCTTAAAGAGACTTTGATTGATTGTGTTGGGGTTTAACGACACGTCAACCCTTGAGGGTCATTTTGTGTCGTCTCCCAGAGAAAGGGAGAAAAGAGATAGAAGAGAGAGTAGAGGAGATGAAAGAGAGGGACAGGGAAGAAAGAGGAACAGGAATGAAAGTGAAGAAACAGAAGAAATAAAAACATTCCCCCTCTACCCTTACCCACTACAAGGATAGCAGGCCTTGCCCAACTGTAAGCCAATATCAGTTGGACGCCCCAGTGATGTAAGATACACAGCACCTTCGCACCACCCGACCACCCAATCTGAATAAAATGTCAAGATTTTTTTTTCTGGGGGAAAAAAAAAGAGCTGTAGCAGGACAGCATAGCTCACCTGAATCGCCAATAAAATGGTACAAGAATGCTGCAGGAGTCAATATCACACCTGCACTGGGCAAAGTTATATGAGTATAATACATAGGGAAGTAAGTAACTTACCTCAAACTTTAGGTCATACTAAATTGGAAAGTACAGGTATGATGTTTATACATGAAATGCTATTCAAGATATAAGGCAAAATCACTGCATCATGAAATATAGGTCACTGTGACTTACATATACTTTGAAGTCAGAATTTGGGTCATACTGACTCATAATCTAAAAGTGTGATGTTTATACATCAAATATTCTTCAAGGTATGTTAAACTAACCAGACTGTGAAATATAGGTCAATGTGACCAACATTTATTATTAGGCGATGCTAAAGGATATTCTGAACTTATGGTGTTTACAAAAGAAATACTTTTCAAGATAAAAGGCAAATCACTGCACTGTGAAATATAGGTCACTCTGACCTACATGTACATTAGTTTTAAGATCTTTGGGTCATATCAACTCATAATCTGAAACTATGATATTTATACGCCAAATATTCTTCAAGGTATAAGGTAAAATCACCAGACTGTAAAATATAGGTCACTGTGAGTACATTTATTTTGAAGGCAAACTTCTGGTCATACTGACTCATAATCTGGAAGTATGATGTTTATATACCTAATATTCTTTAAGATATAAGGTAAAATTACCAGACTGTGAAATATAGGTCACTGTGACCTATATTTATCTTGAAGTCAAACTTTGAGTCGTACTGACTCATAATCCAAAAGTATGATCCCAGCTAGCATTCTACGTAAATCTACATCGGTCTGTCATCGGCCCGTCAGCTACCCTGACGGGCCGATGACGGCCCGATATAGATTTACGTAGAATGCTGACTGGGATGTTTATACACCAAATATTCTTCATGATATAAGGTAAAATTACCCGACTGTTAAATATACATCAGTGTGCCCAAGATTTATTTTGAGATCAAATGCTGGGCGATATTGAAAAATAATCTGAAAGTATGGTGTTTATGCATGAAACACTTTATATATATAAGGCAAAATTACTGGACTGTGTGACCTACATTTATTTTGAGGTCAAAATTTGGGTAAACTGACTGCTTATTGGAAAGTGTGAGATATGAACTTTTGAAAAATTTTAACATAAAACTTTAAGTAGTGTGACAGGAACGTGGACACAGACTACTGGGGTGACTACAACAGCTCTCGATGTACTTCGTACAGACGAACTATAAAAATCACCGATTTTTTGTCTGCTGAATTTGCCCAAAATGTGCTAAGCATTAATTTTGTTTTCAATGCAGTTCAAGAGTTATAAATTCTTTCTTCAGGTAGATGATCAACTCTCAAAACAACTTTTTTAACATTGTAAGCTAAATAAGAATTTTATTTGTACCATCAATCTATACAAATATGGCCCTACCCTATTTCTTTTAAGGCTTGGCAAGCTGGGTAAAATTTTCACAAGTTAACATTTTGTTGTTTTTTTTCCCCAGAAAATAGGCATGACATTTCATGCAAATTGTCTCCTATGGAGCTAATTTGCATGAAATGTCAAAGCCTATTTCTGGGAAAAATAAGAAAAAAATATCATCAATTTGTCATCTGCTGAATCAGCCCAGAGATTGTTAAGGATTAATATTATAATCTGCAAAATATACCTTGCACAAAAGTCCTGCATAGTTCAACGAGTTAATAAATTTCAATTTATATGCCTAACATGTTCTCAAATTTGACTGCATCATGCATCTTTAAACCTTTGAACTTCGTTTCTTTGAAGAATATTTTGCAGTGATCAACAGCATAAAAGTGATGTATGATGCATTTCGAAAGACATAGCTCCAGAAAAGAGGGGGTATCAGGTAAATATTTTTCTTATTTGTCCATGAGAACATATGTTGTGGGTACTTATTAGAAACGCCTCAGCCAGGTGCTTCTAATGAGTACCCACAACATATGTTTTCATGAACAAGTAAGAAAAACATCAACAATTTTTGGTTGAAAAAAAAAAGCACCTTATCTGGAGCTATGAAAAGATATACCATGTGCGGATGGTGGGGGTGGGGGGAGCTACTATTATTACAATGTCCCCCACATGACTAGTGGTGGGGGACAAATAAACAAGAGGCCCATGGGTCAAAATGCTCATCTGAGTTAACTGCTGTAGGCAATGGCTTAAATAGTTTTTGAGATATCTTGCTTACAAGGTTAAAATGCTGAAATTTTCAAAGGACCACAAGTAAAAAAAAAAAAAAAAAGAATTCTGAAATTTTCAAAGGACCATAAGTAAATAAAAATAAAATCAGATTTTTTCAAAGTTAATTGGGTCACTTATCATCCCCTATCAGCGCATTAAGTTTCAATTCAACAGCTCAAGTAGTTTGTTTGAGATATCTTGCTTGCAACATTTCATTGAAATTTTTTGCAAAGGAGCATAACTAAAAAAGTTAGCTTGTGGAAGTGACAGTGTCATCACTTGAGATACATCAATTAAAGGCAACCATTTTGTTTGGTTGGTATGGCAATTTTTTAAGCTATGAAAATTGTGAAACACCAGCGGGAAAAGAAAACCATTTGAAATACTAGCAGGGAAATAAGACCATGTGATGTGCCAGCAGGGAAAGAAGGTCCTGTGAAGCACCAGCAGGGAAAGAGGACCATGTAGAGCTTGTTTATTTGTCAATTTTTAGCTCTGGTGGCCATTTTGTTCAGCATAGTGAAACCATTTTAGTCATTTAGGTAAAAAGACTTAAAAGGAACCTGTCTGTGAAATTATTTTGAAATCAGGGCACAGACCATGGAGGAGATGTCCTTGAAAGCTTTTTCTATTTTTAGCTCTGGCGACCATTTTGTTCAGCAGAGCAGAATCATTTTAGCAATTTTGGTAAAGGGGCATAAGAGAAATATTTCTGTGAACTTATTTTGAAATCTGGCCACTGGCCATGGAGATGTTGTTTAAAGGTTCTTCTATTTCTAACTTTGGTGAGCATTTTGTTCAGTAGAGGGAAAACATTTTAGCAATTTTGGTACATGTGATATGAGGAACATTTCTGTGAAATCATTTTGAAATTGGGCCACTGGCCAAGAAGAAGATGTTGTTTAAAGGTTTTTTTGTTTGTTTTTTTTTATTTTTAGACCTTGTGGTCATTTTGTTCAGCCCAGTGAAACCATTTTAGCAATTTTGGTAAAGGGGCATAAGAGGAACACCTCTGTGAAATCACTTTGAAAATTTTGGTACAGGGCCATTGGAGGAACACTTCTGTGAAAATATTTTGAAATCGGGCATTGGCCAAGGATGAGACGTTGTTTGAAGATTTTTCTATTTTTAGCTCTGGTGACCATCTTGTTCAATGCAGCAGAACCATTGCGGCCATCTTGGATTTCTGATCGATACGATCTTAGCTTGTTTCAATCCAGAAGTCATCCTGCTGCTACAAAGCAAGTTTCAGCTAAAAGCGACCAAAGGTTTGGGAAGAGATGTCAAAAATTGAATTTCGAGCTGTGATGGCCATCTTGGATTTTCAATCGGCTCAGTTTTAGCTATTTTGTGTCTACTAAGCACCCTAATGCTCAAGTTTCCATTCAATTGAATTATAGAGGAGATGTCCAAAATATGAATTCTCAACATTTTATAGGGCCCATACAAATGCATGGGGAAGCAAATGTGACCTTGCGGTAAAAAGGTCAAACGTCCCAAAGGAAGTGTTCTTTTCTTTTAGAGTAAATCAGCCTATACAATTTCAGTAAGACTTCTCTCATTCTTGAACTGAAATGATTTTTTATGGCATCCCTGAATTAATGTTGCCAACATTAATTCAAAGATACCAACAGTGAGAGATACAATAATAAAAAAATCATGTCATTTTTGATCCAGTTCAAAAATCAGAGACTAACTGAAATTTTAAAGGCTGTAAGATGCCTCATTTTATGATAGCATTAATACTATATATCAATTTATTAAACCTTTCTTGGATAAAAAATGTCTATTTTTGAGGAATATGAAGCCTTTAGAAAGTCAGGCAAGTCACCATATGCGGAGCCTTTTTCAGAAACATACACTGTCTTTCAGTTTCAATATTCAAGCAAAAATCAATGTAGCTACCATATTAAATCATAGCTCTAGATAAGAAAAGGTATCCGTATCAGTGAATATTTTTCTTATTTCTCCATAAAAAACATATGTTATGGATACTCATTAGAAGTGCCTCACTGAGGCACTTCTAATGAGTACCCACAACATATGTTTTTGTTGAGAAATACCTTTAAGAAAAAAATATTTGTACTTTTTCGCTAAAAAAAAGTGCCTTTTCAAGAGCTATGTAAATAAACCCTAAGTATTGGGACAAGTAGACAGACTAAGGAAACAGTGTAGACCTAGATCAAACACCCAAGAATAGGGCTTCTGATCAGGGGCTCACACTGATAGTCAACTGGACTTGTTAAAATTTTAGATATGGTAAAGCATTAAGATGTCCCAATATTTAGAGTATATATGGTAGCTCCAGTCTTGTAAGACACTTACTTGTTGCTTTCTCTAAAATCAAAAAGTAACATTTTCATTATAACATAATTATCATTATGTTTTAGGTAATTAATCATAAGACCTGCCTCAATGAGGCAATTCTAATGTGTATCCACAACATGTTTCTGTGGTGAAAAAAGTACAACATATATCTAGGTACCTTATTTACCTGAAGCACAAAAGTTCTTGGCGCCTCAAAATGATATTTTACCAGAATAACCCTAATGCACCTATCAATATTTTGCCCAAGAGGCGGCTGATAGATAGGATTACCCCAGGGAATTAGATTTAGATAGTTTTAAGAACTTTATGTCTAATTCCTTACATATGAGTTCTAATTTTGTGTCAAAAATCCTGGGGGAGCCTCAAACCAGATTTTTCACTTATTATTGAGTCCAGCTATATCCTATATACCATGCTATAATGAATCATGTTATAAAGAGGTTTTTGTGTATTTACAACTTCAGAAGAAGCATGATTTGCATACCCCTCCTATAGAGCTCATGATGTTATAGCATAAGGGGAATGAATACACTTCCAGGGAAGGTAATGCTGTCAAAATGCTTTTGCTTATATAATCCCGTCTCAAAAGAGGTCTACTCTAAAAGGAAAGAATTTGCTCCCTTTCCTTTTAGTGTAGACCCTGTTTCAGTAGGATTATGGTGTGTAGGAAGCTATAAAGGAGGTCAGAAAGTTATCTCTCTTGAATAAAATGGTAGAAAGGCTATTACTGTGCTTTTGACTATCCCTCAGAAAGACGCTTTTCACTTGGCATTTTATTCTAAATGAAAACACTGATTTCTGATCGACAATATTTTGTCAGGAACCATTTGTCTTTTCTGTTTCTCTGCTTTGTTTTCTAATATTTACCATAAAATTAATTTTATGGCTAAAAAAAAGTCTGACCTATGCAATTTTTCTGCAGTGAACAGAATTTTTGGAAAATTTTTAGTAGAAAATATTTTTTGCTTTTCTTTATGAATTTTAAAATACTGATGTTCCATAACAACATTGTGAACATTTCAGAAATTTTGAACATAAGGAACTTGTTGAAAACCCGCCTCAGGTTTACCTATCCTACCAATATCTGCATATTTTGCAGCCAATTTTACTATGGGAAAAAAAAAAAATTAAACCAATGTATAGAAAAAACATACAGATATGACAAAATGGTTTTATATCAAATCATAAGAAAATTTTGCAAATTTACTTCTTCTGTGTAAAGTGTCAGGCAAAAAACAACTTCCTGAAAGATGCTGACAGGACAGTTCATCACGAAAACACGCCTATATAATTTTGACCCCCTTAAACCCCACTTTTATATAGTAAAACTGGGGTTTACAGGGGTATACATTATTTTCCTTATTTCTGCTGGAAACCATAGATTTTGGGTACTCGTTAGAACCACCTCACCGAGGCAGTTCTAACAAGAACCCACAATCTATGTTTTGAGCAGACATAGGAAAAATATCAGAACTTTTTATCTGAAAATTTTCATTTTTTGGTGGTAAAATTTTCAATATATTTGAGTAGGCATGTTTTCATAATGTAGTGTGTCGAGTCCCCTTAACACACCTTTTCTTTACTCCAGATCCATTCAGATTCAGGCAAGAATTATAATGACTGTAGACTGTTGAACAGGTAAGTATTTAGAAAGATATTTTCTTATTTTTCCATGAAAACATATGCTGCATCATCTCATCACAACTGAAAAATTGTAGTACACATCAACATGACCATATTTTTTCTGAAGAGATTAGAAAATATCAATATTTTATCTAAAAAAATAACATCTTGTCAACAGGACTCCTATAGATTAACCCTTAACGCTTAGCACTCTGGGTAAAATTTTCAGCAGACAACATTTTGAAATAGTTTTCTTATTTTTCCCAGAAATCAGGATATGACATTGCATGCAAATTGTCTCCTAAGGAGACAATTTGCATGAAATGTCAAATCCTGTTTTTTAGGAAAAATAAGAAAAATATAATCAATTTGTCATCTGCTGAAAATGCCCAGAGAGTGGTAAAGGTTAAAGCGCCAATCACAACAATTGTCATCTGCTTTGTCTTCTGCCGGTTACTTTAAAAGTCTTTGTTGCAAACAGTGTGGACCCAGATCAGACTGGAGCAGTCTGATCTGGGTCTACACTGTTTGCCAATTGGCAAAAATAGGTTTGAAAAGTTTGCAAGAATATTCAGCAGACGACAAAAATAGACGACATATTCAGATGCAGATTTTCTTGTCGTTATAAGGGTTAATCCTTTAAAACGCCAAGCAAAATTTGAAGCCGACAACATTCAATTACTTTTTTTTTTCATAGAAAATAAGTCTTGACATTTCATGTGAATCTGCCTGGCAGATGATTGACATTCAATGTCAACCCTTATTTTCTTTGAAAAATAACGAAAAAAAACTATCTGAAAATGTCGTCTGCTGCAGTTGTGATTGGCGCTTTAATGGATAAAGAGATACTGCTTTCATAACTCAAGATAATTAAAACTTTGCATGTTGGGTACTTAACCCTTGTCATGCTGAATATATTAAGATGCCACACCCACTTCTAATTTTCAGCCAATCAGATTACTTGATCCAGATTGTTCATATAAATTCTGATACTTAATGGCAAACAGTGCAGATCCAGATCAGTTGGCTTCTTCAGAAGCCAACTGATCTGGATCTACACTGTTTGCAAAGCAGGATATATCCGGGTTCAGCAGGACAAGGGTTAACTTGCAACAGACAATATTTTGAAATATAGTTACTTGTGATTCTTTGTTTGTTTTTTTATAGAAAATAAGATTTGATAGTTCAGGCAAATTGTTCCAGAAAATAGCATTTGACTTTTCATGCAAAATGTGTCTCAAATACCAAGCCCAATTTTCTGGGAAAAAAATCATGCAAATGTGTCTAAAATACCAAGCCCAATTTTCTGAGAAAAAAATCATGCAAATGTGTCTCAAATACCAAGCCCAATTTTCTGGGAAAAAAATAAAGAAAAAAAAAAACATATCACCAATTTGACATCTGATGAGAATTTGTCAAGTATATGTTAAACCAAACACTTACTGATATATCATTTTCCCAGGAAAGCATAAGCTGTGGGAATATATACACTCTAGCTTAAAAATTGCCACAGTGAGGTAATTCTAATGAGTATATACAATGTTTTTGTGAAGAAATAATAAAATTGTCTGGAAACCTTATTAACCCTTCTCTTGCTGAACATGACATGCCCTGTCTCAGCAAACAGTGTAGATCCAGATCAGTTGGCTTCTGAAGAAGCCAACTGTTCTGGATCTGCACTGTTTGTCATTAATTATGAGAATTTCTATCAAAAACCTGGATCAAGGAGTCTGATTGGCTGCATTTGAAGTGGGTGTGACATCTTAATTTATTCAGCAGGGCAAGGGTTACGTTCCTCCCCTTTCAATACTTATCCTTAACTTTGAACGTCCATTTTACTACCTGAAAAACTACCAGGTGAGTTTCAAACAATGTAGACCCTGATCATTCTGCATTCTGCAGCATCTGATCTGGGTCTATACTGTTTGCTCAGGCCTGTCCCAATACTCGCAATAAATATGGTAAGATATTTTTTCTTACTTGTCTGTGAATATAATCATCCTTCTACAATCAACGCCATGAGATAATTCTAAGAAGCTGTTAGAATCTATGTTTCCGTGGAATAATAATAATAGTAAATATTTGTGATACTCCGCTTATTATCTGAAGTCCAAAGTGAGCAAAACCTACATACTGTATTTACTATATGTATTCAGACATTTACCCTATGTATTCAGACAGACAGGTCTGAGCAAACAGTGCAGACCCTGATCAGATGCCACAGAATGCAGCATCTGATCAGGATCTACACTGTTTGTTACACATCCAAAATACTTCAGACACAACAAAAGGCAGCCAAATTGACTTGTTCAAATTTTAGGAGCAGTATGGTAAAAAACTATGATGTCCAAATACTTAGGGCAAATATGCTAAAGCATAACGTCACAATGAGAACCTATCAGAACTCGCTGCGATTTATGAATGAGCAAGGCAATGAGGCAGAAACAGCGATTACTAAGAGGCTGCAAAGAATATTGATTAATCTGTAACAGCGCAAAACAAAATTGTAACAGACGACACTATTGTTTTTTCATTATTTTTTAAAGAAAATACGACTTGGCATTTCATGTGAACCATCTGCTAGGCAGATGGTTCACATGAAATTTCATGCTTTATTTTCTCTGAAAAATAATAATAATAAAAAAAATTCAGAATTTCGTCTGCTACAATTTTTCTCAGAGCTTGACAGGATAACATTAGCTTCTAGATACTTTTCATTGTCTTCCGAATTAATGGTTAAAGTGCCAATCAGAAAAGCAGCAGATGGACATTCTAAAATATGTTGTTTTTTAGATATATTTCAGAGAAAAAAAAGCTTGTTATTTCATGAGAATAGTCTGCTAGGGTAGATGTTCACAAGAAATGTCAAAAAGATATTTCCTCTGTTTCATGCTGCTTTCAACATTATTTAAGTCATGATGAAACCATGATAATGAAAGGCTCTGTGAAAATGAAGTGTCATGAGTTGAATTCTGCCTCCAGTAGGATGTAAACTTGGACTTTGTAATCTGGAGTTGGAAGCACTGGCCACTCAGCCACCCGGACTCTGAATCAAATGTACTAGAATTCTATTTCTGAGATTTACCATATTAACCCAAAGACAAGAGCTATGCTGGAACTGAAAGATCAGCAATGCAAACCTTCCTGAAAACAATCTGATCTGGGTCTACACTGTTTGCTCAGGCATGTTTGTCCAAATACTTAACGTAAATATGGTAACATTCTCCTACAATAACCACTGGACACAGTTGTTCAAAGAATCATTAACTTAACAAACTCATTTATGACAAACCGGTTTACTGTTGTAGCTAAAGTATTTTCAAATACATTATTTTTGCTTCAAAAATGTGAGTAGCTTTTGCAATGCAAAAGTTACTCATTTTTTCAGCAATAATATCAATGTATTTGCCATATTTCAGGATAGAAATTTTAACATTACGTTGGCTAACAACTTTGTTATGTTCTGAACAACTGGGCCCTGCTTTTTAAATGTATCATATTTACCCTAAGTATTCAGATAGAAAGGTCTGAGCAAACGCATAGACCCAGATCATACACCATAGAAAATGGCACTACCAGTCATCCATCCAGCAGTTTCAGACATGGGTAGTAAAAATGACTTGTTCAAATTTTAGGATAAATATGGTAAGGAATTAAGGTGTCCCAATATTTAGCATAAACATGGTAAAACACAACAGCCTAATCAGCATCATGTAAGTTTAATGTACCAATAAAAACTTTTATAGCAGATAAACCCTAAGGTTATATATAAAGAAATGAATTCAATAAAGCATTATGACCAGCAACCACTGATGTACTAGCTGACCTTGGCTTTTGCTGTTAGAATAAGTAACTGTGCACCAACACTTAGTATTGCTCCTAGACTGGCTCAAGTCTATAGTGACAAAATAATTTTTCTTATAATCTGTTTTATGATCCACTAAAATAAAACCAAAGTAATATCATGACTATAGAGGCTGGTCACTAGTGACCAGCCTTTATAGTAATGACATTTTTTTTTTTTTTTTGTTTTTTTTGTTTTTGTTTTATCTTAATGGATTATCAAACAGGATTATGAGATAAATATTTAGTCACTGGAGACTGGAGTCAGTCTATATTGCCCCTGGTATCATACCTCCAGATAGGTGATGCCTTAGATGTACTTATTTATTATACCCAGACACTGCATCCAGAAAGTTATTTTTCATATTTCTCCATGAAAACATATGTTGTGGGTACTCATTTGAAATGCCTCAGTAAGGCACTTCTAATGAGTACCCACATTATCATAGAAGAATAAGACAAGGTATTCTAATGGGTGCCCACAACATGTTTTCATGAAGGAATAAGGCAAGGCTTTCTAACAAGTACCCACAACATGTTTTCATGAAGAAATAAGATAAGGTATTCTAATGAGTACCCACAACATGTTTTCATGGAGGAATTAGACAAGGCCTTCTAATGAGTACCCACAACATGTTTTCATGGAGGAATAAGACAAGTATTCTAATGAGTACCCACAACATGTTTTCATGGAAGAATAAGACAAGGCCTAGGTATTCTAATGAGTACAGGTACCCACAACATGTTTTCATGAAGGAATTAGGCATGGTATTCTAATGAGTACCCACAACATGTTTTCATGGAGGAATAAGACAAGGTATACTAACGAGTACCCACAACATATTTTCATGGAGGAATAAGACAAGGTATTCTAATGAGTACCCACGTTTTCATGGAGGAATAAGACAAGGTATACTAATGAGTACCCACAACATATTTTCATGGAGGAATAAGACAAGGTATTCTAATGAGTACCCACAACATGTTTTCATGGAAGAATAAGACAAGGTATACTAATGAGTACCCACAACATATTTTCATGGAGGAATAAGACAAGGTATTCTAATGAGTACCGACAACATGTTTTCATGGAGGATTAGACAAGGTATACTAATGAGTACCCACAACATATTTTCAAGGAGGAATTAGACAAGGCATTCTAATGAGTACCCACAACATGTTTTCATGGAGGAATAAGACAAGGCATTCTAATGAGTACCCACAACATGTTTTCATGGAGGATTAAGACAAGGTATTCTAATGAGTACCCACAACGTGTTTTCATGGAGGAATAAGACAAGGCATTCTAATGAACACACATTTTCATGGAGAAAAAAGACAAAAAAAATTACATACCTTTTTAGTTGAAAAAGGAGTGAGCACTCATTTTTAACTAGATGAACCATAGTTCCTGTTTGGAAGGTATCAACATAATATTTTTCTTAATTATTTTGAAAACATATGTTGTGGATACTCATTAGAAGTGCCTCAGTGAGGCACTTCTAATGAGTACCCACAACATGATATTTTCATGGAGAAATAAGAAAAATATCTGTACAAATTTCACCTTAATATCTGGCACTAGGAGATCAACCCCTTGTTATCTGCCCACAAAGTGCACATAACCAGATTAACAGAAAGTCTTGCGATTATATACTGGCATTACTAAAGAAAATATTGAATGGCACAATTTTCTGACATAGTTTATGTTTAGTTTCCTTACAAGTGCTACCTGTTATAAGAAGGCTTGGCATAGTAAAATAAATACTTCACTCCTGAGAGACTGATAGCAAAAAATATCTACCTTCAGAATATGACTGATAATTATTTTCCTCAAGGTGGTATTTTTAACTTATCTCCCTCTCAGGAATGCAATATTTATGTGTGTACATTTTTTTTTCTATTTTTGTACTAAATTCTTTTGGTGCAAAAATAACAATTCTTAAAAATAAAACCTAAATATTCAGATATACAAACTTGAGCAAACAGTGTAGACCCAGATAGGATTTGACACTCCATGCAAATTGTCTCCCTAGGAGACAATTTGCTGAAGTGTCAGATCCTATTTTCTAGCAAAAAATAAGAAAAAATTCATCAGTTTGTTGTCTGTTGGATCTGTCCATAGCACAGTAAGTGTTAAATAGGGCAAAAGTTTATGTAAGGTTATTATTATAAAACATCCAGGTCACATGAGGGGTCACTGCTCTCACATGTATGAGGAAATGTTTACAGGTGTAAGCCAAAAATAACATAAGAATGCCATATTTATCCTAAATCTTCTGACTCCTTAACGCTTAGCACTCGGGGTAAATTTTCAGCAGACAACATTTTGAAATATTTTTTGTCTTATTTTTCCCAGAAAACAGGATTCAACATTTCATGCAAATTGTCTCCACTAGAGACAATTCATATGAAATGTCAAATCCTGTTTTCTGGGAAAATTAAGAAAAATATCACAAATTCGTTTTCTGCTGAATTTAGCCCCAAGAGTGGTAAGGTCAACTCTTTACCTTAACATTTGAACAAGTTCATTTAACTACCTTAACTGACATATCTAAAATTTGCTGGAAGAGGGACAAACAGTGTAGTCCCTAATTAGATGACACATTCTGATCTCATCTGGTCTACATTGTTCGCTCAGGCCGGTCTGTCCAAAAAACTTAGGATAAATACAATAAAATCAATGAAAAAAAAACCTAATGCCATGGGAAACAAGAAAAATAATAAAATGGCCTAAGTCCCCACCGCATGGAACAAAATTGGCAAAGGCAGATACCTCAGGGATCAAAAGGGCTAAAGTTGCCTTTCTTGATCATAACACATCACCCCATCAAACTTATTATGTGTGTGAAGTTTCATAAAAAGATTCAAGAGAGGGTTAACTCTTTTACTGCCATAGGCAATAATAATAGGATTTCTCAAACAGCATAGATCCAGACGATGAGCAGTTTCATCTGGATCAACACTGTTTGATATTCAGTCTTTCAATTTTACGTATAAACTTCTTTCATATAGATAGTTTGTTAAAAAAACAACAACAAAGCAGACGACAAATGTAGTCCGAAATTTGGCATCGAAAGTGTTATAGAGTTTAATAACAGCCTGGACACAAAGTATAACAGAACAACAGACAAACAAACTGATGGACAGACTGATGGAATCCTATTATTCTCTGAAAATAATAAATAATTCACAATATGATCAGCTGCTGACATGGTTGACAAATCCTCTAGATCTGTTAAACCTTTACACCCTCGAGGCAAATTCGGCAGACGATAAATTTGACATTTTTTCTTAAATTTCCTAGAAAATAGGATTTGATATTTCATGCAAATGGTCTCATATGGAGACCATTTGCATGAAATGTCAAAGCCTATTTTCTGGGAAAAATCAGCAGAATATTTCTCTATGTCATCAGGTGAAATTTTTTCCAGGATGCTAAGCATAATGAATGTAGGAAGAAACCCTTGATGAAAGAGACTATCTATCGTACATACCTAAACTGTCCCAACAGGTAGAAAATCGTTATGCTGAATCGCCAGATTTAACACATGATTTGATTGTATTATTTGCAAATGTAACACCTGTTTGCTGATTGGTATCCTTTACAACAACCAATGAGATAATATGCAGTGGTATATTAACCTTTACTACTCCCTCAGCAAAGTCAGCAGACGACAAACGATGATATTTTTTCTTATTTTTCCAGTAAAATAGGCTTTGACATTTCATGCAAATTGTCTCCTAAGGAGACAATCTGCATGAAATGTCAAAGCCTATTTCATGGGAAAAATAAGAAAAAATATTTGAAATGTCTTCTGCTAATTTATTTCCCAGCATGCTGAGCATTAAATACATGTATCATATTTACCCTAAGTACTGGGATAGATTGGCTTGTGCAAACAGGCTAGACCCAGATCAGATGCTGCAGAATGCAGTCTGATCAGGGCCCACATTGTTGGGTATTCATTCAGCAGATTTTAATGCACACCAGGAGAGGTACATGGTAAAATGGCCTTGTTCAAATTTTTAGGACAAATATGGTAAGGCATTTCAGTGTCCCAATATTTAGGATAAATATGTTAACTACTTATGTTTTAAAAGTTATGCTGTAGATAAAAAAAATACTGACTAAAGTTTATCCATTTAACAAGTGCAAGTCCACAAATCATACACCTGTCATTTGTAGCTCAGACTGTCCCATCCTCTTGGAGAACTGTGGGGCTGGGGGAATGAGGGAGAAATGAAAAGTAGTTGTCCCTGCTAAACCCCTATCCCAGAACAACTTATTTCATCGGGGTTTTCATGGAGGTATGAGAAATACTGTAAACATAGCTCCAGACAAGAGAGGGTAACCACATCTTATTTTTCTTATTTCTGCACAAAAACATATGTTGTGGGTACTCATTAGAAGTGCCTCAGTGAGGTGCTTCTAATGAGTACACAACATGTTTTCCTGAGGCACTTCTAATGAGTACCCACAACATATGTTTTTGTGCACAAATAAGAAAAAATATCGGCACTTTTTGAATGAAAAAAGAGCCTTAACTGGTGCTGAGTGAAAACCATTCACTAAATATCTGGTGAGAAATTATTTCTAATGAGTACCCACAACATATGTTTTTGTGCACAAATAAGAAAAAATATCGGCACTTTTTGAATGAAAAAAGAGCCTTAACTGGTGCTGAGTGAAAACCATTCTCTAAATATCTGGTGAGAAATTATTTCTACCTCAGTAAGAACCAGATCTAAATGCTATGTCCGACCAGGTCTGCCCCAACTATCATTTACCAAGTACTTTTTACAGTCATCTTAGGGTAATCCAATGGACATTTAAATTTAGTCACTACATTAATGTATTCAAAAGACAAAGGACTTAGTATCCAGGTAACTATATTTTTATTTTTCCACAAAAAAAAACAACAAAAAAACAAAAAACAAACATATATTGTTGGTACTCATCAGAAGCGCCTCACCGAGGTGCTTCTGATGAGTACCCACAAAATATGTTGGTTTTTTTTGTGGAGAAATAAGAAAAATATTCATAATATTGGTTCTACATACTGCTTTACCTGGAGCTATCAGAATATTTAGAGTACACATGTGGGTAATTACCACACTCTCTGGAGCACTGTCATTTAAATCAGATATTTGGCTGGATCAATATGTATCTCCATATAAATTATACAAATATTTGATATTCAATATACACAAATTTAAGGCTATTGTCATTGTATTTCTTGTTTTACTGTTCCTTTTCCAGAGACGGTAAAACAATACTTGTCAATTAAGGAACACTGGGAGACATACTGTATGTGAGTCTTAGATCTTTCAAACTTTATAATTCTTATAACTCTTCTTCAGGGATATTTTACATAGGCATAAATAATGAACAGAAAAGATACAATTCTGTGAAAAAAAACACAAAAAAACAACAAAAAAACATTAATACCTGCTTTTTTTTCCTTCACACTTAGCACGCTATAGGCAAATTCAGCAAATGACAAATTAACAATAATTTTTTTACTTTTCCAAGAAAGAAGACTTTGACGTTTCATACAAATTGTTTTCTTAGCAGAAATACTTCAAAATGTCATCTGCTGAAATTTTTACCGAGGACGCAAAGCATTCATGAGATCACAGAACAAAGGTGGAGAAATAAGAAGGAATATCAATATTTTATCTGTTCAATAATTATAATGCAGTTTTCTGCAGCCTTGTCAACAATCACTTAGGATTCTTGATTTATGTCCTGTCAATCCATTAAAATATATCATCCAACATTCTGTATTAAATAGATTTACAGCTCTTCTGTCTAACAAAGATAAATGAGTCAGCTTCAGAGAAATGGGGTTTCAAGCCATGCAGGGACAAGGTGTTCTATAGACTGGCTCCAGTCTCTAGTGACTAAATATTTTTTTCTTATAATCCTGTTTCATAATCCACTAAAATACAATCAAAATAATATCTTGACTATAAAGGCTGTTTTTTTTTTTTTTTTTCGATTTGGGTTTTACGGCCCTTTCAAGAATATTTCACTTATATCGAGCCGATCGTTCATCGAAGGTGGGCGAAAACAGGAGTACCCAGAGAAAAACCACCTGACCATCCGTAAGCAGAACTTGGCTTTCCCACATATGACCCGAGCTAGGCTCGAACCACAGCGGTGAGAAACCTAATGGATTAAGAGTCTTATCCACCAGGCTACGGGGGCCCACTATAAAGGCTGGTCACTAGAGTGATATTATTTTGGTTTTGTTTTAGTAGATTATCAAACATGATTATAAGAAAAAAATATTTAGTCACTAAAGACTGGAGCCAGTCTACAAGTTCTAAAGTGCAAGGGTTTAGTAGCATATTGCTCCAGAAAAGGTGTTGTTTTTTTTTTTTGTAATTTTTGCATCTGAAAAATACTACTTACTTTCTTATTTCTCAATGAAAACCTACATTGTGGTAGTACTCATTAGAAGCACCTCATCAAGGTGTTTCTAATGCGTACCCACAACATAATTTTTTATGAAAAACTGGAGAAAATTATACCAGAATTATCCTCCTTAAAAAGTTCTCTGAGGTAAGTGTGAATTATAGAAGTTATTAAGGACAACTATAACTGGCATCAATGGGATCACATCACTGAAGTGATTCCAATCATTCCCCATAAGATATGTTTTGGTGCAAAAATAACAAAAAATATCTTCTATGAGGGGCAGTCAGAAAATATTCTGACTTTTTCTCTTTCTCAAAAACTGATATTTTTCAAAAATTCTTTTTATTCTTTTTCAAAGTGTTTCCCACCTTCTTCTATACATTTTTGCCATTTTCATGTGAGCTTTTGTATTCCCTGTGCAAACCATGAAGTTGACATACTGCTGAGGTACTGATTTACAGCTGAAATCAAAGCTGCCTGGTCTTACCGTATTCGATCTAATTACCGCACATACCCCTATAAGCGCACACTCATGAAATTCCGTAGTCTTATTACAGCCAGTGTACTTTTTATTTACTTTTTTATAAAGGCATATGTTGTGGGTTCTCATGTGAATTGCATCGACTTGTCGATGCAATTCAAATGAGTACCCACAACATATGCCTTTATAAAGAAAATCAGGAAAAAAAATCGCATAATCATCATCAAATAAGTCCTTTTCTGATCTTTTTATAGTGTATCCTTAATAGGTAAATGTACATATTTTATCACATCTGAGTGTTGCCAGTAATTTTGAAAAACCTAAGTGCACAGTGCAGTAATTAGGTCGAATACGGTATATTTTGTTTCAAGCAAGCTTTTCTTTCAGTGATGGAAACAAATAAAAGTTGCAGGGGGGCAAGGTCTGGGCCTCACAGAGGCGCTTCTAATGAGTACCCACAACATATGTTATGTTTTCGTGGAGAAATAAGAAAACTATTTATCAAAAAAAAAAAAAACAAACTCTTATCTAGAGCTCTGTATTCATCATCTTTTCCTGCAGGTCCTCACTGTTGCATGCGAATATCTCAGCAGTAAATCAATGCGAACTGATTCAAACTGCATGTCTTTTAATAAATCATGCATAAATATTTTTACCGCATCAATTTAAAGCCACTGTCATTTGGGAATTACAGCTAAATTGAACTTATTATGACTGGAATTGAAGCTCTGTCTTAATTTTTCAGATTTTTTTTTCTTTTTTTTTTCTTAAATTGGTATCTTGAAATTGAGTTTTCTAAATCAGGCCTATTGAATCGTTGAAGCAAAGGAAGATGCCTTAATTCTTGCTGAGAAAACAAAAATTTCATAACTCTAGATTAAGGAGAACAGATTGCATCATTATTTTTTACAAGGGAGACAATTTTTGTGACTTCCTGTTTGCTGTCCTCCACAGGTAGTACCTACGGAAAAAGTGACCACTCTAAAACACAATCTGCTCTCATTAGGGAAGCAAATTCTTTCCTTTTAGAGTAGACCCATTTTCAGAAGGGAAGCAAATGCAATTTTGACAGTTGCCTCCACTTAAAGTGTATTCATGCTATTTGAAGATGCTTTTTTACCCCCAAAGTATATATATATATTTCTTTCTTTCTCAGCCAAGCATAGCTACAGATAAGAGCGGGTACCTGGTTAATATTTTTATTTCTGCACAAAAACATGTGTTGTGGGTACTTATTAGAAGCACCTCAATAAGGCCTTTCTAATGAGTATCCGCAACATATGTTTTTGTGCAGAAATAAGAAACAAGAATTCCGCGGAAGGCGTCATCGCACCTGCTGGCGCAAAAGTCACAGGAGCCTCAATCAGAATGTGGTTATTAAATAAGTTTATTTCATTCTTAGCAGTGCTTACTTGGAAAACTGGGTTGAAAAAAATGTAGACAAAGTGCCTAGTGGGGCACATATATTCCAGGCCAGTCCCATTCCCTCTAATGGCTATATCTTCAGCACTGACTTTTCGTATCATACAGCCCAATGATAATGGAACGTTGATGTAAAATGTGTAAAAGTCACTGGAGCATGAAATATAGGTCATTGTCACGGGTCAAGGTACCTGCTAATTCAGTACATCAAGGAGAAGCACAATGCAAGGTATGGTGGTTGTAGGCCTTATAGTTGAGGAGTTACCAAACATCAACGTAAAATGTGTCAAATAAAGGTCAAGGTCACAGGGTCAAGGTACCTGCCAAGCCAGGGCAATGAGGTGAAGCACTATGCAAGGTTTAGTGGTTGTAGGTCTTATATTTGAGGAGATACCGAACATCAATATAAAATGTGTCAAAGTCACTGGAGTGCACAATATAGGTCAAGGTCACCTGGTCAAGGTACCTGTTGAGTCAGTACATCGAGAAGAAGTGCTATATAAGGTTTGGTGGTTGAAGGCCTTACAGTTGAGGACATATGGAAGGGTGACCTAAAAGGTGTAAAAGTCAATGGAGCGTGAAATATAGGTCAAGGTCACCCAGTCAAGGTACCTGCAGGGTCCATACATTGAGGAGAAACACTATGCAAGGTTTGACGGTTGTAGGCCTTATAGTTGAGGAGATATTGAACGTTGACGTAAAATGTGTAAAAGGCGCTGGAGCTCAAAATATAGGTCAAGGTCACCAGGTCAAGATACCTGCCAAGTCAGTACATATAGGAGAAGCACTATGCAAGGTTTGGTGGCTAGAGGTCTTACACTTGAGGAGATCTGGAAGGTTGATGTAAATTATGTCAAAGTCACTGCTGCAGCCAAAATATAGGTCAAGGTCACCAGGTCAAGGTATCTGCTAAGTCAGTACATTGAGGAGAAGCACTTTGCAAGGTTTGATGGTTGTAGGCCTTATAGTTGAGGAGATATCGAACATCAATGTAAAATATGTCAAAGTCACTGGAGCGCAAAATATAGGTCAAGGTCACCGGGTCAAGGTACCTGCCAAGTCTGTACATCTAGAAGAAGCACTATGCAAGGTTTGGTAGTTGTATGCCTTATAGTTGAGAAGATCTGGAATGTCAACGTAAATTGTGTCAAAGTCAATGGAGCGCAAAATATAGGTCAATGTCACTGGGTCAACATATCTGCCAAGTCAGGAGGTCAGGATGATGTGTCATGCAAGGAATGATGGTTGTTGTAGAATTGTAGTTGATTAGAATACTAACTTTGACGTAAATGTCGAACTTCGACATAACAGAACTGTTAAGAGACAGACGGACGGACGAACAGACAGACAAGTGGAAAAGCAGGCACCTATGTCGCAAAGTCAGCAGGTCAGGGAGATATTTCATACAAGGTTTGATGGTTGTTTAGCCTTGTAGTTGATTAGAATACTAACTTTGACATAAATGTCGAACTTCGACATAACAGAACTGTTAAGAGACGGACAGACGGACAGACAAACAGACAGACGAATGGAAAAGTGGGCACCTGTGTCGCAATGTCGGGAGGTCAGGGAGATGTTTCATGCAAGGTTTGATGGTTGTTTAGTCTTGTAGTTGATTAAAATACTAACTTTGACATAAATGTCGAACTTCGACATAAATGTTGACAGACGGACGGACAAATGGACAGACATACGGAAAAGCGGACGCCTATGTTGCAAAGTCAGGAGGTCAGGGAGATGTTTCATGCAAGGTTTGATGGTTGTTTAGTCTTGTAGTTGATTAGAATACTAACTTTGACATAAATGTCGAACATCGACATAAATGTTGACGGACGGACGGACAGAAAATCGGACGCCTATATCGCACCCTGCTACAAGCAGGTGCGATAAAAACAAATACTTTTTGGGTGAAAAAAGTGCCTTATCTCGACCTATGATTCTATTAAATACCCATAATATTATATGTCTTGAAGGAGACACAAGGAAAAAACATGTATCAGGATGTTCCATTTATCTGTGCAGCAATCTTTCTGTTTTCATTTAGAAGTTTATCTTAACCCTTGTCACACTGAATAAATTAAGATGCCACACCCACTTCTAATTTTCAGCCAATCAGATTACTTGATCTGGGTTGTTGATGTAAATTCATATACTGAATAACAAACAGTGCAGATCCAGATCAGTTGGCTTCTTCAGCCAACTGATCTGGATCTACACTGTTTGCAAAGGCAGGACATATCGAAGTTCAGCAGGACCAGGGTTAAGAGCTCTGCTAAATCACTTGTCAGAGAAAATGGCAGCAGACACTTAAAATAATGTGTTGAAAATCTCAATATTTTAATCAGTAACATCATAAACACTTCTGCTTTTGCACAAAAAGTTCATTTATCTGGAGAGAATCATATTTTAAATTCTGAAAATTTCCTGGCAAAACTTTCATCAGGTTGCATGATACTGCAAATTAGAAATGCAAAAGATATATGGAGAATCCGCTGTGTTTTCTAAGCGTATGAAAAGAACTGAAACAAGCCAGAAGAAGATCTGACATTGGTCATGATGAGGATTTGACAAATTATATCTCTTTGAAATTCTTTAAGTCGTACTGAGATGATGAAGGGGTGATAATGAAAAGCTCTGTGGAACGAAGCACCACTGGCAGATTCAATTCTGGGTCCTCGTTAGCAGAAGCACCACTGGCGGATTCAATTCTGGGTCCTCATTAGCAGAAGCACCACTGGCGGATTCAATTCTGGGTCCTCGTTAGCACGACCAGCCAGATGCTTCTTTGAATTTGGTCATAAAAAAGAGTGGGTCAAGATGAGGAAACAACTGTGATATGGTAAATGTCCTAAAATTTTGAACACCAAAGGTTCTGATAAAATGCAATATGCAAACAGTGCAGATCAGGGTCTACATTGTTTGCCATTCCATGAAGCATTTTTAGAAACAAATGTATGAAAAGCAAAATTTAAGCCAAAAAAAAAAACAATGTTAAACTATAATACCCTGCCATTATTGTGTCCCGGGCAGATAACTCCATAAAAATTCAACAAAATTTGCCAATTAACAATCCCAAACCAGATCTCCACAATATCAATGCACACACCAAGTTTGGTGAAAATCCATTGATGTTTACTCAAGTTATCATCCGGAAATGAAAAATGGACAGATAGACGGACGGATGTCCAACGTGAAACCATAATACCCCGCCACTATTGTGTGGCGGGGTATAAATGTAACTTATGCCCAAAAAATGATATTGGGGATGAATTTCATTACCTTTTTGCATGTGATTACTTTCATTCAGATCGGAAACAGTTTTTAAAATCTTACTTCTACAAGAGACCAAATGTCATGAAGTTTAAAGAGCTCTTTTCTACCAAAGATACTCAAACACTTATTAGTTTGGCTAAGTTTGTTGACATTATTATGAAGAAATTTCTAGTGATGAATTAGGTTATATATATGTATATAATTTAGTAAGGGGTGAAGTGAGCCAGTTTGCATGTGGTAATGGTTTGATTCCTCTACCATGCGCGCAGTTTCATATTTGTTCATGGCAGCCAGTTAACCTCCTGGTGAATGAGTGTGAAGCTGGTGGAGGTGATAGGATATTGTTTGTGTGTGAATTTTTTTTTTTTTTTTTCCTACTTACTTATTGTGTGTACGTGTACGCGTGTACCTGCACACATGTATATGTGTGTATGTGCATGTGTGTATGTGTGGACAGTATGTGATGTATACAATGTGTATTTGTAAACTTTGTTACTTGCTTTGGTCATTATGTAGTGTTTTTTTTTGTTTTGTTTTTTTTTTTTTCCTTCTCTTACGCTTCCTGCGTGTGGCCTGAGAAGTAGTTAGATTAATAAAGTTCTGTTCTGTTCTGTTCTGTATAAAAGTATGGAATAAAGTGTTCAAAATTTTAGGACATTTACCGTAACTTAGGTAATGTAATAATCCCAGGTATTGAGACAAACAGGCCTCAGTGAGACACTACAAATGAGTACACCCACAGCATACCATATTCTACCTAATTACTGCACTGTGTGTTAGGTTTTTCAAAATTACTGGAAACACTCATTATAAAATATCCACCTAATAAGGGCACACTTAAAGAAAGAACAGCAGAGGACTTCTTGAGGTGTGTATTTAATGATGCTTATGCGATATTGTTTTTAGATTTTCTTTATAAAAGCATATGTTGTGGGTACTCATTTGAATTGCCTCGACTTGTTGAGGCAATTCAAATGAGTACCCATAACATATATTTTATAAAGTAGTAGATAAAAGTATACTGACTGTAATGTTAAAACTACTAAATTGCTTGACTGTGCTCTTATAGGAGCATGTGTGGTAACTAGGTCTAATTCGGTATGTTTCTATGGAGAATTGGAGAAAATTATCCAAGAATCATCATCGAATACTCCTCCTTAACAATACCCCTGTCAACATACGTGATGCTATGATGCTGACTTGTAGCATGGAAAATAATTTTCTTCCAAGTCACAGCTCTTGATAAGGCACTTTTTTCAACCAAAAAGTAGCTACATTTTTCTTATTTCTTGATGAAAACATATATTGTGGGTACTCATTAGAAGCGCCTCAGCAAGGCACTTCTAATGAGTACCCACAACATATGTTTTCGTCGAGAAATAAGAAAACTTTTTACCTGATACCCACCCTTATCTAGACCTATGCAAGTTGTTGCCTTATTTGAAGCTATAAATGGTGCAAGCTGATTTGTAGCTTTGCTTCTCACATTTACTGTTTTTGCCCTAAATATCTGAACCACTAAACCTTACCATACCTATCCTAAAATTTGAACAAATTCATCTAACTACCAGTTGATGTGTCCATGGCCAGCACACTGCTGACTGAGTAGCAATCAGTGTAGACCTGATCAGATGCCATGTTCTGTGGTACTGATCTGGGTCTACACTGCTTCTTCAGGCCTGTCTATCCAACCATTACGAAAACACGCCTTTTCAAATATACTGAAAATTTTACAACCAAAAAAGGAAAATTTTCAGATAAAAAATTCTGATATTTTTTCATATTCCTGCTCAAAACATAGATTGTGGGTACACGTTAGAACTGCCTCGGCGAGGCGGTTCTAACGAGTACTCACAATCTATGTTTTTTAGAAAAATAAGAAAAATAATGTATACCCCTGTAAACCCCGTATATAAAAATGGGGTTTAACGGGGTCAAAATTATATAGGCGTGTTTTCGTGATGTACATGTATTTTGGGTATATATGGTATTCAAAGACTTTCTCTCAAGATCTAGCTCATTTGGAAGCCAGTAAATGGACTTTAAAATGTAAAACCGAATAAGGAATCAATAGCAATGACATAAAAACTGAATTACACAGTGTCACTAGGATAATTTGCCTTGCAAGTTCTGAGAATGAAATATTGACTGTGCATACCATAGTTACCCAAATTACTTGGACACCTTTAACTCCTTACCATACTTGTCTGAAAAAATATAAAAGCTTCATTTTTAAAATACTTAACATAATAACCCTAAATACTGGGACACAGGCCTCAGCAAACAGTGTAGAAGCCACAGAACGAGGCATATCCAGAAAAATATATTTCATTTGTCTTTTACATACCATATTCGACCTAATAACCGCACTGTGCAATCAGGTTTTTCAAAATTACTGAAAAACTTGTAGTAAAATATCCACCTAATAAGAGCACACTTTAAAGAAAGCTCAGTAGAAGACTTCATGAGGAGTGTATTTAATGATGCTTATGAGATATTATTTTCTGATTTTCTTTATATTGTTTGTTTGTTTGTTTGATTTGGGCTTAACATCGCTTTCAACAATCTTTCAGTCATATCGCGACGGTGTCTGGATGTGGCAGGGAGCTCAATGCTCACCTTTAGAGTGCTGCCTCACTGAAATATCACGCCCCAGACACTTTGACATGATATTCCACTCAGTCACATTATACTGACACTGAGCTGACCAGTTCTGATTCCTAGCTCTACTTTCTTAATGCAGAGCGCCAAGCGAAAGAGCAGCTAGTACCATTTTTAAAGTCTTTGGTATGACCCGGCCGGGGATCGAACCCGCAACCTCCCGGTCACAAAGCGGACGCTCTACCACTGAGCCACTGTGCCGGTCAATTTTCTTTATAAAAACATGTTGTGGGTACTCATTTGAATAGCCTTGACTTGTTGAGGCATTATTCAAATGAGTACCCACAACCAATGTTTTTACAAAGAAGTAGATAAAAGTACACTGCCTGTAATCTAAAGACTACTAAATTACTTAATAGTGCACTTATAGGAGCATGTGCAGTAATCAGATCAAATACGGTACGTTGTGGTACTCATTAGAATCATCTCGATGAGGTGATAGCAGGAACTACCCAAAACTTATGTAACACTGAGAAAAATAAGAAAAAAATATCTATATCTTTTTGTTAATCCATGTTAATTTGGAGACTCTCAAATGGTAACTGGCAAACAGTTGCAGACCCAGATCAGATGCTGCAGAACCTGGGGTCTGATCAGGTTCTACACTGTTTGCATTAAAAGAATTGTTTTTAAATATGGTAATAATAACAAGACTTGTTATCATACAGGATAGCTCGCCTGCACTGGCGCTTGTCAATCAAATAAAAAAATAATGAGGTCCTAAAAACTTTGACATAAAATTTTAACATGAAAATTCTAAGTCTGTGACCTTGACATGACCTAGGGTGGTGGGGATTGTACTACACAACATTTTGGACCAATATGTAAAGATGAATCAAAGTGGTGATAAAGTTAGGAAATAATGAGGTCTTAAAACCTTTAAGAAAACTTAAACATTTGTGGATGCCAACGCCAGTGCTGATGCCGAGGCTAGTACAATAGCTCTCCGTGAACGTTGTTCAGGCAAGCTAAAAACTAACCAGACAGCCTGCTATTGGAAATAGACCAGTCCAAAGATCTAGAATTGTGGTGGAAGAGTCCACAATAGAAAATGGTTAAAGCACTTTATCTGGAGCTTTAAGTAGGCAATGTTCAGATGGCTCCATTTACAGTATAATCTGAAATTTGATATTTTCAATATGAGAGATGGGTGGAAAATCAATGCAATTTAGATAATTTTCTTCAATGCTTATGGAAGACAGCATTTACCATATACATGTACCATAAATAGTCCCCCATACAGAAAAGTTTTTTTGGTTGGTTTGGAGTTTAACAGTCCAGTCAACATTATTACGGTCATATTTAGCTGATCGGTTTACCTAACCACATTTTTCCTGGACAGGCTGTCCTCTAAGCGGTTAACTAGAACTTGTGCGCATTCTTTTACCAGAAACTGACAACCACCCTTTCTGAATCATCTGAAGGGAGAGAATGACCGTAGAAAATATTTCATGCTCAATCTCCATGAAATAATGTTGCCGGACATGGTAGGGATTGAACCTACGACCTCCTGATCACCAGTTTGACGCACATCTGAATGAGCCACTGAGGCCGGCAGACAGAGAAACTTGAGCAAAGAGTGTAGTTCCAGATTCTAAAGGAACTGTTTGATCAGAGTTTACACTATTTGCCATTCATCACTACATTTTAGACACAGCACCCTCTAGTCCAATTTACGGACATATTGTGTGTACTCTTTAGAAGCCCCTCTCCGAGGTGGTTCTTATAAGTATCTGCAGTTTTTGTGGAAAAATAAAAGAAGTATCATTACTTTTCAAAAGAAAAAAAGCGCCTTAACTGGAGCTATGTTTATAAGAGCTCTAGATATAATGCTTTCTTAAGCCTTACTATGCTGAATAAATTCATATGCCACGTCCATTTCTAATTTTTATCCAATCAGATTACTCGATCCAGATTCTTGATAATAATCCACATACTTAATGGCAAACAGTGCAGATTCAGATCAGCTGGCTTCTTCAGAAGCCAACTGACCTGGATCTTCACTGTTTGCAAAGGTAGGGCATATCTGGATTTAGCAGGACTAAGGGTTAATCCAAAAGGCCTTATCTAGTGCCAACATGATGCAAATTACATTACTGTTCATGGACAGAGTGAATAAAATTTTGAGTCTGCTATATATATATATCTTTTTTGCTTTCAAAGTTTCAGAATCTTTTTATTCATATGAAGCCTAAATCAATCAACAACCATGAGTTTAGAACAGCATGTGTTTTACATAATTACCTTATTTTCCCTTAATATTGGGACACCTTAGCTCTTTACCACATTTGTCTACACTTTGAATAAGTGCATTACCGGAATGTCAGCTAAATACAGCTGGGTAAGTAGCAAACAGTGCAGACCTGCATGATGAGATGCCATGTTATGGGCTATCTGATCTAAGTCTACATTATTTGCTAAGGCCTGCCTGTCCCATACTTATCATAGCTCAAGAACTATGATAAGTATTGGGATAGGCTCAAGATTTTGACTGAGTCGGGGTTTAACGACACGTTCATCCTTGTGGGTCATTTTGTGTTGTCTCCCAGAGAAAGGGAGAAAAGAGAAGAGATAGTAGAGAAGATGAAAGAGAGGGACAGGGAAGAAAGAGGAACAGGAATGAAAGTTAAGAAACAGAAGAAATAACACCTCTACCTTTACCTGCTATATGGATAGCAGGCCTTGCCCAACTGTAAGCCAATATCAGTTGCACGCCCCGGTGATGCAAGCTACAAGACACCTTGACCTCACCCAACCATCCCCAGACAGGCTCAAGAGCTATGATATTAGTACAGGGACAGGCTCAAGAGCTATGATAAATATTGGGACAGGCTTAAGAGCTATGATAAGTATTGGGACAGCTCAAAAGCTATGATAAGTATTGGGCAGGCTCAAGAGCTATGATAAGTATTGGGACAGGCTCAAGAACTATGATAAGTATTGGGACAGGCTCAAGAGCTATGATAAGTATTGGGACAGACTCAAGAACTATGATAAGTATTGGGACAGGCTCAAGAGCTATGAGAAGTATTGGGACAGCTCAAGAGCTATGATAAGTACTGGGATAGGCTTAAGAAGGGACAGGCTCAAGAGCTATGAGAAGTATTGGGACAGCTCAAGAGCAATGATAAATATTGGGACAGGCTCAAGAGCTATGATAAGAATTGGGACAGGCTCAAGAGCTATGAAAAGCATTGGAACAGGCTCAAGAGCTATGATAAGTATTGGTACAGATAAATATTGGGACAGGCTCAAGAGCGATGGTAAGTATTGGTACAGATAAATATTGGGACAGGCTCAAGAGCTATGATAAGTATTGGTACAGATAAATATTGGGATAGGCTCAAGAGCTATGATAGGTATTGGTACAGATAAATATTGGGACAGGCTCAAGAGCTATGATAAGTATTGGTACAGATAAATATTGAGACAGGCTCAAGAGCGATGATAAGTATTGGTACAGATAAATATTGGGACAGGCTCAAGAGCTATGATAAGTATTGGTACAGATAAATATTGGGACAGGCTCAAGAGCTATGATAAGTATTGGTACAGATAAATATTGGGACAGGCTCAAGAGCTATGTTAAGTATTGGTACAGATAAATATTGGGACAGGCTCAAGAGCTATGATAAGTATTGGTACAGATAAATATTGGGACAGGCTCAAGAGCTATGATAGGTATTGCTACAGATAAATATTGGGACAGGCTCAAGAGCTATGATAAGTATTGGTACAGATAAATATTGGGACAGGCTCAAGAACTATGATAGGTATTGGGACAGGCTCAAGAGCGATGATAAGTATTGGGACTGGCTCAAGAGATAAGTATTGGTACAGATAAATATTGGGACAGGCTCAAGAGCTATGATAGGTATTGGAGAGCTATAATCCATATAATATTTTTCTTTTTACTCCATGAAAACATGTTGTGGGTACTCATTAGAAGTGCCTCATATACTCATTAGAAGTGCCTCAATGCGGCATTTCTAATGAGTACCCACAACATATTTTTCGTGGAGAAATAAAAGTATCAGTATTTTTCGATTGAAAAAAGCACCTTATGAGGGGCTATGTTCCGCTAAGTACTAAAATAGATTTTATGAGCTATTATACTTATTGTGCCGTTGCTAATCGGAGCTAAAACATATTCGATTATCAGTGCTGACATTGATAATCGATTAGTAATCACTGAAGATTGGATAATAATTTTACCTTTAACCCACGACTCTTACCATATGTCCTATTTTACTGTATGCATTTGGTCAGGCAGGCTTGAGCAAACAGCGTAACCCAGATGAGATGCCGCAAATGTGGCGTCTCATCAGGGTTTACACTGTTTGCCACTCATCGAGCTATTTAAGACACTAAAGTGGGTAGCAAATGTCCTTGTTTAAATTTTAGATTAATATGGTAAAGTGTTGAGGTGTCTGAATACTAAGGGTAAATACGGTAAAGTAACACATAAATCAAATGATCGATTATTAGCAAATCTGTTATGATAATCATTTTTGTGGTATTTATCGATCAATTAATGGATTATCCGATAAATCGTGCCAGCCTAAATACTTACCCTACATTACATAATATTGAGTTGCCTTATATTCAAGTCTGGAATCAACCATTGCCATTCCAATCTGTTCATGGTTGTTTCACACCAAAATCTTCTTACAGAAAACTGAAAAAATAAATTGTGAGGCTGCTTATATAACCACAAGAATTCCCCCGAAGGCTTTGTCGTGCCACACAAATTTACAAAGTTAGTGAACCCTGAAATATTGGTGGAGGTCGATCATGGATACTGCTCTCTACGTTGTCATCTCTAAGTGCAAGCTAGCCTTTATAGTTCTTGGGAAATGAACTTTAAGAGTCCAAGTTATGGTTGGCACAAGTGTTGACAGATGGAAGGATGAATGAACAAATGCATGGATGAACAGATGCAAAACTGGAAACCCCTACATCACGCCATGCTAAAAGCAGGCGCGACAAAAATAAAAATAAAAAACAATATTTTCCACACTATATGCTCGAGTCTGGCACTGTCTCACAGCTCCAGTCAGAAGAGATCTTGTTTTTGCACCAAAGAAAATTGATACATCTTCATGGAAACACACACACACACACACACACACACACACACACACACACACACACACACACACACACACACACACACACACACACACATGGTGTTACTCATTAGAATTGCCACACACACACACACACACTGTGTGTTACTCATTAGAATTGCCTTACTGTGGTACAATTGCTCTACAATCTCATTAGAACAAGCCATTTACTCTGAGTATTTGGACAACTAGCCTGAGCAAACAGTGTAGAAACAGATCAGACACTGCAGAATGCAGAATCTGACTAGCATCTATATTGTTTGCCATTCATTCAGCAATACTGGTTAACTGCTTAGAGAACTAAGCCTGCCTAGTAAAAGTGTGGTTAGGTAAACTGACCACGCTAAACATGACCCCATTGGGTTGACTGGGCCATAAAACAGCAACACAAACACAAACAAACACATCCAGCAATTTTTCGGCGCAGCAACAGGAAGTAAAATGGACTTTTGACACTTTTCCAAATTTTAAAACAAGTACGGTAAAGAGTTCAGGGCCCAGTTGTTCAAAGCATCGTTAGCTTAACGAGCTCGTTAAGGGTCATTTCGTTAACTGTTTAAGCGGATTCAATACACAATATTCTGATATTTTTTACTGAAAAAATGTGAGTAGCTTTTGCACTGCAAAAGCTACTCACATTTTTTCAGCAAAAAATTTCAGCATATTTGCGTATCACTTGATGAAAATTTTAACGAATCGTTAACTAACGATGTCGTTAGCTTTGAACAACTGGGCCCAGGTGTCCAAATATCTAGGCTAATCATTGTAATTCATGACCAGATTAGAAGGTTAGCCATATAGTTTTGGTTATTTCTCCATAAAAACATATATTATAGGTACTCATTAGAAGTGCCTAAGTGGGACACTTCTAATGAGTACCCACAACATATATTTATGTGAATAAAAAAAAAATCAGCACTTTAAATTTCTGGTTGTTCAATGCATGGTAAGCTTAACAAGCGATAGCGGTCAAAATGTTAACTGTTCTAGTAAGTAGATATCCAATTGGCAGGTGTTTTTGCTGAAAAAATGTGAGTAGCTTTTGCAAAAGCTACTATATTTTTTCAGCAAAAATATTAGTGTATATGCCATATTTAATGATCAAAGTTTTAACCATATGTTAACTAACGACATGGTTTGTGTTTAACAACTGGGCCCAGAACTTTAAATTTCTGATGTAAAACGTGTCTTATCTGGAACTACGGTAAAAGTAGTCATTGCAATCAACAAGTTATCCATCAGAAGAATTTTGTTGTCTGTGACAGCAAATGACAGTTTCATGAACAAAATGTCCTTGGATTCATAGCTCAAGCAAACTTTTAGACAAGACAATTTTTCACCAGAAAGTACTGATGTTTCTTTAATTTCTCCATGGAAAGATATGTTGTGGGTACTCATTAGAAGTGCCTCAGGGAAGGAGAAATAAAAAAAATATTTTACTTGATACTCCTCATACCTAGAGCTGTGTCTTGATTAGAGGGATATCCATTATTTCTCCATGATGACATAAATTGTGGGCACTCCATATTAGAAGCAGAGAGCCCCAGAGAAGTGCACTGGGTACAACACTGTCATCATTGAGAAATATCAAAATTGAAAATGAGCCTTGTTTAGAGCTATGGACTGTGTGTGTGTGTGTGTGTGTGTGTGTGTGTGTGTGTGTGTGTGTGTGTGTGCATGCATATGTGTGTGTGCGTGTGTGTGTGTGTGTGTGTGAGATAGAGAGAGAGAGAGAGAGAGAGAGAGAGAGAGAGAGGAAAAACTACAAACATCGATCACCAAACTATTGTTAACATATTTATCATAAATACTGGGACATTTTAACTCCTTGCCATGCTTGACCTAAATTAATATTTTGAATGTCTATTTACCTGTTGGTGGGTTTAAGGATAATCTGCCGGCTGACCAAACATGGCGGCGGAATTTGCCATCTCTACACGTCATCATAAAATATCAACAAAAGTCACAAATGAAATGCATGTCTCACAAACTGAAATGATAACTTAAATGTCAGGGCATATCAAGTGGTTATTAATAGATAAAAATTGATATGCCTTGACATTTAAGTTATCAGTTGAATTTGTGAGACACACATTTCATTTGTGATTTTTTTTGTTGATATTTTATGATGATGTGCAGAGGTGGCAAATTCCACTGCCATGTTTGGGCAGCCGGTAGATTATCCTTAAATACTACTGGACGATTGGTAGACCCTGATCTGTGGCATCTGATCTGATTCTACCCCGTTTCCTCAGACCTATCTGTCCCAATACTTGCGGTAAATACAGAAGCTAAACATGTGGAGGTTGAATATAATTTTGTGACGATTTAGAATAATTTTTACCTGCATCAAAACATATGTAGTGGGCATTCATTTCTTATTATTACCTAAAGCTGGCTGTTCAAATGACATATACTTCGGTGGAAGAAAGACAAAATCATAGCTCCAGATAAGGTCACATCAAAGACTATACCTCTGTATTTGCACCAAGATGTTAGTTTGTTTTATTCAGGGCTTTACATCGCTTTCAACAATCTTTCAGCCATATTACAATGCTGTCCGGAGCTCAGTGCTCACTTTCAGAGTGCTGCCTCGCTGAAATATCACGCCCCAGACACTCGACATGATATTACCCCCAGTCACATTATACTGACACTGAGCTGACCAGTTCTGATTCCTGGCTCTATTTTCTTAATGCTGAGCCCCCAAGCAAAAAAGCAGCTAGTACCATTTTTAAAGTCTTTTATATGGCTTGGCCGGGGATCGAACCCGCAACCTCCTTGTCACAAAGCAGACGTTCTACCAACTGGGCCACTGTGCCGGTGCACCAGGATGTACCTTGTGGAAATTTTCTGTAAGCACCTTGCTGAAGTTATATCCTTTTGAGTACCCATAAGTTATCTGATGGTACAAAAATAACTCCATATATCTAGAACTTTGAATTTACCAAACTCTCTTAGTATCCAGACAGATGGCTCTCAGCAAACAGTGTAGACCCAGGTCAGACGCACAGAATGTGCACACTGTTTGCCACCCACCCAGCATTTTTTAAACACATGTACAGGCAATAAAAATGGACTTGTTCAAATTTTAAAATAAGTATGAGGGGCGGGTTGGAATTCTTAGAGTATATACAGTATCTCAAAAGTACACCTCGATCTGGAGCGCTGTTCCCAGTCGCATGATACTTGAGTATGGCTGCAAGAAAACCTACATTTCCACTTAAAATCAAATAATCAGACTCGTGACCAGCCTGCACATACACACAGTCTGGTCAGGTCTCCATCTTCCTTAACATATAATATATTGCTTTGAGTTATTTTATCAGCAAACAGCAAAAGACCCGGGCCAGCCTGCACATCTGTGCAGGCTGGCCCAGGTCATTTACTGATTGCATATAAAAAAAAACAACATCAGTTTTTCCTGGGCAAGTACTTTATCATCTGCTGCTATGGAACCAACAGACTAAAACAGAACTTTGATTTATAAAACAAACCTCTTGAGAATCACAAGCAAACAAATATCCTCCCGACAGTTTACAGAAGCCACCGTGAACTAAAATACCAAACACGCAACCAGCTAACGGATCGCTACTGCAGCCTGCCAAATGTAAATTCCTTTCTTTTTCAAAATTAAAATATCAGACATGCAATCTGTAAGATGTAACAGGACTGCAGCCTGTTAAATATGAATTCTTTTCTTTTTCAAATTTTATTAAAATATCAAACAGGCAACCAGTAAGCAAATTTAATGCTACGGCAGCCTGCAAAAAGCAAATTCCTGCTTTTCATCTAAAGTATCATTTAAACTGCAATCATAAACAGAATATTACTGTAGCATGCTTCTATATGAGAACCCATAACATATGTTTTTGTAGAGAAATAAGAAAAAATATCTGAATACTCATCTTATCCAGAGCTATGAGATTAATTGTCGTAAAGTTGAAAAAATCCTGAAAACCAAAAAAATTCACCATTTTGTGTGGAGGAAGATGCAAAACTATATAGTTTTATAAAGGGGACCAATAAAAATATGGTCAAAACTTCTTTCTAAATTCTGGAAAATTCCCTATATACTCAAGTCCATCTTTTTTTTTTTTTAAAGCTGTCTTAAGATCTGCAGATATTTAAATTAGTGTGCTCAAGGCTTAAATGTAAACTCTTCAAGACATTGCACATAAGTTTTGTTTTCTCGGTCAGGAATGCATTACATTATACCAACTGTCTAATTAATATTTGAAACACAAGAAGCAAAAAAGGTACCTCATAAAAATTTAAAACATGCATGTTCAGACCAAACTGTGTATCTATCTGTTCAGATCACTGTGTACCTGTCCAGGCAGTCAATCATATTATAGATCATGCATAGCTCTGGAAAAGATGCTTGTTCAGCCTAAAAGTTTTTTTTTGTTTATTTTTTTTCTATTTCTGTATGAAAACACTATGTTGTGAGTACACATTAGACATGCCTCAGGGAGAGGCTTCTAATGAGTATTAACAACATACATTTTCTTGCAGAAATAAGAAAAAAATTTCACCTGATACCCCTTCTTATCTGGAGCCATGTAGATGCATACAGAAAATGCTACCTGACCTATCAAACTGCACAGGTGCACAGGCCAGTATGGATCTACACGTTCTGCATGTGTTATATGCAAAGCTCTAAGTAAGAAGATATCCAAAAAGGAAATTTTCTTATTTTTTTCACAGAAACCTACAGTATTTTGTGGATACTCATTAGAATTGCCTCATTGTAGCAACTGTAATGAACACTACAACATAATGTTTTCAGATAAACTAGAAGGATATTAACCCATTGTAGACTGAATAGAGTCTCCCACACTATATATTGGAAGAGTCCAATTTCAATTTTAGGTATGTCCGGCTATGAGACTTACATATTCCTAGAGAAAAATGGCTAAACTATTTGCAAACAGTGGAGACCCTGATCAGACACCGCATTCTGCAGCATCAGATCTAGGTCTGCACTGTTTGCCCTTTTACAGGTCTCCTGACTACAATGAATTAATACACTTTGGGTCACATTTTTTTTTATTTCTAGGTTTACAGGAGAGCCTACCCTAAAGATTTTAGCCCCTCCAGAAAACTAAAATTTGCAATTCAAATTTCATTTTATTTTATGTCCCTACCAGATTTTCACATGTATTTTTGTTTGAAAATTATTTTATTAGATCGACCCAAGTTTTTTTAATATTTTTATTTGTATTTTTATTCTTCACTCGTGACAGTGATTTTTTAACCCTTGTCATGCTGAATAAATTAAGATGCCATGCCTACTTTTAATTTTCAGCCTATCAGATTGCTTGGTACGGATTGTTGCTATAAATTCATGTACTTAATGGCAAACAGTGCAGATCCAGATCAGTTGGCTTCTTCAGAAACCACCTGATCTGGATCTATACTGTTTGCAAAGGCAAGGTATATCTGGGTTCAGCATGACAAGGGTTAAGAAATCTCCTGTAAACTTTAGACTCTTGCCTTGGTTGCAAAACAGATATCTAATCTAAAACTGTGCGTGGTACTTTTTCCTTACTGCTGCTCTTTTATGGCTAATTAGTAACACCTGCACATGCATCATATTTTACGCACAATGAGTGAAGGACATTCTCTGTCGTACTTACCTTAAGTATTTGGAAAACATAACTCCTTATCATACTTCAAAGCTCTAGATAAGATGTTCTGTTTGTTTGGGTTGAGGTTTTACGGACCAGTCAACTAATTGGGGCCATGTCGAGCATGGTCAGTTTGCCAAACACACTTTTACTGAGCAGGTTTAATCCTCTAAGCGGTCAACCAGAATTGTGCATATTCTTTTGCCAGAAACTGACAACTAGCTGCCCTTCTTGAATCAGCTAGAGGGAGAGAATGATCATAGCAAATATTTCAAGATCAATCTCTATGCTGCCTACCCAGAGGGGTTGAACCCACAACCTACTGATCACAAGTTGGATGCGCATCCAACTGAGCCACCGAAGCAGGCATGATGTTTTGTTGTTGTTGTTCTTTATTCAACAGAAAACGATGGCAATTTTTCTTGTTTCTGCACAAAAACATATGTTGTGGATACTCATTAGAAGTGCCTCATTGAGGCACTTCTAATGAGTACCCACAACATATGTTTTTGTGCAGAATTAACCCTTCTCTTGCTGAACATGGTATGCCCTGACTTAGCAAACAGTGCAGATCGAGATCAGTTGGCTACTGAACCAAATGATCTGGATCTGAACTGTTTTTCACTTAGTATGTGAATTTGTATCAACACCTTGGATCAAGTAATCTGACTGGCTGACAATTAGATATGGATGGGGGTATCTTAACCCTTGTCATGCTGAATAAATTAAGATGCCACACCCACTTCTATTTTTCAGTGAATCAGTTTACTTGACTGCAAGGCTGTTGATACAAATTCAAAACCTGAATGGCAAACAGTGCAGATCCAGATCAGTTGGCTTCTTCAGAACTCAACTAATCTGGATCTACACTGTTTGCAAAGGCAGGGTATATCCGGGTTCAGCAGGACAAGACAAGGGTTAATTTAGTTAGCATGACACTGGTTAAACTTTGAACAAGTCCATTTGATCACCTGGTGATGTGCATAGCTCTTGATATGGCGCTTTTTTCAACCAAAATGTATCCGTATTTTTCTTATTTCTCGACGAAAACATATATTGTGGTACTCATTAGAAGTGCCTCAGCGAGGCGCTTCTAATGAGTACCCACAACATATGTTTTCGTTGAGAAATAAGAAAACTATTTACCTGATAACCACTCTTATCTAGACCTATAGATCATGTGTCAAAATATGCTGGATGAAACTAGCAATGTAGACCCTGACCATATCAGTCATCACATTCTGCAGACTGATCTGGATTTGCTCAGGCCTGTCTGTCTTAATACTTGGGGTAAGTATGTTTTCTGAGCAACAATATGACAAATCATGTCTTTTGGCACACTGGTCAACATGTACAGTCTGGTTAGTCATACTCTGTTTATTTTTAAGCCTTTAAGTGCCAGTCACAACAGCAGTAGACCACATTATAAGCTGTTGTTTTTTTTTTTATTTATTTATCTTTTTTTTTTTTTTTTTTTTTTTTTGAGAAAATAAGGCTTGACATCCATGTAAATCTTCTGCTAGGCAGACAAATGACATGAAATATCCAGCCAACAATTTTCTCAGAAAAACAATATAATGAGAAAAAAAAAAAGAATGCCATTTGCTAACTGGACTTTATAGGCTGGTTCAATAAAATAATAAAACAAAGAAGAAAATAAAATTTGCTTCTGCAAACCCTGATAATTTTTAATGAAATATTTTAAAGCATATCTAAATCATTTCACGAAAACAATTTCAAGGAGACCCAAGCCTGAATGATATTATACACGTAGGTAGGCGTAGGCAAATATTCTCTTTGTCATTTCTGATTTTCAAAACAGCAGAGAAAAGTAAAATATATTTTCTTTTAAAAATGTTCAAGAAAATCACTCTACTAACAGCTCAGTTCAGTTTTCGACTACAGATTTAATTTCAAAGCAAATACGTGACAACAAAGCACAGAAACAGTTACAGTAAATGTCCTAAAATTCTGAACACTTTATTCCATACTTTTTCGGCCTAAATTTTGCTTTTTTAGGTAGTTATTTCTTAAAATACTTGGTGGAATAGCAAACAAAAGATGCAGATCCAGATCAGCCTGCTCCTGAAGGAGCAGTATGATCTGGGTCTGCATTGTTTGCATATGCCATTTTATTGGCAAATTTGGTAATCAAAATTTTAGAACATTTACTGACAATTATGATTTGTCAATCACAACTGAAATGTTTCACACAGAATAACAGCAAGCTAAAGAAATCTTTCCAAGTGATGTCAAATGAACCTTAAGATGGTTTGCAGTAAAAACACAATAATACTTGCAAAGCACTTAGGCCCAACACTTTGTATCATATTTGTCAAAAGTTCAGACAAAAAAACAGTTAAGTTTCAGACTAGGTGTCTTTAAAAACAAACTGTACATAAATGTCCTAAAAGTTTGAACACATAAGTGTTTTGAGAAAATGGCATATGCAAAAAGTGCAGACCCAGATCAGACTGCTCCTATGGAGCAGTCTGATCAGGGTCTGCACTGTTTACCATTCCATTTAGCATTTTAAGAGACAGCTGCATAAAAAACTAAATTTATGCCCAAAAAGCATGGAATAAAGTGTTCGAAATTTTAGGACATTTACCGTAGCCCCAGATATGACAAGTATCCAGATAAATATTTTTTCCAAGAAAACATATGTTATTGTACTTATTAGAAGCACCTGGCTGAGGTACTTCTAATGAGTACACACAAAATATGTCTTTATGGAGATATAAGAAAAATTATCAATATTCTGTGACTGAAACAATGCCTCAACTGACTTAAAAGATCATGGTATCTTGACAAATGCTCTTCTCATTTTTCCACAATATTTTACATAGCTCTTGATAAGGCACTTTTTTCAACCAAAAAGTATCTACATTTTTCTTATTTCTCGATGAAAATATATGTGGGTACTCATTAGAAGCGCCTCGGCGAGGTGCTTCTAATGAGTACCCACATCATATGTTTTCGTCGAGAAATAAGAAAACTATTTGCCTGATACCCTCTCTTATCTAGACCTATGGCTCTTCTCATTTTTCCACAATAATATAAATTGTGGGTACCCATTAGAAGCACCACAGTGAGGCTCTTCTAGTGGTTACCTTACACAACATTTTTGTGATGAAATAAGAAAAATATCAATACTTTTTGCCTGAAAAAAAATGCCTTATCTGCTCTAAAAGAAGTATCCTGAAATATTCTTATTTCTCCATAATAACATATATTGTGGGTCTTCAGTCAAGGACCTCAGCAAGGTGCTTCTAATGGTTACATACAACATATGTTTTCATGCTGCAATAAGAAAAATATCAATATCATCTGGATGAAAACAAATGCCTTTTCTGATCTAAAAGGAGTACCTAGACAAAAAGTCTTCTTATTTCTACTCAAAAACGTATTTTATTTTCATTAGAAGTGCCTTGCCAATGCCCTTCCAATGAGTACCCACAACATATGTTTTCATGGAGAAATAAGCAAAAAATCAATATTTTCTGATTCAAAAAAGTGTCTTATCTGGAAGGCTATGATATTGGCATAATAACTCAGTCTGAGCCAAAAGGCTCAGGTGACCTAAAAATTCATTCATCTTTGTAAGTGACAGATATGGAAATCAGTTCCTGAGATTTATTGATTCCAAAGCATATTATACAAGATTAGATGTCTCATTATAGGTTGACACCAAGCTGCAATTACTTTTTCATTCCAGAATCAGCCCTATGAAACCCATTATAAATGCTTCAGCCATCAATTCTCCCAGACGGCTAGACCTGGGCAGTATAAAAAAAAAATAAAAACCTTTATTAACCTTTACCACTCACATGGGCAAATTCAGCAGACGACAAATTGATGATATTTTTCTTATTTTTCCCAGAAAAAGACCTGGACTTTTCGTGAAAATTGTCTCCTTTAATAGGCTTTGACATTTCATGCAAGGAGACAATTTGCATAAAAAGTCAAGGCCTATTTTCTGGAAAAATAAGAAAAATATTTCAAAATGTCATCTGTTGAAATTTTACCCAGAGTGCTAAGTTTTAACTCTTTGCATGCTAAATCAAATCAAATCAGCAGATGACATTTTGAAATATTTTTTGTGGAGAAATAGGTATACCAATACTGAGAGGAGTTGTTATTTGGTGATAATTTTGGGATAATCATTCTTATTTCTGAGTATTTGGTGATAATTTTGGGATAATCTTTCTTATTTCTCAACAAAAACATATGTTGTGGGTACCTATTAGAAGTGCCTCAGTGAAGCACTTCTAATGAGTACCCACAACATATGTTTTTAAGGATAAATAAGAGAAATTATCCCAGAATTATCAACAAATACTCCTCCACCTTAACAATTCCTCCGAATACTTTTACATAGCTCCTATAAAGCACTGTTTTAACCGCAAAGTACTAATATTTTTCTTATTTCTTCATAAAAATGCATGTTGTTGGTACTCTGAGGCACTAATAATGAGTACCCACAACATATGTTTTTGCAAAAAAAAAACTAAATATGAGCTAGCGCATGACAAAACCTATAAGACTTGTGCGACCAGCAAAGACTCAGATCAGCCTGCACATTCGTGCAGTCTGATCAGAGTCTTCGTTGATCACATGTGCCTTCGACGGCCTTTAGGCTATTCAAAGAGGAGTGAAGAAGAACTCTTGCCATACCGGGTGGACGTACAGGCTGATCTGAGTACTAGTCTTTGCTGGTCACACAGGTCTATTATTGTAGGTTTTGTCATGCCCTGGCTCATACTATGCGGATAACCTTCTTATCTAGAAGTAAGCTTTTAACCCTTGTCATACTGAATAAATTTAGATGCCACGCCCACATCTAATTTTAAGCCAATCAGATTACTTGATCCAGGTCGCTGATACAGATTCACATACTTAATGAAAAACAGTGTAGATCCAGATCTGGAGCTACACTGTTTGCAAAGGCAGGGTATATCCGTGTTCAGCAGGACAAGAGTTAATTTTAGGTTGAAAAAACATCTTAACTAGTGCTATGTTTGCCTGCAGCAGTTTACAGTTTCCTTGTGTTCTGATCAGAGTATTATTTCTTATCTATCCATGATAAAATACATTGTGGGTACTCATTAGAAGCGCCTTGACTTGCTTCTAGCAGCTACCCATAATACCTATGTTTTGTGGCTAAATAAGAAAATGCTGAAAAAATGACCCATATATTTCGGTTGAAAAAAAAAAAAACCTTATCTGGATTTATGTGTCTGGTACTAAATGATAATGAATTACAAGAATATATTTTGTTTTAGCTTTTACTCTTGGTATGTTGACAATGAAATTTGAAGAAAGCTTGTCAGAAACAAGCACATGACTTTTTTTTAAAACTTTTTCCAGAAACTAGCTCACGTCATGCAAATTGTCCCCAAGTAGCATGAAAATGTGAGGTCTATTTCAATCTAAAGTAAGCAAACAATGTATCACTCATTTTTGTTTGTCTGCTATTGTTTAAATTCACCAGTTTAAGGACTAAACATGTTTCCAGAGCTCTCTGCATAAATACAGTCCAACAGAAATTTGTTCTAGACACATGCAGACATGGTAGTTCAAGCCACTGAGGGTGAATCATAGTGCCAGGTCAGGAGGCAAATGTGGTGAATTTCGGGATGCTTTTTTAATCTTCTATAAAATAATGAGGTATAGTCAAACCTGTGTCGGGAGACCCCTAAAAGGGTAGTTGGCAAACAGTGCAGACCCAGATCAGATGCCACAGAATGCGGCATCTGATCAGAGTCTCCACTGTTCGCAAACAGTTTAGCCAATTTTCTCTTGGAATATCTAAATCCTATAGCCGACATACCTAAAATCGAAATTAGACTCTTCCAATATATACTTTGGGGCAGTTCATTTCGTCGACAATGGGTTAAGCAAGCACCAAAGGGAAAGGCAAAAATGGTTGCTTGAGAGGTGTTTGCTTTATACAGTTAAATATATACTTCCCGGTATTTGGCTTTCATGAGATCCAGTCTTTCAAGTGCCCTCATCAAAAAAGCAGGTATGAAGTAGGGCGCTAAATTTTGAAAAATAGGGCAAAAATAGGAATCAGTCATGAAAAGTAGGGATAGTAGGGACCTTCTGAGTGTTTTCAAACTTAGAAAAAGATATAATAAGCAAATAAAGTTTTCTGCGAACAATAAAACTACATTACCATGGAAGGGAAATACCAAAATAAATGTTTCAAAAAAGTAAGAATATGTTATTAACTTAATTAAAATTAAGTTGACCTGATTCTTTACAAACTCCGAGTGAGGAAATAATTACTATTTTTGGTCACTTAAAACATTTTTTGACTAAAAAGTAGAAATAGTAGGGCATTTTCAGAAAAAAAGTAGGGAAAAGTTGGAGCACATAAAAAAGTAGGGAAAAGTAGGGCCTGCTTGAAGGCCTCAAGATCTGAAAAGCTGTCCATTAAATACAGGTGATTGCTTAATACAGGTGCCCACTAAGACAGGTTTGACTGTAATTCCAATGAGTACACACAACGTACATTTTCACGATAATATAAGAAACAAAAATTCCTAAAATATCCCTAAACATGACATTGTGTTTTCTTGAGCTATTAGAAGAATTTCCTAGGGACTCAAAAATGATTTCGAATCAGTCATGGTAAACAAGCCATCAGTGAAGGAGTCATTTATCATAGGTCTAGATAACGGAGGATATTCGGTGAATATTTTTCTTATTTCTCCATGAAAACATATGTTGTGGGTACTCATTAGAAGTGCCTCACTGAGGCACTTCTCATGGTGAGGCACTTCTAATGAGTACCCACAACATATGTTTTTGTGGAGAAATAAGAAAAATATCAATACTTTTGAATAAAAAAAAGTGCCTTAACTAGTGCTATGATTTATGTTTTACTGTAGCTGGATATTTTTATTATTTCTCCATAAACTCCCATGGATTGAATTTACACATTAGTTGAGGCTCTTTTAACTTTGTTGTCATCTGCTGATAATCTTTGCAAATAGTTTGGACCCAGATCAGGCCCAAAAAAACATTCGGCCTGATCTGGATCTGAACTGTTTGACACTCTGATGGTATTCCTGAAAGATTTTTTTGAAAAATGATGACAAAAAACATGCAAAATTACCCAGTATGCAAAGAGTTATGGATTACCCACAAACTGCATTTTTGTGGAGAAAAAGGAAAATTATCAACTATTTGGTTGAAAAGTGTAACAAAATATCTAAAGCTTCATGCTCCAAAGCTCCAGATAAATTAAAATGGAGCTGAAACTATTTGTCATAAACAATTACCGTATTCGACCTAATTACCACACCGTGCGCTTAGGTTTTTCAAAACTACTGAGAAAACTTAAAGATAGCGACAGACTTGTCTAATGATACTTATGCAGTTTCTTTTCTGATTTTCTTTATAAAAGCATATGTTGTGGGTACTCATTTGAATTGCATCGACAAGTCAATGCAATTCAAATGAGTACCGACAACATATGCCTTTATAAAGAAGTAGCGAGCAAATACACTTGCTGTAATCTGAAGACAACGGAATTGCTTAACTGTGCACTTATAGGGGTATGTGCGGTAATTAGGTCGAATACGGTAACTGACAAACCTGAGCAAACTGTGTGGATCCAGATCTAAACAGTTCCCTAATGTCTTTTAAGCAAGCGAGAAATAAAAAACAAAACAAAAAAACATCAACACTTTTTGGTCGAAAATGCTGTCTTATGAACTACGGAAACATGATAATATACATGTATAGTCCTATGAATGCTATGCTTATCTGAATGCCCTAGCTGCTTTTAGAATTACACCATATATCATTAACATTCACATATCTTGTTTCCTTACCACAAGTCCTACAATTTGAACAAGTCCATTTTATTACCAAATGAGAAGTCATGAAAGGCAAACTGTGCAGAATGATTGGTCTGACACTTTGAGGAAATGGAATTCTGACATCAGCAGATGTGAGAAGTTATTCTCACATCTGCTAATGTCAGAGTTTCATTACAATTCATCATAACCACTACAAAGTGTAGGTAGAAATGAGGAATTAGTGAAGATAAGATGCTTTTTTTGCCACATACTATTCATGTAGTTGATATTTTTCTAATTTCTCCATGACATTTATTGCTGAGGTAAAAAAATGCCTGTTAGAACCTAGACAATTCTGCAGCCCATCTCCTATACTTTTTAAAGTGTTTTACAGTATTACACCTTTTACCTATTTTCACAGAGAACAATCCACAAAATTATCAAAACATCATTACTCTCTTTTGCTGTTTCAGAGCTCAAACTAAGAGGGGTTATCAGGTAAATATTTGTTCTTTTTTCTACATGTATTTGCTGTGGTTACTATAAAATTTAAGGAAACAAAACAATACAGAAAGCATACAAAAAATACAGCCAGCCAAAAGGTATGAGTAGGACACCTGGTAAAACAAAAGAGACAGAAAGAAGACAAGAAAGGAAATACAAAAAAAATAGCCAAAAAGTATGAACAGCAGGGCTGTATTCTAGATTTCAGTGGGGTTCAATTAGGCAAAAACATTACACAACTATCTTAATTTTTTTACAAATTTCCAAGCACCTTTAGAATCTGTCCACACTTAACCTTATCATCACCATCAGTAAATATGCCAGTTATAGATATGCTTACTATGATCCCTCAACTAACCTAACGCTAACCATCAATTACCAAGCTATAAAATAACCCTAATATTTAGTGTAGTTTATAGGTGTACACACTGACTTGACATTATTATGAAAACACAATATATATTGAAAATTTCACTACCAAAAACTGAAAGTTTTCAGATAAAAATTCTGATATTTTTTTTTCATTTCTGCTCAAAACATAAATTATGGGTACTTGTTAGAATGGCCTCACTGAGGCCCTTCTAATGAGTACCCACAATCTATGTTTTTGAGCAGAAATAAGAGTAATGCATACATGCCATAACCTGTGGACTAAAATCTGAGATAAGGCAAAATTTTAAGGGAGATTTGACAAAATTCTGTGAGATTTTCTTAAACATCACTTTGGCGATCCCCCTATATTGTCTGTGAGATTTTCTTAACCATCACTTTGGATATCCCCCTATATTCTCTAAAGTCTTTCTTTTCATGTAGGAAACTTCTGAAAACCACAGCAGTGTGTGATTTATGTTTATTCTTCATAAAATATGTTGTAAAATGGTCTGAAAATTCTATGAGATTGGAATTTTTTATGAGAATGCCTTCCAGATGGGCCAAATTCTGTGAGATTTTATCTCAGTGTGAGATATGGCATGTATGGTAATGTATTTTTGTCTCACAGTGTGAGATATGGCATATATGGTAATGTATACCCCTATAAACCCCAGTTTTACTAAATAAGTGTGGTTTAAGGAGGTCAAAATTATATAGGTATGTTTTGGTGATGGTCATGCTGATGTCAGTAAATGACGGCGGACAGATTCTAAAGTCTTAGCCAAAATTTCCCCATGAAAACAGTATATTTCGGGCCTGGCATAGGGGTTTAACTGTCCCTTGAATGCCCTCTGGATCCATCCCTAAGTAGACAAGTGTATGAAGTAACCGATCTTACAATAATAATAATTCTTTCAGAACTATTAATCTGGTCTATGAAAATTCACAAACACTGAAAAATTCTGGCAGTAAAACGCCAAAAGTTGTTTATACTACGTTCTAAATACAAGTTCAGCTGTTCGCATTTTATCCAACATGTATGAGTAAACAGAGTTAGACAGATTTAAGTATTGAAACACAGATGTCATATCTAAAATAAGGCAATCAGCTGGCAAAACAAAATTTGCATATTGCAAAAACTGTTTTTTAGAACATTTTCTGTGATAATTTATGAAAGACAGCTTACCTTTTGTCTGAATCTTAATTGCTGGTGCAGCTACTTATTAACATTTATTGATGTTTTTTCTCGTAAACAGTAAAGGATGCTGGCTGAATCCACTGTCCCAGTTTCCCACCATCTGTCAATGTACACAAACCAACAATCGTACAATTCGTTATCTGATTGGTCAAAATTATAACAGTACACAACAGGAAGTAATTAATCAAATAACAAGATTCTAATTAGAGAATACCGATGGCAACTTCCATGGTAAATACTTTTCTCGAAGCAACAAAGAACGATGATTTTAGATTCAGCTTCAAATACAATTTGCATTCATTGTACGGTGATAGGTTATTCACTGTACTATACAGAATGTCCGGGTCATTATAATTCTTGACCCTGACGTAAATAGTCGATCCGATCAGTTTACTTTTAAAACCATATTTTTGCTGTGCAAGATTAGTCCTCTAGGCGATTAATCAGTAATTGTGCGGTGTTTCGCAGAAACTGATCTTCAGGACATACACCTTTCTTACTAGCCTACTATAACATGAAGCTCTCGAGCGCTTGACTTGTTTAATATATCGATCGCTCGCCATTATCTCCAGCACTCGACTTATTATCTTGAGCGCTCGCCATATTTTCTCGAGTGCTCGATTTATTTTATTGGGAGATCTCGAGCGCTAGACATCTTTTCACTACGTTTCGCAAGTGACCAGGGGTCACGCATATCACCAGCTATTACCATTCTTGAGGGGGGAGGGGTGGACAGGGGGGTAGGCATTCCCCACTTCCCTCCCCCCTTACCCCCACTTCCCTCCCCTTTTCCCTCCCCCTTTCCCCCACTTCCCTCCCCCCTTACCACCACTTCCCTCCCCCAAGCAAACTATTCCCCTCCCCTAAATCAGAATTTTTAATATCCCCAACGCTATAATTAAATTTAAACATGACTATGCAAAATACATTCATGCAGATTTTGACCCCAAACTACAATCCTAATTTTTACCCCAAATCGGTATTTCCTTAGCGTTTGCACCCCGTTTACAGAATAGCTAAATATTTGCACCCTCCATTTCCAAAGTCTGCGTAAGTATCACAAGGTTATGGGCCTTGATCCGGTCCAACCAACCTATCCCATTTCCGATGGACTGAGACGGTCACGATTTTCATGCTTTGTTTCAATATATGTTTTTTACATGGGTACAAAATTGCACACGTATCGAGTCATTCTTTAATAAGATATTGAATGTCAAATATGGCTAGTGATGCAAAGGCATGCTTTTCATCTAAAGTTGAGTCCCTTGCTGCAATTCGGTACCTGTACTTAAAAGGTAAAACAGGCAAGGAAATACACGGCGAGTTAGCCGATGTTTATGGGTCTTCTGCACCATCTTATGCTCAGGTTAAATTCTGGGTAGGGGAATTCAAATGCGGTAGTACGTCTTTAGAAGATGAAGCCAGATCTGGACGCCCACTGGATGCCACAGACGAAGAAATGTGTAAGAAAGTTCGGGATATGGTATACTCTGATAGGCGAATTCAGGTGAAAGAAATAGGCATTAGGCATTTCACATGGTAGCGTTTCAACAATCTTACATGATCGTTTAGGTATGCGCAAGCTAACAGCCCGTTGGGTCCCCAAATCCCTTAGCGATGAGCAAATGGCAACCAGAGCATCAGTATGCAGCGCCTTGTTGAAGCGTTTTAGGTCAAAAGATGATTTTCTTTTGCGTCTGGTAACTGTAGATGAGACTTGAGTTCATTATTATGAGCCAGAGAATAAAGCTCAGAGTCGTCAGTGGGTAGGGCCTGGGTCCCCGAGGCCAAAGAAGTTCAAGACGCAACCATCTGCTGGCAAGGTGATGGCCACAGTATTTTGGGAAGCAAAAGGCGTTATTATGTTGGGACTTTTTACCCAAGAGAAGTACAATAACTGGAGTGTACTATGCAAACTTGTTAGACCAGCTGAGAACCGCCATCCGTGAAAAACGCCGAGGTAAACTCTCTAAAGGTGTTTTGCTGCAACAGGACAACGCGAGAGTCCACACTTGCAAAGTTGCAATGGATGCTGTAGAGCGAAACGGGTATGAATTAATACTACATCCTGCCTATTCGCCTGACCAAGCTCCTAGCGACTTCTTCCTATTCCCAAACTTGAAAAAGGATATCCGTGGACTTCATTTACGGTCTGATGAAGAAGTCGTGACGGCAGTTGAGGAGTGGGTCAATGGAAAAGACGCTGACTTTTTCAGTTCTTGGCTGATGGCACTTGAACACCGTGGGTCTAAGTGCATCACACTATAGGGCAATTACATCGAAAAAGAAGAGGTGGATCTCAACCGGAAATAAGTTAGGCTGGTTACTTATTGACTCACCCTCGTAAACTGGTCAAGAAAAAACATGTGGTGGGCCTAGGTCCGGGCCCAAACTGATCCCAATTGGCACAAAAACAGTCGTATTAATTACTGAAATCAAAACTCAAGAATATCATGTAAATCTGCATCTTCTTTTAATACTTTTTGATAAGCATGGTCCCGCACTTGGGGGTCAGTGAGAAAAATAATCTTTTTTTTTTGTGGTTTTCTCAAAAACTGAGTTAAATGTCGAACGTGTAGTTAGTGCGTGGTGGTTGACAAAACACGGACCACTTACGGACACGGACTCATGGACTTACGGACCTCTTGACAATACACGGACTGCATAACAAAATACGGACCAATTATCCACGGATCTCTTGACAAACCGCGGACCTACAATTCACGGACGCCAAACCACGGACCTATTTTTCACGGACTTGATAAAGCACGGACCGTTATTTAAATTACGGACGCCACTTATGATATATGAAAAAAAAAAAAAAAAAAAAAAAAAAAAAGAACTAGGAGTAATATCAAAATCGGAATAACGTGACGTCACGAACCAATTAGCGGTTAAGTTTACTATATTTTGCAATTCATACAGACTATTCACGGACTACGGACACGGAATTTTTATTGGTCCGTAAGTCCGTGAATGGTCCGTGTTTTGTCACCGGGCAACATGTGATTGATTTGACTGAGTTTGGGTTTAACGACACGTCAAACCTTGTGGGTCATTTTGTGTCGTCCCCCCAGAGAAAGGGAGAAGAGAGATAGGAGATAGTAAAGGAGATGAAAGAGAGGAACATGGGAGAAAGGAAAATGAATGAAAGTGAAGAAATAGAAGAAATAAAAGCATTCCCCTCTACCTTTACCTGCTGCAAGGATAGCAGGCCTTGCCCAGCTATAAGTCAATATCAGTTACACGATATCTTTGCCTCACCCCACCACCCCACCGGGCAACGTGTATATTCCATGTTTGGAACACCTATCAGAGAATTCGTGTTGGATCTTGAAGTGTTTTTTTTTTTTTTTTGAACAGCGCAAAAGTCCTTATCCAACAATATGCAAATAAAATGATTGTCTACGGCAGACGGATAATTATTTCTAAAAATGTGGATTGCCACCGACAACGGCTATTTTGTGAACTTTCGGAATCAAAGGGAAGTAATCAACCAGAGATAAACCGAAATCGGACGTAAACGAATTCAATGTAAACCGCGGTTGGCGGAACACTCCTCGTCGGTGAAGTGAAATCAACGTCGGATTCATTGTAAATATACCTGAATTTACTTTAATACGTCTATTAGATATTCCTGATACCCACTTATTGCATTTAAGTACATAAAAATAGAGTAAAATCGGTAAAATACAACAAATTTTGGTATAACCCCCGCCCCCTAAATTTCCCTACCCCGCCCCCTCTTCCCCCGTCCCCCGCCCTCTCTTCCCCCGTCCCCCGCCCCCTTTATCCCGCCCCGCCCCCTTATCCCCGTACCCCCGCCCCCTGTCCACCCTCTCATTCTTTAAACTATCTTAAATTACCTGATAATTTATCTGATTAAAGAAAAGAAAAGAAAAAAAAAATGATCCATTTGAATGGACGCCTTCTCCAGAGGACACTCTTTATTTAGCCAGTGAGAGAAGTGTGCTATTTTCTTTTTTGAAGAGCACAGACATTATAGAGTAGTGTCTTGTCATAATGTTTGTGACATTATGTATGAAATTACCCAGGAAAGGCCACAGTTACCGCGGAACCACAGCCGTCGCACGGCACCGAAAGAAAAAGTCTTCGGAGATGACATGTGGATGAGGAACAAACAATGATAAAACACGACGGCACAGTTGCACAGGTCATCAAAGGAAACTATATGCGCACGGACGATTTCCCAATCTTTTCCTTCTGTCACCTCCTTTGTTTCTTTATCCCCTGCCCCTCTCCACTCACACCTCTGTGTGTGTGTGTGTGTGTGTGTGTGTGTGTGTGTGTGTGTGTGTGTGTGTGTGTGTGTACTACCATGATTTCAGTTTTCAGTAGAAATTATTGAAAAGTTTGAGAGAGGGTTGAAAATGTTTTTCAAGGACCTGTCCGAACAGGTCTGTTTTCCACAATGTTAGGATCACAATTTTGTGTATCGTAACATCAAAACAATATGCGCTGTACCGCCTCATAGTCTAACTGTCCACCAAGTTTCAACGCGATTCAGTGAAAACTGTAGGAGAAGTTATCCGGAAACGAAGTGCGGACGGACATACACCAGAGGGTATACCATAATACCCCACCACTATATATAAAACAGGTGACACGAACATTGTTTCTTTACAGTTACTATTCAACATTTTGACTATAGCAGATTACTAGATGGGGTACTCTTGAGCTAGTATTAGCTGATTCGACAATGAATCTAGTGATCTGCTATAGCCTAGGTCCGGGCCCAAACTGATCCCAATTGGCACAAAAACAGTCGTATTAATTACTGAAATCAAAACTCAAGAATATCATGTAAATCTGCATCTTCTTTTAATACTTTTTGATAAGCATGGTCCCGCACTTGGGGGTCAGTGAGAAAAATAATCTTTTTTTTTTGTGGTTTTCTCAAAAACTGAGTTAAATGTCGAACGTGTAGTTAGTGCGTGGTGGTTGACAAAACACGGACCACTTACGGACACGGACTCATGGACTTACGGACCTCTTGACAATACACGGACTGCATAACAAAATACGGACCAATTATCCACGGATCTCTTGACAAACCGCGGACCTACAATTCACGGACGCCAAACCACGGACCTATTTTTCACGGACTTGATAAAGCACGGACCGTTATTTAAATTACGGACGCCACTTATGATATATGAAAAAAAAAAAAAAAAAAAAAAAAAAAGAACTAGGAGTAATATCAAAATCGGAATAACGTGACGTCACGAACCAATTAGCGGTTAAGTTTACTATATTTTGCAATTCATACAGACTATTCACGGACTACGGACACGGAATTTTTATTGGTCCGTAAGTCCGTGAATGGTCCGTGTTTTGTCACCGGGCAACATGTGATTGATTTGACTGAGTTTGGGTTTAACGACACGTCAAACCTTGTGGGTCATTTTGTGTCGTCTCCCCAGAGAAAGGGAGAAGAGAGATAGGAGATAGTAAAGGAGATGAAAGAGAGGAACATGGGAGAAAGGAAAATGAATGAAAGTGAAGAAATAGAAGAAATAAAAGCATTCCCCTCTACCTTTACCTGCTGCAAGGATAGCAGGCCTTGCCCAGCTATAAGTCAATATCAGTTACACGATATCTTTGCCTCACCCCACCACCCCACCGGGCAACGTGTATATTCCATGTTTGGAACACCTATCAGAGAATTCGTGTTGGATCTTGAAGTGTTTTTTTTTTTTTTTGAACAGCGCAAAAGTCCTTATCCAACAATATGCAAATAAAATGATTGTCTACGGCAGACGGATAATTATTTCTAAAAATGTGGATTGCCACCGACAACGGCTATTTTGTGAACTTTCGGAATCAAAGGGAAGTAATCAACCAGAGATAAACCGAAATCGGACGTAAACGAATTCAATGTAAACCGCGGTTGGCGGAACACTCCTCGTCGGTGAAGTGAAATCAACGTCGGATTCATTGTAAATATACCTGAATTTACTTTAATACGTCTATTAGATATTCCTGATACCCACTTATTGCATTTAAGTACATAAAAATAGAGTAAAATCGGTAAAATACAACAAATTTTGGTATAACCCCCGCCCCCTAAATTTCCCTACCCCGCCCCCCTCTTCCCCCGTCCCCCGCCCTCTCTTCCCCCGTCCCCCGCCCCCTTTATCCCGCCCCGCCCCCTTATCCCCGTACCCCCGCCCCCTGTCCACCCTCTCATTCTTTAAACTATCTTAAATTACCTGATAATTTATCTGATTAAAGAAAAGAAAAGAAAAAAAAATGATCCATTTGAATGGACGCCTTCTCCAGAGGACACTCTTTATTTAGCCAGTGAGAGAAGTGTGCTATTTTCTTTTTTGAAGAGCACAGACATTATAGAGTAGTGTCTTGTCATAATGTTTGTGACATTATGTATGAAATTACCCAGGAAAGGCCACAGTTACCGCGGAACCACAGCCGTCGCACGGCACCGAAAGAAAAAGTCTTCGGAGATGACATGTGGATGAGGAACAAACAATGATAAAACACGACGGCACAGTTGCACAGGTCATCAAAGGAAACTATATGCGCACGGACGATTTCCCAATCTTTTCCTTCTGTCACCTCCTTTGTTTCTTTATCCCCTGCCCCTCTCCACTCACACCTCTGTGTGTGTGTGTGTGTGTGTGTGTGTGTGTGTGTGTGTGTGTACTACCATGATTTCAGTTTTCAGTAGAAATTATTGAAAAGTTTGAGAGAGGGTTGAAAATGTTTTTCAAGGACCTGTCCGAACAGGTCTGTTTTCCACAATGTTAGGATCACAATTTTGTGTATCGTAACATCAAAACAATATGCGCTGTACCGCCTCATAGTCTAACTGTCCACCAAGTTTCAACGCGATTCAGTGAAAACTGTAGGAGAAGTTATCCGGAAACGAAGTGCGGACGGACATACACCAGAGGGTATACCATAATACCCCACCACTATATATAAAACAGGTGACACGAACATTGTTTCTTTACAGTTACTATTCAACATTTTGACTATAGCAGATTACTAGATGGGGTACTCTTGAGCTAGTATTAGCTGATTCGACAATGAATCTAGTGATCTGCTATAGACAAAATGTTGAAAAACAGTGATGATATTTGGACTATCTGTACCTATTCACTCATACATGGTTTATGTTATGCCATGCGTGTGCGGAGATATATCTTGCTAGCTAATAATTGTAATATACATGCAGGCCAAAGTCTCCAGCACATTTAAAGTAGGCCTATGACCTTTTACTGAATATTCTGACTATTTGGTACCAGCGAATATAGTGAACCCATCGAAAAAGGTGTTGTTTATTATTATTATTTTTCCGATGTGTGATTTGCATAACTCCTTAATATGCGGCTCGCTAGGGCGACCCGCAATAAGGCAGTGTTTAATCAACATGCAATTCATCCTACATGTTGACTCTACAGAAGTGCTCCTGAAAGCCACCAACACTTCCTGGTTGAATGCCAGCCTCTTAGTGACTCCAGAATCAAGTAAGTATTTTGACCAAGTTTGTGATGTGTGTGAAAAAATATTCATTGACATGTCGTTCCCAGATGTACTCATCCGTCTTATCTTAAGCACTTCCATATTGGGCGGCGGGTGAGAAAAGGGACCTTAGAACATATGCGAACAGGGCAGTCTGGTCAGGCCATGAACCTTGATGTTTGCCTACGCAATATACCCAGCTAGCTTTCTACATAAATCTATAGCGGGCCGTTATCGGCCCGTCAGCTACCCTGATGGGCCGATAACAGCCCGCCATAGATTTATGTAGAATGCTTACTGGGTAGAAACCTTGTTTAAGATATAAGACTAATGGCGAAGATCTTGACCTGACGCGTGGCTGCGCAAACTGACCTGGGGCTTTGCCATTCGTATACGCCCTACGTTTGTCAGCCGGCATTATATACTGACAGTTTCCCAAGACATGGTCCAGCGCACGACAAAACTAGCTTACTCATAACCTGTGTAACTAGCAAAGACTCAGATCAGACTGTATGGCACGGGTTCTCTTTATCCCTCTTTGGATAGGCTGTAGTCTATAGAAGGCACATCAGCGAAGACTCTAATCAGATTGCGCGGATGCGCGGATCTGAGTCTTCGCTGATCGTACGTCATATTATAGATTTTGTCGTCCACTAGCTCAATATTATACCATCTTGAGCAACGCAATAGGTCGCGAGGTAAAAGTGTTATCAGTTAAATAGTGATTATAATTTATTTACTTCAAACGTCTGTGGTATATTTGTATTTTTATGATAAGTATGTATATTTCTTCCACAATGAGTGTGCAGATTCTTCGAGTACCTCAGTAAGAGCATACGTTATTTAGTGAAACTTAGAGTATCAGAACACTAGTAGTCTAATTAATTTTACGGACAATATAATTATCAAAACAACAGTCTGTGAAAATCAGTTTCAAACAAAAGTGAAACTCCTGGGATTTTCGTCGTATCAAATTAGCTCCGTTAGCCACCTTTACGGTGAAGAGTCCGTTTCCCTATCGCAGATGCCCTACAGCGAAAAGGAGACTTCGTGTTATCGTGGTGAATCTCCAGAGCATCAGAGCAAAGAGAGAAGCTTTCTGGGCTATGTTAGAATACTCTGCGCCTGATGTTATTTTGGCCACTGAAACTTGGCTCAACCCTGCCATTGCTGAGCGAGAAGTCTTGCCAGAGAACTATAGATTTGTTGCCCGAAAAGACAGATTCAATAATACATATGGTGGAGTGGCCATGATCGCCCGACAGAAAATGGAGGCTACATAAATTGACACCAATTCTACTTCGGAATTTGTTGCAGCAGCCTTCAACACTACTAGTCTAAAGAAACCAGCCATCATTGGTAGCCTGTACAGACCCACAGATAATATCAAAGAGTACTGTCAGGTATTGTGCCGTACAATGAACAACCTTCACTCTCAATACAGGGACAGCGTTATGTGGATAGGTGGCGATGCCAACCTATTTGATGTGAACTGGGCCTCAGACACTATCAATGGTCATCATTACTCAGTACCCATCAACCAGACCTACATAGACACCATCAATGATATGGGCTGTGAACAGTTGGTAGGTCTCCCAACCAAACTGGAGAACACGCTTGATATTTTCTGTACTAAAAGACCTACCCTCATAGACAGATGCTTGCCCTTGCCTGGCTTTAGCGACCACGACATGGTATTAGTAGACACAGGAATCATCCCTAAAAGACAGAAACTAATTCAGCGCAGGATTTACCTATGGAAAAGAGCTGACAAAGCCGCCATGAAAAAGGAACTTGATGAATTTTCCAGTAACCTCACCAGCTCCCATGACACCTCTACACCAGTAAATACTTTGTGGTCACTTTTCAAGCAGAGGTGTACAGAAAAGCGTGAACGCCTTCGTTCCTACCAAAATGGCCTCAACGCGACTGAACCAGCCTTGGTGCGACAGACAAGTCAAGCGTCAGTCAAGACGGAAGAAGAGGGCCTACAAGAGAGCCAGAAAGTCCAGGCTCCAAACAGACTGGACCAGATACAAGGAGATACAGAGCGACCACCAGACTACATGCAGAAATGCGAGGACCGCATATGTACGAGACATGATCAGGGCACTGGCTCCAAAAATAAGAAGCTATACTCATATTGTAAGAGCATGACAAGCGATAGCTCTGGTGTTGCTATCGAAGAAAGATGGAGCGAGCTATTCAGACGCGCATGACAAGGCCGAGATACTGAATGATCAATTTTCCTCGGAGTACACAACTGAAGACATGACAAGTTTTCCAGATCTTGGACCAGGTATTGCAGCATCAGTTCCTCCACTGCGAATTTCTGAGAAAGGAGTCCAGAAGATACTGGAGGGCCTCAACCCGCATAAGGCTACGGGACCAGACCAAATATAGTTAAGATTTTTTAAGGAAATGGCATCCACTATCGCCCCATTCTTGACTCTGATATATCAGGCTTCGCACGATCAAGGACAGACACCAGATGATTGGAAAGGCGCTTTTATTACACCGCTATTCAAGAAAGGGGACAAGAGCAAACCCTCAAACTACAGACCAGTCTCACGACATCAGTCTCATCCAAGGTCATGGAGCATATCGTCCACAGCTACATCATGAAATTCCTTAATGAGGAAAAGATCCTCTCTGACCAACAACACGGTTTTAGGAAAAGAAGATCCTGTGAGACGCAGCTGATCAACACTATCCAGGACCATGCTTATGGCTTGAATAACCACCAACAGATAGACGTCATCACTGGATTTTTCAAAGGCATTCGAACGCCTGGCCAGAAAGTTACACCACTATGGCATACGGGGAAGGACCCTTGAATGGATAAAGAGTTTCTTGCATGGAAGAACCCAACAAGTGATGCTCGATGGGAAGACCTCTGAACAGCCTCGCCAGTCAGCTCAGGAGTCCCTCAGGGAACAGTTCTTGAACCCTTGTTGTTTTTTTTTATCTATATCAATGACCTCCCTAGCAAGGTTAGATCAACTGCCCGCCTCTTCGCTGATGACTGCCTGCTCTATCGGACTATTACCTCCGAAGAAGACTCCACAGCACTACAAGAGGACCTTGATCAACTGCAACGATGGGAACGAGACTGGCAAATGAAGTCCAACCCTGACAAATGCGAGGTCATACGCATAACAAACAAACGTATAGTCATCAACAGCAGCTACAAGATACATAACCAGATTCTCCAACAGACCAGCAAAGTCAGATATCTGGGCGTCACCATCGACAGCTCCCTATCGTGGAATCCGCATGTGGCTGCAGTTACCAAGAAAGCAAACAACAGTGTGTCTTTCCTGCAAAGGAATTTATCTACATGTCCGAAGGATGTCAAGGCTATACCTGCTACAAAACCCTGGTGCGCCCCCAGTTAGAGTATGGATCCTCTGTTTGGGACCCTCCTACCAAGTCTAACATCAACAAACTGGAAGCCGTCCAAGCCGCGCAACAAGATTTTGTCACAGTGACTACAGGCGCACAAGCAGTTTAACAGCTATGATGGAAGATTTAGGCTAGGAACAACTACAGACCCACCGCCAATTTAACAGGCCAAGACCATCATGCTATACAGGATCGTCTACCAACTTGTTGATATCCAGGCAGCATCGCTACTGATCCCTAAAGGTACCCACACCAGAGGACATGCCAACAGATTCCTAGTGCCATACTGCAGTATCAACGCCTACAAGTATTCCTTCTACCCGTCCAGTATCCAGCCGGCTGAGCTCACCACATCGCCTTCCCTAGATGTCTTTAAGGCAAGGATAGGCGTCACAGCACCCTAGACCATCAGAGCAACATGTTTTAACCTGCACTGCGGAACTTCCGTCATACATGTAAATATCACATATGCGTGAGAGTGTTCCAGAGGAACCCAGCGCATAACTGGAAGATATAGATGTTTCATTTCGGTCTTTCGTGCTACCCGGATAAAAATAACTGATAACATAGAATACATTCACCGGCTGAAAGTTCAGTGCGGGACAGTAATATGTCAGCGTACGGCGTCGTCACTAGTCTTATAGTTATGTAAATTTCAATTTTACAGTAAGTACAACATGTTTGGTGAACTTCTTTGATGTAAGCAAGTGCACTTTTATATGAGCTAATATGAAAATAGGCTTAGCCTAATGCGAGCACAACACAGACCCTGTCTGTAGTCTTAAAATGTCCTTCACAGCATCATTAAGATTGACTATCAGTACAGTTGAGTCCGTTAACATTGCGCGGCCGCTAATATTGCGCACCCGGCATCCACAGCCTCTCCAACAGCATCATTAAAAATCAGTTTCATTGTTCTCAACACATGGGCATAACATTTTCTTTGCCTTAAAGGAAATAACCATGTACGTGCAGATGTGTCAATTTCGCGGAATTTTCCCGGGCTAGAATGCTCTTTACCGGGCACTACTAATTTTGCCTACGTTATACGTGTGGGTTTGCATCTTAATATCTTCTTATGAATTGTGTACGATTGGAACATATAATCCGGACGATATGTTGCAGGGGTTTGGGGGCAGCAGCCCCCAAATAAATGTAACTATGAAATCAGATGAACAGTTGTGCCCGGTAAAGTGCAACCGCCCCTTTTCCCGTTAAACGCAATATAGAAAAACCCGAAGATTTCCGAATTCAATAGTGAGTTTACCACAGCCTATGGTGTAAATTCTTTTGACCAAAACTTACTGCGTCAAACAATGATTGCAGAGGGCCAAACTCAACAGCTTTTAGTATCTAATCTTGTGCTTTATTACATGAAAACCCTTATCGTGCGCAATGTTGGGCGACCAAACTAAAAGTCCAGTTCCAAGGGGGTATCTGTATTCAAATTAATGTTGTCGTGAAGAAGACAATTCTTAATGGCATTTTATCACCAGAATTAATTTTCAAAGAAGTGTTGGAGCATGTTTGATTATGCTTTTTGTGTGATAACATGGACAAAGTAACGAGCAACCACCAAAGTTTAATGTGCGCAATGTTACCGGACTGCACCGTATATAAAAGTTATATGTAAATCAGTAATAAATAATAAAATTAATCAGCAATATATGTATGTGACACTTATTGACAATCGTTTCTTGTCACTCCATGATGCTTATTAGTAATATGAAAATAGGCTTAGCCTAAATGTGAGCACAGCACACCTATCTGTAGTCTTGAAAAGTCCTTCACAGCATCATAAAAGAATGAATATCAGTATAATATGAAAATAGGCTTAACCTAAATGCGAGCACAGCACAGACCTATCTGTAGTCTCTTCAAAAGTCCTTCACACATCATTAAAGAATGAATATAAGTATATAAAAAATATATGTAAATCAATAATAAATAATAAAAATAATCAGCAAAATATGTTCGTGACACTTATTGACACCTTCGTGACGCTTATTAGTAAGACCCAAATATTGTGACTAGAGGTATAATCAAGTCCGCCCCAGTCCTGCCAACTGGTGACAACTTCCGGGAAGAAAAGGGAAGAAAACATTGGTCAGAGCGATTTCTGCTGAAAGTATATATCGTTGTATGTTACTTTTCCTTGATCATATTCTCACTTCGTTCGCGACGCGCGTCGCGAGCTGTGCTCGCTATAAAAATATGTTTGAATCAATAATAATAATAATCAGCAAAATATGTTCGTGACACTTATTGACACTCGTTTCTTGTCACTTCGTGATCTTTATTAGTGAGATCCAAATTTTGTGAATGGCAGTACCTAGTCAGTTCTGCCAACTTCCAGTGACAACTTCTGGGAAGAAAAAAAGGAAGAAAATTGGTCAGAACGATTTTCTGCTGACTGTAATATATCGTTGTATGTTACGTTTTCTTGATCATATTCTCTACCGTAGAGCTCGGTTTGTTCGAGACATGCTTCGCGCATTTCGAGCTGTGCTCGCTATCAAGTCCGCTTCCGGGAAGAAAACAGGAAGAAAATTGGTCAGAGCGATTTCTGCTGAAAGTATATATTGTTGTATGTTACTTTTCCTTGATCACATTCTCTACTGTAGAGCTCACTTCATTAGCGCATCGTGAGCTTTGCTGGCTATAAATACCTACTTGTATATGCCGCTGTATTGGTAGTATTTCCGAACATTTTGATGAAGGTCCTATTCTGATGCCAGGAGATGACTTTCAGACCAGCTAAGGCTTACAGTCAGATCTTGGAAAATATTGTATTGTTATAAATAATGTTGTATTTGAAGCAACTAAAATAAAGTTTAGACCAAGGTCCTACTCAACAGTTCAGTCAGTAATCGTCAATTACAGTTGTTAACATTGCATGCATACCATCCACGGACCACAGGCTGCCTTTCAGAATATCTCAAATTTCAACATTGGCATTTCTAAAACCTGTATACCATTTCACTCAACACATAGGTGCAGATAATGTGCTTTTTTTTAACCAAGAGGTACTGATATTTTCTTATTTCTCCACGAAAACATATGTTGTGGTACTCATTAGAAGTGTCTGGCCAGTTGATCAGTGGCCTCGTTAAGGCGCTTATAAGGATTACAATCTTCGCGAAATCTTTTGAACAAATGCAGGACAGCTGTCAGATAGACTGAAGTTTGTGGCAGGACAAAATAAAATACTGCTGGACAGGAGGCTTGTCTTTTATCAAATTAATATCCCTTTTAACCAGAAATCACAGGACACTTGTCAGACAAACTGAGATTTTTTGCAGGACAAAATGAAAATTTGCCAGTTTTGTCAGACAGTCTTGCAGTGGGAGTATCAACAACATAGGTTTTCGTGGAGAAATAATAAAAAAATAATAACTGGATACCCCCTCCTATCTGGAGCTATGTCAACAATGTAAAATTGCTAACACACTTTCAAATGGATATCACATTACCACCTGTGCTTTGTGCAAAAATTTTCTGTTAAAGAGGCTTGTAACATCGTTGAGATATAAAATACATAATAAGAAAGCATTTTAAAGATGGTATGTAGGACATACTGTAAGACTAAGCAGTTATCCCTGCGGACCCTGCCCAATGCTAGGCGAGGAATTTGTCAAAGAACTTCCAGTAGGGTAGATAGATTCAAAATGTTATTGCTGCAAGTAACAATATATTTATATGTCCTAAATTGCTTTTTTGCTTTAATACCAGACTACATAAAATAGTAGCAGTTCCATAAGTTGATGGTACCTTTTAAGTCATACACTAGACATTATCTTGAGCACTCAACATAACATTTAGAGTGCTGGACATCTTCAGTGTTCAATACAGTATATCAAACGCTTGACGTAGATCTCTGTATTATCTGAACTGCTCTACATATTTTCATTTTTTTAACTACTAGAACAAGTGACAAGGGATCACATATACGTCTAGCCTGTGCCAGTGCTAATTCCAAATTTCTCTTTTTTTATGACCTTGATTCTTTGGTAGACGGCAGTGCAGTCAGTTGTCAACTGATCTGTATCCACAGAGCAGTTAAACAAACTACATACACTGCAACGCCGATATGACGCTGATCATTTTACCAGGGATATCTGTATAACACGGTTGATCAGTGGCTCCCATTTTTTTAATATCAAAATACAGAAAATTGTAGAGAAGAAAAATGCATTTCTTTTCAGTTTTATGGTAATTTGATGATTTAGGGTGAGAAGGAGACAGTTTGCATGAAATGTCAAAACCCGTTTTCTGGGAAATAAAGAAAAATGTTTCAGTATGTCATCTGCTGAAAATTTTACCCAGACTGCTAAGCGTTAAAAGTCAGTTATATTTGTAGTCTAGTTTGAGATGTTTATTGTTGAATGAGATCATATTTTGTAACCTGTCTTGATACTAAACACATCACATGATACATGTATATGGTGCCCTCATTCTTGTATGACCTGGCAAAAAGTGCCCTACCCAGCACCCCATTGCCCTCAAATCCTAGCTGGAGCACTGAAAACAAATTTGATTTTTGTTTTAGAATAGACACAGAATGGCAATGATAGCAGCTCCAAAGACATTCGCTCGACGCGTTGTATACAGAGCATATTTCCGCAGTTTAAGTCAGAGGGCCAAAGATCTGAGAACAAAAGAACTGCTGGACAAGATTATAAGAGTAGACCATGCTGGAGAGTTTGGTGCCAAGAGAATATACCAGGGTCAGCTTTCTGTGCTGGGCAATACTGCTGTTGGACCTCTGATAAAGGTATGCATACATATATGTGAAAAGCAGTTGAACTCCTGTATGGTGTCAGTGGGTTTAGTGTGAGTTTTGGGTGGGGATGGAGGGTGGGCAGGATGTCGAGGCTGGGGGGGGGGGGGGATGTGAGCGGGGGAGGGGAGTGCGCTACCACCTCAGACCTAAAATTATATATGTACTTGTTTTCAATTTGTCTTAGAGCTTTGTGGTCAATATACCTGTTCCATTTCAAAGTATTTCTTATCCATGGTTTTCATTAAGGGTTTAATAATGAGGGTCCCAGGGACTCCCTTATGTGGTTAAGGGTCCTTTAATAAGATTTAGTATTGTGTTGCCTTTAAAGCGCTAATTACAACTACAGCAGACAACACTTTGAAGCATTTTTTTTTTATTTTTCAGTGAAAATAAGGCTTGACATTTCATGTGGAGGCAGACAGTTCACATGAAATGTTAAGTCTTATTTTCTATGAAAAATAAAATCAATTTTAGAATGTTGTCTGCTTCACTTTGTTTAGTGCTTTAAGGGTCAACTATTGCCCAAATATTGATAATTCATGCCCTTTAGATCACACATAGATTAAAATATGAAGCCAGAGATAAATTAATTTTGGATTGATCATATATGCATCACTCAGAACCCTTGCCTCTGACTTTTGAGGGTCCAGAACAAGGTTTGGGGTGGGGGGTAAAAACTGCCAAATTATGAGTGGAGGATAAACCTTGCTTTACACGTAGAGAACCGGCACAGTGGCTCAATGGTAGAGCGTCCGCTTTGTGACCGGGAGGTTGCGGGTTCGATCCCCGGCTGGGTCATACCAAAGACTTTTAAAATGGTACTAGCTGCTCTTTCCCTTGGCGCTCAGCATTAAAAAAATAGAGCTAGAACTGGTCAGCTCAGTGTCAGTATAATGTGACTGGGTAGAATATCATGTCAAAGTGTCTGGGGCATGATACATGTATTTCAGTGAGGCAGCACTCTAAAAGTGAGCATTGAGCTCCCTGCCACATCCAGACTCTGTCGCTATATGACTGAAAGATTGTTGAAAGTGACGTTAAGCCCAAATCAAACAAACAAATTTACACATAGAGCAAGCATAATATGAACTTCCTCATGCAAAATGTACCTCATATGTCTGTATATAGTAAAAACATATAAAATGGTGGGAGCCTGCTGTATGCTTATAAAATCAGCCTGGCTAGTACTATTTATACAGAAGATGTATTTTATCTTCAAAATTTAAAGACTGTTTTTTTTTTTGTTTTTTTTTTTTATTATTATTTTTCATAGTAGGAATCTGAATGAATGAATATCCAGTTTGAGATAATTTACAAATGCAGGGGTATTAGACACATGGATGATTTACTAACAAATGTCTGCATGAAGTATTGAAGTATCCAGGTATTAGAAACTCATTTATGTACATTTGTATCTATAAAATTTCCCATGATGATGTATGGAAAAGTAAATATATATGCTCTGGCTCTGTTTGCATCCTTAAATCCTTATCTTCAGGAATTTAGTTTCATTTCTCAAAAGAAGATGATAATTGTGGGGATAGTTTTGCACCAAAACATGTCAGTTCCAGTGAGTACCCATAAGACATGTTTAGGTAAAAAATAGCCATTTAGATTAAGGTGCTTTTCATGCCATGCCACAAAAAGTGGCGAGGATATTATGTAATACCCTCGGAAATTTTGAGTGTTCGTCCGTCTGTCTGTCAGCGTTTCCATCATTTGTGTCCGACATATTTCTGATATCGTCCAAGATATTTCCAGGAAAACACAAATGTAAAGCACTATGAGATGATGTGCAGAACACATGAACTGTAACTCTGGTTTGCCACTTTTGCAGTTATTGCCCTTTGAACATTGAACATAGCCATTTCTACCATGTATTCTTGTCCACTCTGTAAGTTGAAAACTGTGCGAGATATCATAATGAAATTTCTCACAAATGTAAAGCAGCATGAGACAATGTGCAGAACATTAAAAAACATAACTCTGATTAACCTTCTTTTGGAGTTGCAGCCCTTTCAACATAGTAGATATTGAAAAAAAAGCACTTTCTACTGTGAACTCGTGTCCGCTCTGTATTTTCATGGAACTTTGCACAAGATACAAGTATGCTTGATGTAAGTGCACTATGAGACTACTTGCAGAGCAAATGAACTGTAACTCTGACTTGCATACTTTTGGAGTTATTGCCATTTGAACATTGAACATAGTCATTTCTACCATGTACTTGTATCTGCTCTGTAAGTTGAAAACCATTTGAGATATGAAATTTCTCACAAATATAAAGCCCCATGAGACAATGTGCAGAAAACAAAACAGAAAAAAGAATGTAACTCTGGTTAGCCTACTTTTAGAGTTGCGACCCTTTGAACATAGGAGATATTGAAAATAGCCATTTCTACTATGCACGAAAAAAGGAACTCACTATGAACATTTTAATCAAAATTAATACATGTACATGCATCAATGTTGATGATATTTTGACAGTTATGGCACTTGCTTGATGTAAGTGCAGTGGCAGGGCATGGTGCAGTGCTTACAACGCTTTTATTTTTTTTAACTAAATTGAATTTACATTTTCTTTGTCCACAAAAAAAAAAAAACACATTTTTTATTATGTTGTGCTTACTCAATAGCATTGTCTCTCTGAGACACTTCTAATGAGAACAACAATTTACATTTTTTATGGAGAAATGAGAAAAAATTTTATTTGAATACTACTACTCTTTTTGTGGAGAAACTTGTACAAAATGTATCTTTCTCTACCAAAACATTTTCTTTGTATTTTGTCTCATCTGTTGCCTAGGAGATGCAAGCGGAAGAAGAGAAGCACTTAGCAGAATTTGAAAAGTTGATGAAGGCCCACAGGGCTCGTCCTACAGTTCTCTTGCCTCTCTGGGATATAGCAGGATTTGCCTTAGGTAAACTGTTTTAACGCTTAGCATTCTTGGTAAAATACATTTCGGCAGGCAGCATTTTGAACTGTTTTTTTTTCTTATTTTACTTGGAAAATAGGCTTTGACATTTCATGTAAATTGTCTTCACTGTAGACAATTTGCATGAAATATCAAAGCCAGTTTTCTTAGAAAAATAAGAAAATATAATTTGTCATCTGGTGAATTTACCCAGAGAGTGGTAATGTTAAAAGGGTTATTTGATAGTTTGGTGTTTCAGCCTTGTATCAGCAGTGTGGTAAATGTTGTAAAAAATCAAATGGATAAAAAGAATAACGAGAATCAATATACTATCGCTCCTCACTAATAAAGGAATGCCTCTTTAGGTGGACAGCAGTGGGGCCTGGTCTGACCTTGTAGATGCATGGGCTGGCCTGTGCCTTTGAATATCTGAGTACATTATGTCCTGTTCCCATGTGGCTGACACTGTATAAACAATAAGAGACTTAACCAGGGCCCAGTTGTTCAAAGCTAATGATGTCGTTAGTTAACGATTCGTTAAAATTTACATCGAGTGATACGCAAATTTGCTGAAATTTTTTGCTGAAAAAATGTGAGTAGCTTTTCAGTGCAAAAGCTACTCACATTTTTTCAGCAAAAAATATCAGAATATTGTATATTGAATCTGCTAAAACAGTTAACGAAATGACCCTTAACCACCTCGTTAAGCTAACGAGGCTTTGAACAACTGGGCCCTGTTTGCTATTGTAAATGCTGATCATGGTCCTTGCTATTTTTGGTTGTCTTCTTAGTGTGGCTTGTATAGCACTAAACAAGCATTGCTACTACTATTTTCTACTATTAACCCTTGTCATGCTGAATAAATTAAGATGCCACACCCACTTCCAATTTTTAGCTAATCAGATTACTTGATCCAGGTTGTTGATATAAATTCACATACTGAATGACAAACAGTGCAGACCCAGATCAGTTGGCTTCTGAAGAAGCCAACTGATCTGGATCTACACTGTTTGCAAAGACAGGGTATATCCAGGTTCAGCAGAACTAGGGTTAATGCTGTGTACTGATATAGTATATTTAAAGATGGATGCCAAATATATTGCAACCATGCAAAAATGTATAGATTATTTAAATGACCATATATGAATCCCAGCAACAGTGTTAGAAAGGGAATGTAATGTAACCGGGGTCATCCTGGAGCTTTCAGAGAGGTAGAAGTTCTGAGACAATTTCAGGATTTCAGGGAGAAGTTTTGGTCCAAATTTTGGATTTCCCTATACATTCTGTACATTTTAACTTCTCCCTCAGCTCAAGATAGGGAGAAGTCAGCCAGCTTAGGGAGACTTTTCTCCCCAATCACCCACTAGGATGACCCCTGATGTAACTTTTTACCAGATTCTCAGTACTTTAATGTATTTCTCAATACTTTTTTTTTTTTTACCTTTTTGCTATAAATTGTAGAATATGTTCTACAATATACAAGCTTTGTGTAGACAGCCAGCCAAGTCTATAACAGAATGCATGGGCGCACAGCCTGATGTGAGCTTTCATTGACTGCATACTTACTGAGGCCCTTTTGTACAATGCTATTTATTTGTCCTGATAACCCATTTACATGTGTGCCTAGCATCCCATAAATGGGACATTGGCAAACTGTGTAGACCCAGATCAGATGCCGCAGAATGCGGCATCTGCTCTGGGTCTATATGGTTTGTGTTAAGTTCAGATCTTTCTACAAAACATGACAATAATAAAAAAACTAACCAGATACCCCTTATATAGTAAATGAACCTGTCCATGGAGTTAAAGTAGAAGAATCTATTTGGCATTAATGAATTAAAGTTTTCAGAATAAACAGTGTATTTTTTTCAGGTGCAGGTTCAGCACTTTTGGGTAAAGAAGGAGCAATGGCCTGTACAGTGGCAGTGGAGACTGTGATTGGAGAACATTACAACAAGTATTAATCTTAACTTTTTGCATACTGGATAATTTTGCCTGCTTTTTTGTCGTACATGTATGTGGAGTTTTTTTCTAAATTAACTTTTAAAAAAAATCTTTCAAGAATACCATCAGCGTGTCAAACAGTTTGGACCCAGAGCAGGCCCGATGTTTTGTCTGGCCTGATCTGGGTCCAAACTGTTTGCAAAGGTTATCAGCAGATGACAAAAGTCGCCACTAGTGGGGAATGAGTTTAATACTTTTTAAACCAATTCTGAATTCAGCAGATTACATTTTTAGCTGCAACACACACACAAAAAAAAATAAAGTTCTGACATATGTGCCCAAAGAAGACTCAACTCCACCTGGCAGTATGATCAGTCTTTGTTGTTCTCTTGAAGAAAGTTTGCATACTTAGCTTTAAAAATGTACTGAGTAACGATTCAGATTAGACTGCAGGAACGTGAATGCTGATCTGAATCTTAGCTCATAGGTCTAGATAAGAGTGGATATCTGGTTAATATTTTTCCTATTTCTCCACGAAAACATATGTTGTGGGTGCTCATTAGAAGCGCCTCAGTGAGGTGCTTCTAATGAGTACCTCAACATGTTTTCATGGAGAAATAAGAAAAAAATATCAGTACTTTTGGATTAAAAAAAAAAGTCCCTTAACTAGAGCTATGTATAGCTGGGTGCACATATCCTAAGTTTTTTGCTCATTTGATGATAGATATACAGAAAATAGGGTCTTTTGGAGAGAATTTGCATGCAGTGACATACCCTATTTTCTCGGGAAAATATTTAAAAAAAAAATTCTCTGCAGAAATTTTTTACCCACCATGCTAAGGGATAAAAAAAAAGTGAACCTGGGTCCAGCTTTCAAAACTTAACTAAATTGTTAGCTATGTGACATTAAAGTTTCTATTTTGAAATATGGCAAATACATTTATATTTTTTTTGCTGAAATAATGTGAGGAGCTTTTGCATTGCAAAAGCTGCTCACATTTTTGCAGCAAAAATATCAATGTATTTGAAAGTAGCTTAGCTACAACAGTTAACGAGTTTGTCATTAACAAGTCTGTTAAGCTAACGATGCTTTGAACAACTGGGCCCTGATTAATAGTGCCACCAGCAAGGGTTGGACAGCACATCTTCAAAGTCAAGTCTGGATCACTTAAACATGAGAATCTCCATGATACATATGTCTTTTCAGCAAACAGTGTAAGTGGCTCCTATGGGGATGTGTTTGTGTGTGGGTTGGGGGTGGGGGGGGGGGGGGGGGGCTAGTTGGTTTGATCCTCAGCAGGGTCATACCTAAGACTTACTTAAATTGGTACTAGCTGCTCTATTGCTTTGCATTCAGCATTAGGAACTTCCGAAGAAAAACTAAGACTGGTCACACCGGTGTCAGTATAATGTGCCTGTTGGTAGTATTATGTCAGTTTGTCTCAGGTGTGATACTGTAGTGAAATGGCATTCTAAAAGGGCATCAGTTCCCACTAGTCACATCAAAACACAGTCACGGTATGACAGAAAAAATGTTGACAAATAAACCAACATATACATGTAAGTATAGACCCAGATAAGGGTATAATTTAGGATAATTTTTGCATACGCCTTGGAATTGTCTCCAACCATGTGATGATTCCAGTGGGGAGACATAATATTTTGGTAATAAAATAAAAAAACAACAACTAACTTTGGACTGTTCATTTCCTCTGGAGGTGGATATTACTATAATCAGCTGTCATACCATTTAGGGTAGGTATGGTGTGAAGACTATTTTAGGCTTTGCTGTTGGTGTATATCATAAGATAGGTTGTCATTAACCTATTTACATCGAGTGGACTCTTCTACCACAACTCTTTCGACAGGTCTGTTTCCTATAGCAGGATGTCTGGTTAGTTTTTATTATTACTATGTTTTATAGAAGTTCCTGATTATTAATGCAAACAGTGTAGACCTGATCAGATGCCAAGCTAAGCGACATCTGATCTGGGTCTGCACTGTTTGCCAAATATCCTTTTTGGGGTTTCCCAACTAAAATGGGTTAAATTTATTTAATAAATTTAATGACAGCCTATCTTATGGTGTACACCAACAGCAAAGAATATTTATTTCTTTCCAGTCAGATACGAGAACTAATGGAAGATGACCCGGTCAAACATGAATCTTTACTAAAGGTATGTATTAAGCATGTTAGGTCATGCCTGCCATGTGTTAAATATGAAAAGCAGTGATTTGCGGGGTAAGAGCAATCGCTTTTTACATTCACAATATGCATTGAGTAGGAATAAGGCATATTGAAGGCAGTTGACTACAGATGAGAGAAAAGGCAGTTAAATGATATGGCTCAGCTGAGCATGCCTGCAGGCTAGTCTGGGTCGTCTATCTTTATTCTACGAACCACAGTGTGACAAAATGTACCTTTTGACATTCCCAGCAAAGATTCAGATCAGCCAGCACATCTGTGTAGTCTCACAAGTCATTGCTGGACAATCTGTGGATAGCCAGGGAAACAAGGTGTGTTCAAGCAGACAGCAAAGATGCTGAATAATAAGATTGAACAGATGTGCTGGCTGATCTGAAAGCCTTTGCTGCAAGATCTGATTCTGATTGGCACACATCGTAAGGGACATAGTCTCTGGTTAAGGTTGTATACGGTAAATGTACTAAAATTTCGTACACTAAAGTATCTGACAAAATGGCATATGCAAACAGTGCAGACCCAGATCAGACTGCTCCTAAGGAGCAGTCTGATCTGGGTCTACACTGTTTGCCATTCCACAAAATATTTTAAGAAAGAACTGCATAAAAAGCAAAATTTAGGCAAAAAAAAGTATGGAAAGTGTTTGAAATTTTAGGATATTTACTGTACTGTACCAGTATTTAAGTTAAAGATTTAAGCAGACAGGTCTGATTAAACAGTGCAGACCCAGATCAGAATATAGTTCTTAATAAGGTTCTTTGTTCTTTAACCAGAAAGATAATATTTTTTCTTATTTATCCATGAAAAGATATATTGTGGCTACTTATTCTAATGAGTACCCATAACATGATATTTTATGGAGAAATAAGAATAGTCATCTAGAAATCCCGTTGATCTTTTATATGTTGAAACGCCGGGAGTGTATGTATATTTTTCTTATTTCTCCACAAAAACATATGTTATGGGTACTCATTGGAAGCGCCTCGGAGAGGCACTTCTAATGAGTACCCACAATGTATAAACTATTTACCTGATACCCAGTTATCTAGATCTATGATGGTCATGTATTTAATCTGCCTCTTTGTATTTCCCATGAAAAACTGTTTGATTTAATGCACATGTAAATATCCATATGAATACCTCAAAAAAAGAAGACAGTAAAAAATAGTGAGATACATGAACTACTACCCTTTACTAATGTAGGGAAGAAAAGTTACAGATTTTGCAAAGGAGAGAGAGAGTTTAAATTATCTTTGATTGCAGAATAGATTTACTCCTTACTGTACATGTACATTGGTAAATATAGCTGTAGATAAGATGCTATTTTTTTTCCCATAAAAGGCATAATGTGGGAATCACTAAAAGTGTCAATGAGGCCCTTCTAATAAGTACCCACAGCATACATTTTCTTGGAGAAATAAGAAAAAAAATATTTACATATATGTATCTAGATACAGGTGTTATCTGAAGATATGGTCAGCTTAATTGGCACAGTTCTTTCATTTTGAAACATACCATATTTATACTAAGCTTCAGAATAGCCTTAGCAGACAGTATAGATCCAGATCAGATGCTGCATTCTGTGGCATCTCATACGGTCTATATCATTCGTCAATCATCCAGCAGTTTTTAGGCACATCAAAGGGTACTACAATGGATTTCCCCTGATTTCAGAACAAGTATGGTAAGGAGTTAAGGTGTCCAAATATTTGTGGTAAATACAGTAAAACATCCTTTATGTGTTTGTTTCAGACAATGAAAGAATTCAGAGATGATGAACTGCACCATCATGATATTGGACTTGAAAATGATGCAGAAAAGGTAATAAGCACACAAAATTCTCTTTATAATACTATTGCTGGGATCCAAAGCAAAAACCGTGTTAGCTTAAACCATTTATGCCGAGTGGACTCTTCTACCTCATTTCTTTGGACAAATCCATTTCCTGTATAAGCAGTGTCTGGTTGGTTTTCATTATTACCATCTTTTGTTGAAATTTCTATATTTTATGCAAACAGTGTAGACCGTGATCAGATGCCGCATTTTGCGGCATCTGATCTGGGTCTACACTGTTTGCTAATGTCCCTTTTAAGGGACACCAGACTTAAATAGGTGAATAATCAAGTTATATCCAAACAGTATATAGATTATATAGAAAAGTGAACAATGATTGGTCATTTTTTTTCTAAATAGTCTATACATTTTTGTCTGGCTACAACACTTTTGGGGTCGAGATTAAAACTGTCTTATATATGAAACCATCTTATAATAAGCCGTCATGTAACAAGCTTTTTATGCAGTTGTTTCTAAAAACACTGAGTGGAATAGCAAAGAGTATAGAACCTTATCAAACTGCTCCACAGGAGCAGTCTGATCTGGGTCTATACCATTTGCATATGACATTTTGTCAGCAACTTTGATGTACAAAATAAGATTTACTGTACCTCGAGTTACATATTGGATTTCTGAATTTGAAATAGTTGACTCTCCTTATCTAAAACTACAAGGGAAGAGAAATTCTGGTTTAAGATAATGGTAGTTTGAGACACAAGGTGTTGAAATGTAAGGACTATCAAATAAACTAGACCAATATTGCCTGTTTGTTTAGTTTGGTTTAAGTAGTAGTTTGACATATCAGTGTTCGAGATAACGAGTCAACTGTGGGTTGAAAAGGCTGTTTCGCTTTCTTTATAAGTCTTTATATATGCAGGGTTTTATGATAGATAATGTTAAATTATGTAGATTTGTATCAGTGGCCAGAATTACAAATGAATAACATCAGTATTTTGTCATATTTTCAAATAAGTGTATGGATATATCTCAGAGATCAGCTCGGCCACATAACTTTGGTGGAGATTGATCATGAAATAATTTAAATGGTTATTCTTCCCCTTGCACTGATTCAAGAAGCTTAAGGGTAGTTGTCAGTTACTATGGAAAGTTGTATGTGCGCAAGTACTGGTTAACTGCTTTGGGGACTAAGCCTGCCCAGCAACATTGTGAGTAGGTTAACTGACCACTCAACATGACCCTAATGGGTTGACTGGGCCATAAAAATCAACCAAAAAAACATACATCAGAGAGGGATTACTGTTTGTTGAAAACACTTGTTTCCTTTTCAAAGAGAGACCTCTCTAACAGAAAAGAATAAGCTTCTCTTGAAAGTTTGCCCCTTCTCAGAGGGCTTCTCTTAAAGGAAAGAATTTGCTCCCAGGAGGCTACTCTTAAAGGAAATAATTCCTTGGGAGGAAATTCTTTCCTTTAAGAGTAGTCCCCTTTGAGAAGGGAGATAAATATTTTCAGGTGAGAGTGGTCTCAGGTGAATGTGGTCTGAAGATGTATCAGTTTGCCTCCAGTTTGTTTCAAATAATTTGCTTTTATGTGAGTTGTAACATCGTTTTCAGCCGGCCTCGGTGGCTCAGTTGGATGCGCCGTCCGACTGGAGACCAGGAGGTCGCAAGTTCAACCCCCGCCGAGGTCGGCAACATTCTTTCGTGGAGATTGATCATGAAATATTTTCTACGGTCATTCTCTCCCTTCCGCTGATTCAAGAAGGGCAGTTGTCAGTTTCTGGCGAAAGAATGTGCACAATACTGGTTAACCGCTTAGAGGACTAAGCCTGCCCAGTAAACGTGTGGTTAGGTAAACTGATCGCACTCGACATGACCCCATTGGGTTGACTGGGCCGTAAAACCTCAACACAAACAAACATCGTTTTCTTCATTTCAGGCACCACTTTACAAGGCATTATCGGAGGCCATCAAGCTAGGCTGCAGAGGTGTAATATGGGTTGCAGAAAAAATCTGACAGAATTTTGCTGTATACAGCAGCAGCTTAACCCTTATTCCAGGAAAATGAGGTTGAACATTTCAGTTGAATCACCTGCAGGGCAGATGATTCACCGGAAATGTCCAGCCTTATTTTCTTAGAAGAGAACTAAGTATGTCATGTGCTTCTGAAGGTTTAAGGGATAAATAAACTAGTGTACAGGAGGGCTCAATTTTACTTCTTTCGCTAAAGGATATGGCTTTATTTTATAACATATAATGTCATACAGAAAAGAGAAGTGTTATCATCAGAGTATTATCATCATCAAGATTACCTTGGCAAAGATGTAGCGCTTGCTTGTCAGACATGTATAACCATTGGAAGAATTACCTGCTTGTCATACTGTATGAGTATAATCCTTGGAAAAAGGTATTTACAAAAGGAGGCTGCATATAAGATGTCAGATCAGAGTGCTTGTGAATAGGATTTTCCCTTTTTGCCAGTCCACCTAGTAGTTTGTGCAACAAATGTAAAAAAAAAAAAAAAAAAATCAGAGGAAAATGGGTATTGCTTTTAAGGCTTATTTAAGTAACATTATCTAGCTGTTATTCACTTGTTGATTTTATAATCCCGTACATATCTGAAACAATTTTTCTTTATATATATATGAGCACCGCTCCAGGAAAACCGGGCTTAATGACACTCTTGATGACGTTAGAAAAACAGCGATTTAATGACGTCATGTAATACGCCTGACGTTTGCCGCGATTTGTTAACACGGAAGTGAATTGTATTTAGATCAACAAGAATTGTTTGAACAAAAACATTTATATTACAAAGAGGCAGGTGTCAAGCCAGAAGATAGAGATATGAAGGTATAAGTTCAACATTTTGTACATAAAAATATAAAATATTTGAGTTGTTTGCTTTTGTTTCATTGTTTTCTATCAGTGATCACTCGATCGAGGGCTTGAAATTCACCGTTAAGCCGAAATTATGGATACGATTTTGACTCTTATCAGACACCAGATTTACCCTGGCATTTGATATTTATTTCCTAACCATATTTTGATCCTGTAATTGACACATAAATATTGGTCTCACTGGATTTGTGTTGCATATTTCATGGCAATACATATTCTACTGCTCCGCATCCGCTACTGTTTGCACTTTAAATTTGCATACATTATGTTTTCATATTTTTGTTTTATAAAATCAAATATTTAAGTCGGTTTACAAATTTCTATTGATCTTGATTTCACATAGATAAATTTTGTTTTTGAAGAGAAAAATACAGTGGTAGACATACGAATGCATATAAATACATTTAAAATGAGCGCTTCATAAAGCAACAAATCTGATGGCCGAGTGGTTATGGTTCCGCTTTATAAATCTTCCTACCCGAGTTCAAACCCGGGTAAAAGCATGATTTCTTTTCTGGTTTGTTTATTTATCTATTTTGTGAAATGTCGTTATTGTTTATTTTTTATTCAATTTTGAACACTTGTTGAATGATACATGTTTTCATAATATTAATTAACATTCAATTGAATGTTGTATTTATACAATTCATTTTCCCCTCAATATATGTGTGTGATATTGTGTGATCATATTCTTGTTTTTGGTATACCCAACGATATTCTAATTATAACACAGTATATCTCTCTGGGCTAATTCAGCAGATGACACTTCTCTTATTTTTCCCAGGAAATAGGCATTAACGCTTCATGCAAATTGTCTCCTAATAAAAATATTCATACGTTTTAGCATTTCAGTTTGATATAAAAAAAATGTGTCAAATCCTTTAACCAAACTATTTTAGCCAGTGTAATAACAAATGTTTTCCCCTACGTTTCACTCTTTTAACTCTGTATACCAACTAGTTACCTAGATGCAAACAGTGAAGCTCCAGAGGAGACAGCGCGGAACTAGCCGACTCCCAAGAGTCTACTTTGCAATTCCGTTTTTGATTATTCGATGGCATCTCACTCTCTCTGGTTCTAGTATAAAGGTTGCGGGGATGGGTGGGAGGGGAATGGGAGGAAACCTTCTTCATAAATCAGAGTGAAAAAGAGACAAGATATTTGCAAAAATGACCCGTTCAAATCGGTTAGTCGTTTTTACTATTATGTCTGTCATTATAATGTAAATACGAGAATTAGCTCAGAAAATGTACATTTAATGTACTACCCTACTGTCATCGTTGAGAACACTCAGGTACAATATTTTGATAACCTTAAAAGTAATTGTACGCGAGTTTTCTCAATGATGCTGTTTTTGATTGATTGTGTTGGGGTTTAACAACACGTCAACCTTTATGGGTCATTTTGTGTCGTCCCCCAGGGAAAGGAAGAAAGAGAAAGGGAGAAGAGAGATAGAAGAGATAGTAGAGGAGATGAAAGAGATGGGACAGGGGAGAAATGAAAATGAATGACAGTGAAGAAACACAAACAGCACCCCCCCCACCCCCCCCCCTCCGCCCTTATCTGCTGCAAGGACAGCAGGCCTTGGCGCACTGTAAGCCAATATCAGTTGGACGCCCTGGTGACGCAAGGTACACGACACCTTTGCCTCACCCAACCACCCCCCAACGATGCAGACAATACAGTTATGCATCAAGTTTGCCAACATAAATACCTGGTTTCTTGCAACTTTCGCTGAGCACCCCCTCCTCCACACACACACACACACACACACCGCACCCCTCGAGTATAAAACACATTGTAGCTTTTGTTTTGCTGAATAGCAAAATATTTGTTTAGTTATGCACACCTGGTAATCTCGTAAGGGGTAGCCGCTGGTTATGCACTGAAAATCCTTACGCTAACTTCCGGCCATGACTTACGAGACATACAAATGTCAACAACCGGATAAATTCTCCTGATTTATAGATTTTTAGTAACCTTCATAGACATATTTTGAAAAATCGGACAATGCTATTCCCAACAACTTTCATTTCTGCATCGGAAAAGATAGGTGTGGGCTTGAAAAAACAAGGGCTAATTTTTATTTCAGTTTCACCCGGAGAAGGATAGTCCAATATTCCTGTTTTGACTTTTTTACCAGTATAAAATGAAGGTATTTTCAGATATCTGGGCTATGAAATAATTATTTAACATATCAAAGAAGACGTACTGCAACCGACGTCCACTTTGAAATACATAAGATGCTTAATTTCCCCAAGCATTTGTTCCGGGGACTGAAATATTTGTGCCGTAAACGACTTAAAAGACCGACTACCACTTACGGGGGCATTAACCCTTAAATCAGGAGAACTTACCCGTTTGTTGAAATTTGGATGTCTCGTAAGTCATGGCCGGAAGTTCGTGTAAAGATTTTGAGTGCATAACCAGCGGCTACCCCTTACGAGATTACGGGATGTGTTATGTGACGTTTACCTTATCTGATTAAATTCTGACGTGATGATGATGACAAAGCATTAAAGTTGTGTGAAATACTTCTATCATTCAAACGGCTGTAGAATTAAAAATAAAAGAGATATCGCAAAACGGTTTTCAATTATGGACTTAGAATTGGAAGGGGGATAAGCTTTTACAAAAAACTAGATATCGAAAAATTTGTCATTAAGCCAGGTTTTCCTGGAGCGATGCCCATATATATAATATGAATATATATATACATGCAGTTAAGTACAAGAATATTGCAGTCACTCTGGCATCATCCACTTTCCTGTCTCTTTTTAAGTTTTTTGTTAAAAGTTCTACATGAAAGTCTGGTGATTGCTTGTTTTTATTTTCCAAATAAAAAATGGCCAGAAGTATCAGACGTAATATGAAGATTATATGTAAATATTTCCTAATAAAAATGCATAAAGCTTTTAGTAATTTTGTTGGATTTCCTATATGCAAAAAGGTTTCAGCCTTTATCCAGAACTGCATCCAAACACTGTCCGAGCAGAACACACCAGAAAACGAGATCTTTTACTCACCAACTATAAAGGAGCCTTTAATAAAAATTAATAAGCTGTTATATAATTATATATTTCTCACATTATAGCTCGTGGCTCTTTACATGTATCTATGTCCTACAACCATTACGAAAACATGCCTATTCAAATATATTGAAAATTTTACAACTAAACAAAGGAACATTTTCAGATAAAAAATTCTGATATTTTTCATATTTCTGCTCAAATAGGTGGTTCTAACGGGTACCCACAATCTCTGTTTTGAGCAGAAATATGAAAAATAATGTACACCCCTGTAAACCCCAGTTTTACCATATAAAAGTGGGGTTTAAGGGATCAAAATTATATAGGCAAGTTTTCATGATGATTACGTGATCCTGGTATCATTATTAAGTACAGTCTTACTTCAGTGGCTCTAACATCTTTGGGACAATGGAAATATGTTTTAGACATGGGCCACTGAGGTGAATCACACAGCCAGGTCAGGAGGTAAATAAGCAGGATTGTGGAAATACCATGCCTGACTTGTCCAACTTGTCCCATTTTCTGGAGGACAAGTAAAAAGTTTCAATTTACTTGTCCTGGGAAAAAGACTTCATAGCTCTTGCTGAAAAGAGTATTCAGTATTCAGATTAGGAGATATATATTTTTTGTTCTCAGAGAAAACATGGATACTCATTAGAAGCTACTCTGAGAGCGAGGAGCTTCTGATGAGTACCCATAACATATTTTTTTCGAGAATTAAGAAAAATGTGCGGGGCCCCGTAGCCTAGTGAATAGGAGAGTTGACATTAATTCATTAGGTTTCTCACGGCTGTGGTTTGAGCCTTGCTCGGGTCACGTGGGAAAGCCAAGTTCTGATTACGGATGGTCAGGTGGTTTTTCGCCGGGTTCTCCGGTTTTCGCCCACCTTTGATGAATGATCGGCTCTATATAAGTGAAATACATGTATTCCTGAAAGGGCTGTAAAACCAAATCAATAAAAAAAAAAAAAAAAGAAAGAAAAGAAAGAAAGAAAAATGTAAATTTTTGGGCAAGTAAAAATCCATTGACAGGTTATAAAATTTTTAATAATTCCACAACACTAAAATAAAGATTTATGGATACACAGCAATACAACACAATGTACATGTATATATAAATTTATTTATATAAATAATATTACTGACCCATAACATGGGAAAATGCGTAACACTGTGAAGACCAAGAACAGCTTACACAGCCTTGTCAATGTCCCTAGATATTGGAACATGCCTGGGCCTGATCAGAAGACAAGCCCTGATTGATCAGACTGTAAGATGACCTTTGCCTTTGTTCTACACTTGTTGCAAATATAATTTCCCATGATGCAACACAAATATTAACCTTTAGCACTCGCTAGGCACAATTCAGTTAATGACAAATTGATTCATTTTTTTTTCAAGAAAATAGGGTTTCACATTTCATGCAAACTGTCTCCTAAGGAGACAATTTGCATGAAATGTCAAACCCTATTTTCTGGAGGAAAAAAAACCCAACAACAACAAAACAAAAAGAAATCAAAATGTCTGCTGAAATTTTGACCCGGCATGCTAAGGGTTAAAGCCATGACATTAAGTAAGACATCTTATCCCACCTGCAAAATATGAAGACTCACTTCAGCAATCACACTAGTGCATTTGTACTTTTTGTTTTACATAAAAGTCCCCCCATCTTGTAATACATTTGTAATATATTGACAAGCAAAAAAGGGTGCTTTGGCATCTTCAAAATGTGCAGATTTGGGTCATTGTGCACATCTTTAAGGTCTCAACAGGACCTTTGACCTCTGCTGATGCAGTATTCATTGGTTCTGTGCACAAACAGACCTATGCAGCTATGTAGTCTGGCCAAGGGTTTGTTGTTGCCAAGACTTGATCATTGAAGACCATACATTGATCTCATTATTTTGAGTATAACAGCACAACTCATCTCAATCTTCACTTTTTACAGGGATGTGTTTGTTTGTGTTGAGGTTTTACGGCCCAGTCAACCCAATGGGGTCATGTCGAGCGCAGTCAGTTTACCTAACCACACGTTTACTGGGCAGGCTTAGTCCTCTAAGCGGTTAACCAGTATTGTGCACATCCTTTCGCCAGAAACTGACAACTGCCCTTCTTGAATCAGCGGAAGGGAGAGAATGACTGTAGAAAATATTTCATGATCAGTCTCCACGAAAGAATGTTGCCAACCTCGGCGGGGACTGAACCCGCGACCTCCTGGTCTCCAGTCGGATGGTGCATCCAACTGAGCCACCGAGGCCGGCTACAGGGATGTGAATAGTCGGTAATAATCCTAAAATCTAACATTCAGTCCAAAAACAACTAATATTTGTCTTATTTACCAATAACAACATACACCACAACCTCTTTATAACACAATTGTCAGGTCCATAGCATGAACCGTGTTAGTTAAACAACCGTGTTATATCCAAACAAAAATGTATAGATTATATTGAAAAATGACCATTTATGCATTTTTGGGATCCATTTTTGAACAATGTTATATCCAAAACCATGTTATAACGAACTGTGTTATAAAGAGGTTGTACAATATGTTGTGGGTACTCATTAGAAATGCCTCCCTGAGGTGCTTCTAATGAGTACCAACAATATATGTTTTTATTGAGATATAAGAAATTTATTATATGGACTGGAGCAATACAACTAATAATTAGTTAAATAATTAGTTTTTAAAGTTATTTCAGGCATATATTACCCCAAATACCTACTCTTGATACAAAAAAAGATGGTCTTGTGAACAAAAGTAAAAGTGAAATTTTGGGCTTAATATGAAAGTTCTCAATCCTGAAATCAAGACTAATCCTGAAGTTTCCCATCCCCGATTTAAGCCCATATAAACACCAGGTTCAAACTGACCTTGAAAACTCCTTAAGAATGGTATGTGTCCTTGAAATAAGAGTATTACAAAACCAGAGCTCCGCCAAGCGGGGCATTATACGCCCGTGGCAAGTAATAAGATGCAGCACATTAACTGGCTCCTGTATAATTCAGTGCTCCGGATATAAACTGTAAGTGGAATTACAAAAAAAAAAAAAAAAAATAAATAAATAAAAAAAAATTCATTGGAGCATAATCTCTGCTGATATTTGGTGAACTGTAACCTAAGGGTCCAAGCTGGCCAAGAAATTAAGGGAGAAGTTTGCTGCTTCTAGGGAGCAGTGCTTTCTGACGGAGGACACACCACAGAAGCATGGCTATATTATAAGCTCGTATGAGCCTTTGGCATACTATTACCTCTAAACAATATGCTGTGAAAAGTTTACAAAAACTTTCAAAGGGGCATAAATCTGCAAATATTTGGTGCACTGTAACCTAAAAATAATATGTGCTGCTCCACATCATCATGTAAGTATTTATGAAGTTTCAGCTTGATTGGATGTAAACTGTAGGAGGATTTAGCCGGAAACAAAAAATTGACAGAAATTTTCAAAACGGTTTAACTCTGCTAATATTTGGTGGACTGTAACCTTGAAACAATCTTACTACAAATCAAGTTTCAGCTTGATCGGATGTAAACTGTAGGAGGATTTAGCCGGAAACAAAAAATTGACAGAAATTTTCAAAGGGGTTTAACTCTGCTAATATTTGGTGGACTGTAACCTTGAAACAATCTTACTACAAATCAAGTTTCAGCTTGATAGGATGTAAACTGTAGGAGGATTTAGCTGGAAACAAAAAATTAATAGAAATTTTCAAAGGGGTTTAACTCTGCTAATATTTGGTGGACTGTAACCTTGAAACAATATGCGCTGCTCCACATCATGGTCTTACTACAAATCAAGTTTCAGCTTGATTGGAGATGCGCTGTCCGACTGGAGACCAGGAGGTCACGGGTTCAACCCCCGCCGAGGTCGGCAACATTCTTTCGTGGAGATTGATCATGAAATATTTTCTGTGGTCATTCTCCCCCTTCCGCTGATTCAAGAAGGGCAGTTGTCAGTTTCTGGCGAAAGAATGTGCACAATACTGGTTAACCGCTTAGAGGACTAAGCCTGCCCAGTAAACGTGTGGTTAGGTAAACTGACCGCGCTCGACATGACCCCATTGGGTTGACTGGGCCGTAAAACCTCAACACAAACAAAAAAAAGCTTGATTGGATGTAAACTGTAGGAGGATTTAGCCATAAACTAAAAATTAATCGAAATTTTCAAAGAAGTATAACTCTGCTAATATTTGGTGGACTGTAACCTCGAAATAATATGCGCTGCGCCACATCATGGTCTAACTATACATGAAGTTTCAGCTTGATCGGATGTAAACTGTAGGAGGAGTTAGCCGGAAACGAAAAGTCTACTGAAATTTTCAAAGAGGCATAACTCTGCTAATATTTGGTGGACTGTAACCTTGAAACAATATGCGCTGCTCCACATCATGGTCTAACTATACATTAAGTTTCAGCTTGATCAGATGTAAAATGTAGGAGGAGTTAACCGGAAATGAAAAGTTTACAGAAATTTTCTAAGGGGCATAACTCTGCAAACATTCGGTGGACTGTAACCCTGAAATAATATGCGCTTCGCCACTTCATGGTCTAATTATATACCAAGTTTCAGCTTGATCGGATGTAAACTGTAGGAGGAGTTAGCCGGAAACGAAGTCTATTGAAATTTTCAAAGGGGCATAACTCTGCTAATATTTGGTGAACTGTAACCTCGAAATAATATGCACTGCTCCACATCATGGTCTAACTATATATGAAGTTTCAGCTTGATAGGATGTAAAATGTAGGAGGAGTTAACTGGAAATGAAAAGTTTCCAGAAATTTTCTAAGGGGCATAACTCTGCAAACATTTGGTGGACTGTAACCCCGAAACAATATGCGCTGCGCCACATCATGGTCTAACTATATACCAAGTTTCAGCTTGATCGGATGTAAACTGTAGGAGTTAGCCGGAAACGAAAAAGTTTACGGACGGACGCCATACCCCCTAACATAATATGTCCCGTTTTTCAAACGGGCGTATAAAAAGAGCACATTTGCAGAAAAAGGTCTTTAAAGAAGTCTTCAAAGTAATGATAAGAAATGTAAAACTGGTGGTTTATAAAGGCTTTAGACGATCTTAAATAGGCAAGAATTTTAAAGTACATGTAACAAAAATTATCATATATACCTTTTGCATGCACTTTGTTTTGCATAGATCTGACACAGTTACGTTTTGGAATAGCTAGTTAGTAATACCCTGAAGTCTTAATATGTTAATGGGGAGCACTTTCACAACACCTTTAGCCATTGGATGGCCAGCAAACAAACCTCAAATCAGCAATACAAGAAAAAAAAAAGACAAAGCACAAAAACAAAACATTTGTAACTATTCTTCACAGACATTTACATATCAATAAATTTGTGTTAAAATTAAAATATACACAATGACTAAAAATAAATAAATGTTTAAACGGTTATAAAATTGGTGTTGGGGGGGTGGGGTGTGTGTGTGTGTGTGGGGGGGGGGGGGGGGGGGGTGGGGGGGGGAGTGCAATAAGCATGCTTTTAACAAAAATGCTCAACTTTGTTGAAAGTAGTACATATCTACAACATAAGAAAGGTAGTTACATTAATACTTTTCTTATTTCTGCATGGAAAACATAAATTGTGAGTACTCTTCAGAAGTGCCTCACCAAAATGCTTCTAAAGAGTACCCACAAAATATGTTTTCATGTAGAAATATGAAAAATATCAGTATGCTTCTGCTGAAAAAAAAAAAAATATCTGGAGCTATGGGACTCATAAAATGACTCTACTAATAGGGAAACATAGGTCCCAGCCTTTGTGTAAATTATTATCACAGGCGATGGACTGCGGATTTTTTTTTTAAACTTTAGCAAGCTGAATTTAAACAGAAACAATGAATTTCAAATACTTTTCTTCATTTTCTGTAAAATAAACCATGCCATACTTAAATTGTCCTGAAAATGATGAAAAAAAAAAAAAAAAAAAAAAAGAGTGTCTGCAGGACATTTTGGGCAACATTTTGAGGATAATGTAAGAAAACTCTCATTCATCACCATATCTGAATCAGTCTTAAAAGAGACATACAATCTGAATTTTCCTCTCTATTTTTATAAGAAATACAAATACACACTGTAGATATTTCATGCAAAGCACCCTCTTTCTATCCACTTAAGACAATTTGTAAGATATGTCAAGCTTTATTTTCTGGTAAAATTATTTTCATAGAAATAAATAACCAGTAACAGGTGTTTTCAGAGAAAACAGATGTCCCCCAACCATGAATTTTCAGTTTTTCTATTGCTGTGACCCTGAAAGTTAGGTCAAGGTAACTAAAATCTAATCAGTTCTTTGTTATGTTCCAATTATGTACCCATGATTTGGTAAGAATCCAACCACTGGTTCACAAGATATTGTGCAGACAAGAAAGTTTCATGCCAATGCAGACACCAACGGGATCCACACCAAAATCAATATGTCCCCCTCCCAGTAGGTTGAGGGGCATATCAAATATTAAATGATCCCCTAACATTTAAATGCAGCTGGCTAAACATTATCACCCTGGCATTTCATTTGAACCATACAATAGATACAAAGCACTTTTCAAAACACACACACACACACACACACACACACACACACACACACACACACACACACACATACACACACACAAAATAAAATAAAGAACTTTTTTGAAGTTTACGTCACACCTGCATACTTAATCCTTGTCCTGCTGAGCCCTGATATACCCTGCCTTTGCAAAAAGTGTAGATCCAAATCATCAGGACAGCAGGACATGGGTTAAATGTAAAAACAAACCCCAGAAGAGTGAGAGTAGTTATCCTTGCAAAGCTTGGTGAGATAAAACAATCAGTGAAGTGAAAATAACTGTACAGTTTTACAGTTTGTAGAAGACTTTATATTTTCATTTTGTGTGGGATCATAGGGTCCACCGTAAAATCTTTAAAAATGGAGTTCTGCTCATGTACACGCTAGAGGGCGTAAGCAGCGTTGCAAACTTCATTACTGCTTATGAAGAGTCTTAATAAAACTGAGACTCCCATTTTCTATCTGTAATGTGTTCTTTTGTTTCCAAAGGCAATTTTTTAGACTTTTGTTTAGGATGGGAGCTAGGGTGGATGTAAGTTCATTGACAAACTAATGAACGAACACATGCAAACTAGCATGCCAAAGTTGGCCATGCTAACGCAGGTGTGACAAAAACAACACCATACTAATATTTTACTTTCTCCACCAAAACCAGATGTAGGTCAGTTAATGGCTACATCAGACTTAAAATTTGTATATTGCTATATGTCACGGACACAATTCTAATGAGTACCACATGCGTTGGTGAAATAACATGCTTGATAAAATTTTTAGCAGACGACATTTTAAATTTTTTTTCCCCAGAATAGCAGGGTCTGACATTTCTTGCAAACTGTCAAACCCTACTTGTTGAGACAAATAATAGAAAATAAAAATGCCAGCTGCTGAATTTGCTTAGAATGGTAATGGTTGGTCCTCCTATGTACAGCCTTTGGAATACCTGAGTGTGTTCATTTTCTGCTTTACTTAATGGAGTCAGATTCAATTTTTTTTTTTCTTTGTTATCTAACTACATGTATTATTACTGGCATATCTTCTTACTCTACAAATTGTATATATAGCAAACCTAGGCTAGTGCAAAGTACATCAGGACATAATCAAACAGCAATAGCCTACACCATCCTGCATACCTAAGCCACTTGCAGCTCTTGATAAGATGTATTTCCTTGTAACTTCATTTATTTCTCCACATAACGAAAACAGCCTGTTAAAATATACTGAAAAAATTTCACCACCAAAAACTGAAAGTTTTCAGATAAAAATTCTGATATTTTTCATATTTCTACTCAAAACATAGATTGTGGGTACTCGTTAGAACTGCCTCACAGAGGCAGTTCTAACAAGTACCCACAATCTATGTTTCTGAGCAGAAATAAGAAAAATCATATATACCCCTGTAAACCCCAATTTTACTATATAAAAGTGGGGTTTAAGGGGGTCAAAATTATGTAGGTATGTTTTCATGATGACAAAAACGTATGTTTCAGATACCCATTAGAGAGGCCCTGCATAAAGTACCCACATGTCCTTGTGGAGGAATGAAAAAACATATCAATACTTTTTTTGTTATAACGGGTCTCATCTAAGACTATGTCAGATATAGTGTTTGGATCTGCAGGTTGGAAAGTTACTGCTATTCACATAGGGTCTAGAGAACCTTTTGCTTGTCCTAAATCCAAATACTCCACAACCTCTTTATAACACTAGTACTGTAATCAAAAACAAAAAAATCATGTTAGCTATAAACAACTGTGCTGTATCCAAAGAAAAGTGTATAGAAAATGCCTAAACCATTTTTCCATATAATCTTTACATTTTTGTTGGATAAAAATGTGTAGATTAACCAACAAAAATGCATAAATTAAATAAAGAACAAATGGTCATTTTTTATATAATCTATATTATATAGAACTAAAAATGTTGGGCCATCCTTACCCACACACAAGCATTTTGCAAAAAAAATGAAGTTGAAAAAGGGTCACAACTCTCATAATAATTGGCGGATTTTACCCTAAATCGAACTTGATCTAATTTTATGATTATATACCTGTGTATAAAATATGAATCCAATAAACTAATCTTTTCAAAAAATATCAAAAGGAAAACACTTTTGAAGATGAAAAAGGGCCATAACTCCAATAATAATGGATAAATTTTACTCTAAATCGAACTTGACCTCTATTTTATGATTATATACCTGTGTATAAATAAGAATCTAATACGCTTATGTTATGAAAATATATCAAACGATAACTATTTTTCAAATTTGAAAAAGGGCTGTAACTCCCAAAATAATTGGTGGATTTTACCCTTAATTGAACTTGACGTAAATTTTTATAATTATATGCTGGTGTATAAAAGATGAATCCAATACACTAATCTTTCCAAAAGATATCGAAGGGAAACCATTTTTCAAAGTTGAAAAAAGGCCATAACTCCCATAATAATTGGTGGAAATTTTACCCTAAATAAAATTTTGCCTATATTTTATAATTATATACCTGTGTATAAAATCTGAATCCAATACACTAATCTTTCCAAAAGATATTGAACAGAAACCATTTTTGTTAAGTACAGACGGGATGAACGAACGGACTGGATGGACGTGATACTCTATGTCCCCCCCATTGAAAATGGCGGGGGCATAAAAATGACCATAAATGGTTATTTTTTTTTTATATAATCTATATTATTGGACACAACATTTCGGGGCCCATCTGTAAACAATGTACTATCTCAAACTGTGCAATAATCCACCATGTTATCAAGAGATACTGCTCAATGAGAAAGGGGTAAAAGCATAAGAAGACAGCCAATACCAAGATCAGTCAGCACATTTACAGACTGATCAAGGTTTCTGCCATCTGTTACTATGTTCTACAGTAACTAATGATTGCTTTGAGTAGATAGAGAAAACCCTCAATCAAAGCATATCCCTTCTAGGCCCGTTATATTCTGGTACAGCTCAAATAAAAAGATAAAACGGAGAAGTTAAAACAGAAAAGTTAACATAAATAAATAAAAGATACATTATGCAATGAACAGTATAATATTGCAAAGCAATATCATGTACCCCCACCCCCATCCACCAACCAATACATGGTTTGATTGTATATGGCTTTTGTTCAACCAACAAATACAAACAGTGAAAGAATAAAGAGTTGGGGAACTTACCATATTTTTCCTTAATATTCAGAAATATTCTTGAATCTTTACCATACTTTTTCTACAATTTGAATAAGCTGAATGTTCTACCTGCAGATATAACTTTGGATAAATGACAAACAGTGCAGACCCTGATCAGGTGCCACAGAATGCAGTATAGAATCAAGGTTTGTTTGTTTGTGTTGAGGTTTTACGGCCCAGTCAACCCAATGGGGTCATGTCGAGCGTGGTCAGTTTACCTAACCACACGTTTACTGGGCAGGCTTAGTACTCTAAGCGGTTAACCAGTATTGTGCACATTCTTTCGCCAGAAACTGACAACTGCCCTTCTTGAATCAGCGGAAGGGAGAGAATGACCGTAGAAAATATTTCATGATCAATCTCCACGAAAGAATGTTGCCGACCTCGGCGGGGGTTGAACCCGCAACCTGGTCTCCAGTCGGACGGCGCATCCAACTGAGCCACCAAGGCCGGCAAATCAGGGTTTACCCTCTTTGCCACTCACCCAGCAATTTTGAGATACATCAACAGGCAATTAAACAGTTGTTCAAATTTCAGGACATGTATTGATTGGGAGTTAAGGTGTCCAAATATTTAGGATAAATATGACATAGCAGACCTTTTCTATTTCCAAGTCCATAGGTTCAGGCATTTTATACAGCTTCAGGTATTAAAGGCACTTTTTTCAACTGAAAAATACTTATATTTTTCTTATTTCTCTGTGAAAACATATGCTGTGGGTACTCATTAGAAGTGCCTCTCTGAGGCACTTCTAATGAGTACCCATAGCATATGTTTTCATGGCGAAATAAGAAAATATTGTGAATACCCCTCTTATCTGGAGCTATGATTTAAGTTGTTTTCAGGAATTTGGATTTTCCGGGGTGGAACTCTGTAACTTTTATTGCTATAAAGATTTTAAAATGACTGAATTATCCCAAGACTTTGAATTATCATTCTGAAGTATCAAAGCTCTGCTATAACTGGTTTTGTAAAGATGAAATGGTGTAGCTGAGTATAGGATTAAATGATGCAATATCATAAGAAAGGATTTCAAACAAACAAACAAAAATCTAAGAAATCAGCAGTATAAGATATTTAACAACAAAAGATGTGCACAACAGAAAAAAAGAATACTTATAAATGAACCATGCTATGTAAAAATATGTGTTTGGGGCATAGGCACAGCAAAGGCCCAAATTAGCCTGTGCATTCAAGCAGTCTGATCAGGAAATTCACTCAGTTTAAAGAATCATTTAACACTGCCTGCTTGAATATTTCAGCACACAACATTTTGAAATATTTTTATTTTTTTTTTCTCCAGAAAATAGGCTTTGACATTTCATGCAAATTGTCTTCTACGAAGACAATTTGCAGGAAATGTCAATGCCTATTTTCTGGGAAAAATAAGAAAAATATTGTCCAATCATTGTCTGCTGATTTAGCCCAAAGAGTGATAAAAGTTAATACTAAAGCTTACATTGATAAGGATCTATGAAACTATGTGGCCAGCAAAGGTTCAGATCAGCTTGCTTATCAACCAAGTCTGATCAGGGCCTTCGCTGTCTGCTAACAGAATCAGTGATGAATGGGTTTGGGCCTTTGCATTTAGTATATATGCTCTAAAGAAATCTTTTTTTAACAGCTGGGCCTCTGCTACTCATCAATAAACCAATTCTGTTTGCTGAAAGTAGGCTTCATGGATACACAGGCTCATCTGGACCTTTGCTGTCCACATAGGCCCCTAAGGCATATTTGCATATGGCTTAGCTCATGTGTATTCAGAGATACAGCGGAACCTCAATAATTCAAAGTCCAAAGGATCAGATAATTTTATTTGAATTCTTTGAACAGCTTTTCAATAACTGAGGGTTAAAGTGTATTATATATGCATGTTTCAATTGGGACTTGACAATCACGCTGAATTATTCAGAATTTTGACTTACTGGGGTTTGAATTATCGAGGTTCTACTATATCTGCAAACTGCATACACAAATGGCAATAAAGTCAGTCCCGATTGTGCATCTATACAGATTGGTTTAGATAATTTCTTTCATATACTGAGTCATATATAGACAAAGCCACCAATCAGCCATGTATTTGAGCTTCATAGGCCTCGATAAGAGTGGTTATCAGGTAAATATTTTCCTTATTTCTCATATGTTGTTGGTCCTCATTAGAAGCACCTCAATGAGACACTTCTAATGAGTACCCACAATATATGTTTTTGTGTAGAAATAAGAAAAATATCAACACTTTTGGATTAAAAAAGCATCTTATCATGAGCTGTGAGCTCATCATGCATCTTTGCTCAACCTTGTATACTGTATTTACATTAAAATTTGGGACACCTCAACTCCTTACCATACTTGTCCTAAAATTTTTATACTTCCATTTTACTACCAAGTGCTGTGTTAAAAAATTGCAAACAGGGGCAAATAGGGTAGGTCCTGATCAGATACCGCACTTTGTAGCAACTCACCTGGGTCTACACAGTTTGCTCTGGCCTGTCTGTCCCAATATTTAGGGTTATTACAGTAATCACTCAATACTGTACAGTGCACTAATGAACAGTGAATACTCAGTTCAAGATGTGACGAATGTGCGGATATATCTCATCACAATTAGCTCTAGATAAGCGAGATAAATATTTTTTCTTGTATCTCCACAAAAACAGGTTGTGCTCAAAACATAGAGTGTGGGTACTCGTTAGAACCGCCTCAGTGAGGCAGTTCTAATGAGTACCCACAATCTATGTTTTTGAGCATAAATAAGAAAAATAATGTATACCCCTGTAAACCCCAGTTTTACTAAATAAAAGTGGGGTTTAAGGGGGTCAAAATTATATAGGCATGTTTTCGTGATGTGATGAAGATGATACAGTCTATTTCTAACAGCTTGTGATTTCTCATTCAATCTTAACTTATTTCTAACAGCTCATGATTTCTCATTCAATCTAAACTAATTAAAAACTCAGTTGTTTAATGCTGATAACTTTGCAGAGGTATGATCATAACAGACTGATTTGATCCTTTAGACTGCTTACAATATTTGCCCAAATTATTCAGACAGACAGGACTGAGCAAACAATGCTGACATCTCATCAGGGTCTACTCTGCCAGTCGTCCAGCAGATTTTAGACATATCAACAGACTGAAAAACTGATGCCTTCAAATTTAAGGATAAATATAAGGATTAAAGGTGTGCAAATATTTAGGGTAAACATGGTAATCAGAAAAAATTGACATTTTAATGTTTTTGTTCTTCCTAGAAAACAAGGTTTAAAATTGACTTCCTCTTCAGGAGATAATCTGGATAAAATTTCAAACTATGTTTTTCCATGATAACATCACAGTTGCAATATGCTAATTCTGCCAATGAGTCTCAAAGTTCAAATCAAGTCTTTTATGTGAAAAACTAAAAAAACTTGGCAGAGGAAGGTTTTAAGTCTGCAGCAGTTTTTGATTTTTAAGGCAAAAATGACAAGTTTCCATTTGTATTTTTAAGGCAAAAATGACAAGTTTCCATTTGTATATTCAAACCTCAGCATCTTTCTTATCTGCTACTACTTTCTTAATAATAAATATTCCAAAAGCACAAAGTTTGTATTCTAACATTAAATTTCATATGTATTTGTTTGTGTTGAGGTTTTACGGCCCAGTCAACCCAATGGGGTCATGTCGAGCGCGATCAGTTTACCTAACCACACATTTACTGGGCAGGCTTAGTCCTCTAAGCGGTTAACCAGTATTTTGCACATTCTTTCGCCAGAAACTGACAACTGCCCTTCTTGAATCAGCGGAAGGGAGAGAATGACCGTAGAAAATATTTCATGATCAATCTCCACTAAAGAATGTTGCCGACCTCGACGGTGGTTGAACCCGCGACCTCCTGGTCTCCAGTCGGACGGCGCATCCAACTGAGCCACCGAGGCCAGCAAATTTCATATGTAAAAATTTTTTCCTGTAAGCAAGCAATAAAAATCCAAACCAGCCAGGTAAGCTCTATGTAAGGCACAAACAAAATTTTAACTAGAAATATTTATATATTTCTAACTTAACCATGAAAATATATGCCATGGAACCCAATATATAACCTTTAATTCCAAGGTTATTCTAATCCACAAAATATATTTTCCTAAGAAAATAAGTGAATTGTTTCTGAAGACTTATTAAGAAGGAAATTATGGTGATTATTCTGGGAATTTTTTTTATATTTCTCCATAACAGCATATGTTGTGGATACTCATAAGAAGCGCTTCACTGAGGCAATTCTTATGAGTACCCACAACATATGTTTTTATGGAGAAAAAGAAAAAAAATATTTAAGAAAAAAAAAAAAAAAAAGAAAAACATATTGCTTTTATAAAGAAAATATATGAGTACCTACAACATATGAGTACCCACAAAATATACAAGTACCCACAACGTATTTTATAAAGAAAATTATGAGTACCTACAACACATGAGTACCCACAAAATATATGAGTACCTACAACATATGAGTACCCATAAAATATATGAGTACCTACAACACATGAGTACCCACAAAATATACAAGTACCCACAACGTATTTTATAAAGAAAATATATGAGTACCTACAACACATGAGTACCCACAAAATATACGAGTACCCACAATGTATTTTATAAAGAAAATATATGAGTACCCACAACATATGTTTTTGTGGTGAAATAAGAAAAATATATTTATAAAAAATAAGAAAAATATAGAAAATGTATTGCTCTTATAAAGAAACCAATAAAATTATCCCAGAAATATCATCAAATACTCCTCTTTAACAAGTCCTCTAATGTTGGTCTGGCTAACCCTCTTACCAAGAGGAACATTATAATATACAGTCTACAGATATATCCTAAGTATTTAGACAGAAGGGCCTGTGCAAACAGCGTAGACCCAGATCAGATGCCGAACAATGCGGCATCTGATCTGGGTCTGCACTGTTCCACTCATCCCACCGTTTTTAGGCAACAACAGGTAGTACAATGGACTCGTCTGTTTGGGAAAAGTTAAGATGTCTGAATTTTTATGGTAAGTATAGTATATGCAGAAGCTGCTGATTGTCCAAGGCAACAGAACAAACTTTAGCCAGCTGATTCTGTGCAGACTAGTACAGGTCTTTTCTGCTAACATATCAGTAAATTTTGGTTTCTCTGTTTTCCAACAGTGGATTATTTTTTCTTGCAATTCTGGATCCATGACACATAGCCCCAGATAAGAGGAGTATCCAAAAACATAAATATATTTTTCTTATTTCTCAATGAAAACATATGTTGTGGGTACTCATTAGAAGTGCCTCAATGAGGCACTTCTAATGAGTACCATAACATATATTTTCATGGTGAAATAAGAAAAACATTTGTACTTTATGGCTGAAAACGACTCCTAATCTGAAGCTATAATGACATCACAAAAACATCATTCTTGTCCATTGGTACTGTCTACTGTGTCATTTTGACCAGTCTCTTCCAGTTTCTTCATCTCCTCAAATATTTTCACCTCTTTTGCTTCTTTGGCTTTGTTTCTTGCCTCATATTCTAGCCTGAAACAGTTTAACATAAACTTTCATTATGTTAACAAGGTTATGTCAAATGTATGTTTCTTAGCCATAGCTTAAGATAAGCCATGTTTTAAAGTAAAAATCAATATGAGCAGCGCACAACAAAACCTACAATAAGATTTGTGTGACCAGCAAAGACTCACATAAGCCTGCCCATCTGTGCAGTCTGATCAGAGTCTTTGCTGATAGCATGTGCCTTCTGCAGCCTAAGCGCTGTCCAAAGAGAGATAACTAAAAATTCTTGGCATACTAGATTGATGTACCAGCTGATCGGAGTCTTTGCTGGTTACACAGGTCTTATTGCAGGTTTTGTTGTGGGCTGGCTCATATTTCTTATTTCTCAACAACATGTTCTTGTGGGGAAACATGAAAAACACTTATCTTTATACCCTCTTATCTAGATCTACACAGGCCATTTTCACCAAATGATGTTGGAAATGAGGGGATGCTGGATATTAACAGTTTCATGTAGTAAACAAGGTTGCAAGAGGTAATAAACAAAATAAAAATTTGGTAATAAGTTTGCAAGAGGTAACAAACAAACTGAAAATTTGGTTTAAAAACTGCAACTGCAAATTATGAAACTCTGCATACATGTGATACCTTCCTCATCAGAAGGGAGACTCCCTCATTTTGACGCTAATTTTTGCCCAAATTAATGCCAAAATTTTGGAGTCTCCCTCATTCGAACTGAGAATTTTCCTATATATTCTTTACATTTGTTAAGAATCTCCCTCACCACAATGGCAAATCTCCCTCATACAGTTAAAAATATTATCACATGTGTGACTCTGCCTTATATAATGATGACCCCTATATACCCTGGTTTTCATTATACAGTATGTGGGAGTTGGTGGGGGGAGGGGGTAAACATTACATAGATTTGTTGATGTGATGTGAACAGTTTATAGCAAAGTACAGTATAACCTCAATGGCTCGAACCCGGACGGCTCGTTTACCATGGATGATTCGAACTCTTTTTTCAGTCCCTACAAAATCCTTCCAATAGCTCAAGAAAACAAATATTTAGGAATTTTTTCTTATTTTATCATGGAATTGTATGATGTGTACTCATTAGAATTGCCTCATTTCCATGGTCCCAAATATGTTCCAGCCAATGAGGTTCAACTGTACTACTAACCTGCTTTCCTGTCTGATTTGAACAAACATGGCATGCAGTCATCATATAAACCACAGGACTACATATCTTGGTGGCATGGAAGAAGTCAGACCTTCTCATGCATCTTTCTGTCGTGAGAATTAGCAATACATTTTAATGAGCTTCCATCTTTTTTTTTTTTTTTTTTTTCAGCCTGCTCTGAGCCTCTCTCACAAATTTCTTGCCAAACTCTTTTTCCAGAGAAATATGATACTTTAATTTCAACAAGATCACACAGATCAGCATGCAACTCCCTAAGAGTCTAATCAGAACTTTGATACACGTTACCCTTGCCATGCTGAATAAATTAAGATGCCATACCCACATCTTTCAGCCAATCAGATTACTTGATCCAGATTGTTGATATAAATTCACGTACTTAATGGCAAACAGTGCAGATCCAGATCAGTTGGCTTCTTCAGAAGCCAACTGATTTGGATCTAAACTGTTTGCAAAAGCAGGGTATACCTGGGTTCAGCAGGAGTATGGTTAATATATTCTTCAATGTCAAATAAATTGGTAAGCAGAAAAGAGATTGATCAGATTGTGCAAATGAGCGGCCATATTCTGGGCCCAGTTACAACCTGAATTAGAAATAATTTCCAAACTGACAGCATGACAAATTAGAACTTACCTGTGTTTTATAATCCTCTCAATGATCTTCTGTGTTGTTAAATCACTACCACTATCTATGGAAACAAATTTTCCCATCTTTCTAGGTACCTGAAATATAACCAAAACTGAAAGTGATCAATTTCCCCGAGTACCATGTTTGCTCAATAACATGATAAAGTGCCAAGAACAGATAAATCAGCTTTAAATACGTAATTTTACTATTTCAGTAAAGTTTCTTTTACTACTTCAGTGAAGTTTTATACAAATAAAAAAAAAAAAAAACAACTAAAAAACTAAAAAAGAAGTTCTCATCACAAACATCTTGGATTTCCGATCAGAACAATTTTAGCTTTTTTTTTATGTAAAGTCACCCCAATATTTCCTACCAAGTTTCAAGTTAATTGGCCTTCCTGTTCTGGAGAAGTTCAAAACAGATTTTCAAGATGGGAGCCATCTTGGCTTTCTGATCAAAACGACTTTAGCTCTGATACTTCCCACCAAGTTTCGAGTCAATTTGCCTTTCGGTTCAGGAGAAGAAGTTCAAAATAGATTTTCAAGATGGCTACCATAGCCATCATCCTGTTCATTGGAGTGAATTTTTTTATTCTGTTGGGGTTTAACGACACGCCAACCCTTGTTTGTCATTTTGTGTCTTCTCCCAGAGAAAGAGAGAAAAGAGATAGTAGAGGAGATTAAAGAGAGGGACAGGAAAGAAAGAAGAACAGGAATGAAAGTAAAGAAACAGAAGAAATAAAAACATTCCCCCCTCCTCCCTAACCTGCTGCAAGGATAGCAAGCCCTGCCCAACTGTAAGCCAATATCAGTTGGACGCCCCGGCGACGTAAGCTACACGACACCTTCGCACCACCCGATCACCCCCTCCTTGGGAGTGGAATCATTTTAGCTATTTTTGTAGAAAATCACTTGGGCAACATTCCTGTAAAGTTTGACTGGAATTGGCCCAGGGGGGTAGGATAAGTTGTCATTTAAAGCAAATTACTGACAGTGCATGATGCACGACGGACACTGACTGATCACATCAGCTCACTATGAGCAATTCCTGCTCAGGTGAGCTAAAAAAAGCTTAAGAAGTATACAACCTTTTGAATTTTATTTATGTGGTATGACAACCTGTGCCATACAAAAAGGTATCTTTATGACAACCTGTGCCATAAAAAAAATGTAAAAAGGGGAATGCAATATAAGTTGTAAGTATATCTTGGAGTAAAGTGCTTAACAAGCCATTTATTTTGATGCAAGAATTTTCAAACTCGGCCTAGAAATAAGGAAGTTATGGTGGTTTGAATATGTTTAAAATTGCTGTCATGGATGCCGCCATAATGTAGGCTTTGTGACGTCACACAGCCCAAATTAAATATGCAAAACCAAATTATAAAGGGTTTTTAAGAATAATTTTGCTACAGATTTTTTATAATCTTTTAATTCTATTAACAAGCACTCATTTCCCCCAAAATATACCAACTTTATGAGAATAACTACCTTTTATGAAACGAATTTTAATTTTTATGAAACCTCATTAAATATTCAATATGGATGCGCCCATTCCACCAATGTTAAAATATTCAATTGTCTATCTTACTTCATTTTCCACTGATTTTGATCAAATTTGTGTCAAAATTCATTGTTTGTAAAGTTCTTTACTTTAAAGCAAACTACCATTTAAGGCTGTGTTCCCCTTTAAGATATGAAGACAATGCAGGCCTGATTCGGCCTACACATCCGCACAGTTTGATCAAGGTCTTCACAGTCTGCTTACAGTACACTGTAGAATGTACTTCAAGGCATTTCATTTCAACTATTTTGAAATCACTAGACCTTTTTTGAGAAAAATAAGGAAATGTTTAAATTGGGTGCCATGGCAACAAAGGAAAATTGTTACATTGCATCTGCACATTTGCAGGGGACCAGGGGAATGAGCCCATGGCCCTCTTGTTTTCATAACCCCAGAAAATAGGGGCTGATATTTCAAGCATATTGTCTGACTCTCGTTAGGCATGAAAGGTCAAACCCTACTTTCTCAGGAAAAGTAAGAAAAAAAAATTCAAATATCAGCTGCTCAAAATAAATAAATAAACCTTACAGTGTATGGATCTTTTCCATCAACATCTGGCATAACAGGTGTTTGACCATGGCATACAACATCAACCTGCAATAGAAATAATTTATAGCAGTTGTGGTAAAGATACGTATTATGGGAGGACTTGTTAACCCATGCCCTTCAGAATGCCACGCCCACTTCTAATTTTCAGCCAATCTGATTACTTGATCCAGGTTGTTGATACAAGTTCAAATACCTGAAGACAAACAGTGCAGATCCAGATCAGTTGGCTTCTTCAGAAGCCAACTGATCTGGATCTACACTGTTTGCAAAGGCAGGGTGATAATAATTTTGGGATGATTTTCTTCAGTAGTCCATAATAACAGAAGCAATTTTGATGATTAGCCATGGAGAAATAAGAAAACATCCTAAAATGCCATTCTAAACTTTTCTGACTTCCTATGTTTACCTGGGCAGAAACTCCATCTAAAAAGGGTCCTTGTGAGCTAAACACTTTTGTTTTAGAAATGACCCCTTTTCAGAAGGGAGGCAAAAACAATTCTGACAGAGCTGCTTCCCTCTGAAAATATTTCCATTACCATTAAACATAATTTCATTTTATAAACTGACAGACATGTACAATGTTCAAGAAATATAAACAAAACAAGAACATTTAATAGGAACTCAGAAGTGAAATGTAAATCTGTATCTCGAAAGCTTCTTTCTCTTCTCTGTTTGTACTATTACTGCGGCTGGACATATTCGACCATAACCCACAGGGAGCCAGTTTTGCAGGATGGAACACCAGTGGACGATTGGGTCTCAGCAGTGTGATCTTCACCTGCATAGGAAATGTCTCTCTCAGCACAGAGGCCCTCCAGTTAGCATCTCGATCTGAAGGACAGTGCCTTGTATTAACATCATCCCTGCCTTCATAATGAAGCTTGTTCAAAACAAACAACTTATCAACAATTGCAAGAACCTCTAGCTGCAGAGGCCAATGCACTATGAATGTTGTGGGTGAAAAATTGATTGATTGTGTTGGGGTTTAACAACACGTCAACCCTTGTGGCGTGGATGAAAAAACAATGGCTCCTATCCCTTCCTTATTATAGGGATCAAACATGTTTTTTCATGCATTAACATTCGCCAGGTACCAAGGGAGGTGTTGAAAACCAAGGCCTTCGGCCTTGGTTTTCAACACCTCCCAAGGAACCTGGCGAATGTTAATGCATTGAAAAAACATGTTCGATCGCTATTATTGCATAAAAACTGAAAACATTTGCTACATTTTGCATTATTTCTTGCACTGTTTTGTTTTGCCTTTTCACCGATGTTTCACGAACGTAATTTCCACAGACTATGCTCGTTCTAGGGCTGGGCAGTACACATCTCGTAACGGCAACAAAATCTGTGGCCCCTGTACGATCATATTGAAAGTTGCATGGCTGTGCATTAACAGCGCGTGAATTGCCTTGTTAATACACGGCTTTTCGCTTGTTAATGCACGGCTGTTAATAACGTGCGACACTACCTTTTTGTGCAATAATATTATTTCTGGAACTATTTTACCTTAAAATGGTTCATGAGACTCTCTGTCACTGCATAAGGAGCACCAATAACAACTTCTGAAACATACTGTAAACAAAAATCAAAATGATGTTACATACACTGTGTCAGGTCATAGGAAAATAAACCCTTATCCTGCTGAACCTGGATATACCCTGCCTTTGCAACTGGTGTAGATCCAGATCAGTTGGCTTCTGAAGAAGCCAACTGATCTGGAGCTGCACTGTTTGCCATTAAGTATGTGAATTTAAAGCAACAATTCAGATCAAGTAATCCGATTGGCTGAAAATTAGAAGTGGGTGTGGCATCCTATCTATTCAGCAGGACAAGAGTTAATTAATACAATATTTTAGGGATCATAAATTTGAAAAGGTTTCTTTGAGCATATGCAGACAGTAAAGACCCAGATAGGCTGTCCACTAACAGTTACTGAATACAGAAGAATGTATACAGGGTTTTCCCCGTGGGTTTTTAAAGTGAGGGTCCCAGGGACTCCCTTATGTGGAATTAAGGGGTCCTTTAAGAAGATTTAGGGGTTTATTGTTTTAAAGAGGGCCCTTTAAGCACTAATCCCAACAGCAGCAGATGACTTGAAGTACTTTTTTTCAGAGAAAAGAAGGCTTGACATTTCATGTGAATTGTCTGCATACCAGACAATTCACATGAAATGTCAAGTCTTTTTTCCCTGAAAAATAAAATCAATTTTAGAATGTTGTCTGCTACAATTTGCTTTGTGCTTTATGAGTTAACTTTTGCCCAAATATTGATAAGTTCTGGCCTTTAGACTGCAAATAGATTAAAATACAAAGCCATAAATAAATAAAATTCATTTTGGATTTGATTATGTATGCATCACTCAGGACCTTTTCCCCTAGCTTCGAAGAGTCCCGAACAAGGTTTTGGGGGTAAAAACTGCCAAAATGGGAGTCAGAGAAGACCCTGTGAAAATATGGAGGGCAAAGGACCTGATGAAACAAACTGTGGATGTCCAGGATGATCAAAGTCTGCTAATTTGGCTTTTGCTCAAAGATACATTTTAGTTTGATGCAGCCTATGTAAAAACGGCATTTACTCTGGCCAGCTTGTGCAGCCAAGCAGCCCGGTCAGGACCTTCCAGGTTCCTCTTTTAGTCTTCAAATCCAAATACATGTACTGTATATGTAAGTAAAGCTCCTGTTCAGACCACACAGATGTGCAGGTTAGTTCAATCACTACCCATCTACCATTTTGTAGACTGCCGAAGTGACCTAGCTCATATACCATATATATCATAAAATATAAATTCTTACCATATATACCCAGAAAAAAAGCTGTCGCAGGACAGCATTACTCCCCTAAATCATGCTTTGCCTCTAAAAATTTTAACAAAGAAATTTCACATGAATTTTATTTCTAAGTCTGTGAATTTTGTTTCTAAGTCTAAGTCTGTGATCTTCACCTCAAGATCACTAATGTGGGTTGGGACGGACGATAGAACTTCAGACCAGCATCTAACATCACGGAAAGTATGAACTATTTCCATCCAGAGATTCAGGAGATATAGCCTTTTAAAAACTTATACCCTTAGCATGCTAGGAAAAAAATGAAACAGGCCTGTAAGAGGGGGTACCCCCCTACTCGAGAAGTCATTACTCCCTTAATTTTGCCTCGATTTACATGGAATTTTCAAATATAATTTGCCGATTGTAGGTGGCCATTTTACCTACAAGAGGATGGTCACATGACTAGAAAGTCATGTGATAGTCACGTGTAAACCGGGAACCATTTAAGACACTTTAAAAAAAAAAAAAAGTTACAAGAGACCAGTGCCTACTGTGAACTATTGCGAATGAAACAATACATACATAGGTTCTACTGTTATTCCTACTTCTTCCTCACTGGAAATGATTTAGGTGTTATGGGCTTTTTCTCCAGGAAATCTTGATCAATCTGTTGAAGTGCGTGCTGAAATTAATGGCAGCTTCAAATTCGGTATTCTCGGTCTTTATTAATAGTGTGGGTACAATCCAGCACCCGACTATCTGATGAAAAGTGGCATGTTTGTATGAAAGTAGGTTCACTCCTGTATGAGAACACTTCCTCTGAATGGTTGCATGGGGTGTATAGTAAGTATGTCAGGCTTTAGAGTTGGCAGACCCCTCTTGGATGCACATAGTGGCCTGCAGCAGTGTAAAGGTTCACCAACACTGACTGCATGCTGATGCCATGGTGACTGCTATGGCTCTACCTATACTTGTATACTGGGGAGCTAAAAATGAACAATTCCACTTGACTGTAATGAGGTGTCTATAATATTGTGACAGAGTGGCAAACAGAGTAAACCCTGATCAAAATGTTAAATAAGCACAGTTCGATCAGGGACTATGCCAAGGCATGTCTGTCCACATCTTTCGGGTGAATACAAAATAATTATTTGTAATAGGAGTGATAAAAAAGTTCCTGGATCAAGCTGATTGCAAATACATTGTAGATAAATCAAAAGTGATTCAAAACGCTATATCCTAACGGCAAACAAGTCTAGTGACAGGTTATGAAAAGAGGTCCAAATTTTCTAATTTCTGCCATTTAAATTTCAAGTGATGAGAATTTAAACCAAACACAAGATTTTTTGACAAAGTTGGGAAATAGACATACCTGGTTAAATATTTGTGATAAGAAAAAGCAGATAATTTTAGAAACCTCCATAAATTTACATATTTTATCTACTGGAAAAAATGTTAACCTTTTTAGTGATTTTTTTAATGCCAAGAAATAGGACAGTGTACATCACTGACCGATCTGTGGCATATCTTAAACCTTTCGCAACTTCTATTTGAATTCAGTTGATGACACAAATGTTGTACAGTCAGCCCTCGTTATCATAAAAGGCTTTGTCCCCAGCTGATTGTGGTGTTAAACTGAATATACCACTATATGGAATCTTTAAATTTTTGATGACAGAAATGGTGATGGAGGACAATGGTCCAAGTGCAAAAATATTGATATTTTCTTTTCTTGAATATTAATTCAGATTAATAGTACTTAATTTGCTCTTACACTAAGGAAACAGTATAATAGTCAGATGCCCCAAGAATCTCAATTATCACCCATCATCCAATTCTGCAAGTCCAATTAATGAAGTGCAGTCATAATTCACATGAATGGGAAACTTGCTGTTATCTAAAGACTATTTTTGTATGTTGTGTGACTGGTTCCTGGCTTTAAAAGGACTGTGTTCAGAAATAATATAGCTAAAAAATAGCTGAACTGTTTTTTCAACTTCTGTTACTAAATGCAGACAACCTGATCATTGTCTACTCTGTTCTCTCGTAGATTCAACAGATTCAATGTACATTAAGCTAAAAGCAAACATCCAACTCAGGGCCTTAATTTTGTTTGCAAATATTAGTTCTTTAACCCTAGTCATGCTGAACCTGAATATACCCTGCCTAACAAACAGTGTAGATCAAGATCAGTTGGTTTCTGAAGAAACCAACTGATCTGGATCTGCACTGTTTTTCATTAAGTATGTAAATTTATATCAACAATCTGGATCAAATAATCTGTTTGCCTGACAATTAGAAATGGGCATGGCATCTTAATTTATTCAGCAGGACAAGGGTTAAGCTACATGTTTGCTAGACATGACTAAACTAATTGATACTCACCCTACAAGCTAGAACACTAAGTGTTCTTTCATGCAAATTCATGATTGGATAATTTGAGCCTTTGTACCTGTTTACAATCTGAAACAAAATTTAAAAAAAAAAAATGATTTAATAAAGGTTGGCTTTGTAGCAGTTGATACATGTATGAAGCAAAGCCAGGATGTGTCACTAGTGGGTCTACATATTCTAAGAAATGAGTTAAGGATGCAAGGATTTTGGATTTTCAATGCAATTTTCAGTACAGAGCTTTGACTTATATCCAGCTTTCTGCTAGTTGATACATATATGAAACAAATCCAGCATGTGTTACAAGAGGGTCTAAATATTTCTAACAAATAAGGGTGCAAGGATATTGCATTTTCAATGCAATTTTCAGTGCAGTTTGGCTATACAGTCGAACTTCTATAGCTCGAACATCTTTGGGACCATAGAAAATTGTTCGAGACTTGGGTTGTTTGAGCCACTGAGGGTTTAATATGGTGCCAAGTCAGGAAGAAAATGGCAATAATTTAGGGATTTTTTTTTTCGATTTTCTACACAATAATTGTATGTTGAGTGTACTCATTAGAATTGCCTCGATGATAGGTGTTCGAGCTATCGAGGTTAGACTGTATAAGGCAGGAGACTTTGAAAGGGTGTATGCAAACTCTGAACCCATAATCATCTACAGGCACTAAGATATTATAACCTAAGCATAGCAAGTCTCTATAAACTTTGTGTCAGTAAACCTTGAAATACAAGTCAACAAGATTGATGCTGGCTAAGATGCAGAACATTACAGCTTAAACAGAACCTCTGAATCTACCTCTTCAATAAAACTAAATCTGCAGTTAAGAGGTCAAATATACAATATAGGGTGAGGGCATGGCAAGATGTGGTAATGTTGTAGCACTCATAGAAAGGCACATGGAGCTGCAGTAACAGCTTCTTAACACACACACACACACACACACACACACACACACACACACACACACACACACACACACACACACACACACACACACACACACACACACACACACACACACACACACACACACACCACACACACACACACACACACACACACAATGATCCTATATATTTGGGTAAATATTAAGTTACTTACACTATCGGAATGTAAACCAACTATAACATAGTCTCCATGCTTGGATGCTTTTTCTAAGAAATCAAGGTGGCCCACATCTGATATTTATTAAGGAATATCCACTTTTTATCCAGAGAGTATAATAAACAAGGCCTGTTGCTAGACAGGACTGCTCACTATTTCAAAGATGTTGCACTACAAACAGTACTGAGCACCCTGCCATATGACAATGTCATGACTGTTTTTTGTTTTGTTTTTGGAAACAAGCACAAGGTGATCTGGGCCTAGTTGTTCAAAGCTAATGACATCGTTAGTTAACGATTCGTTAAAATTTACATCGAGTGATACGCAAATATGCTGAATTTTTTTGCTGAAAAAATGTGAGTAGCTTTTGCAGTGCAAAAGCTACTCACATTTTTTCAGCAAAAAATATCAGAATATTGTGTATTGAATCCGCTAAAACAGTTAACGAAATGACCCTTAACGAGCTCGTTAAGCTAACGATGCTTTGAACAACCGGGCCCTGGAAGATAGCTGCTAATGTGTCTAAAAAAGTACTGACTGAATGGCAAACCGAGTACACTGCTACTGAATAGCTCAGACAGCCCTGATGCACAGGCTGATCTGGATCTTCACTGTCCACATATTTCATTATTGGCTTCTTCTATCTTAACCCTTGTCATGCTGAATAAATTAAGATGCCATGCCCAGTTCTAATTTTCAGCCCGTCAGATTACTTGATCCAGGTTGTTGATATAAAATCACATACTGAATGACAACAGTGCAGATCCAGATCAGTTGGCTTCTTCAGAAGCTAAATGATCTGGATCTACACTGTTTGTGAAGGCAGGGTATATCCAGGTTCAGCAGAACAAGGGTTAATGCTCGAGTATCTATGGGTGATTAAGAAAACTTAGCAAGGATATGAAAGAGATCATAAGCCCCAGTGACATAGACTATCCTGTCTCCTGGTTTGGGTTCCTTGCCCTCGGCAAACTGGATGATTTTCTGTGTGGTTGGAAGAAACTTTGACACACCTGTCCATGGACTCCTCGCTTCATGACCCTGAAATTATAATACAAATGTAATAATAAGAAAATAATGTTTTATATGACACACTGTGGCGTTAAAAAAATATATATTCCTTATTTCTGCACAATGTATTTTTTCTTGGAGAATGAAAAAAAAACAAAACAACCTCCCCATGCTGAAAGTGTATTCATTCAAACCCTTAAGTAGATTCTCCAGTGGAACCTAGCTAACGTCAAGAACTGTTTTGGTATAAAAATATAAGATGGTTCTCAAATTTGGAGCAATGAATGACCTAAGCTATTGCAATTGGATAAAAACAGCAAAACCCATAAAATTAGGCAGCAGAACTCTAAAGATCAGACCATCCTGTCTACAGATCCAGCCTGACCAAGTAAAAAGGTTTCTACAAGTGTATGTGGAATGTGCAAACTCAGTTCATCCTTCCATAGCCCCAGCACTTTTTTCAAACAAAAAAAGTATTGATATTTATCTTATTTCTCTGTAAGAACATATGTTGTGGGTACTCATTAGAAGTGCCTCACTGAGGCACTTCTAATGAGTACCCACAACATATGTTCTTACAGAGAAATAAGAAAAAATACTTTTCTGATACCCTCTCTAATCCAGACCTATGTCCTTCATATCCATGCAGTCCCATTGGGGCACTTTACATCCCAACAGATTCTACAGTACTCAATGATTCTGTAAGAGGCTAGTAAAGGTCCTGTTCAGATTGCCCAAATGTGCAGGCTGATCTGGGCCTTCATTTTCCACACATAGCCAGTCATGCTTTTTTGCCTGATATGGCCTAGTTTGGTTGGTAACTTTACTGCTTGATTCTTAGATTTAGATTACTGGTAGTTCAAATACTAGAGATTTCAACAGATAACACATGAACAGATAGATTAACCACTGCAGTTCTGCTCTAAACTACTATATATCTGCAACAACAAATGCTGGAGTTTCAAAATGTACTCATGCTTATACATGTATATCTTAATTTCTTGCACAGATATTACCAGAAGAGACTCACACTTAACCATGCTATGGGCTAATTCAGCAGACAACAAACTGGTGATATTTTTGTTATTTTCCTAAGGAGACAATTTGCATGACATGTCAAGTTCGATTTTCTAGGAAAAATATGAAAAAGATTTCACACTGTTGTCTGCTGAAATTTTTACCCAGCATGCTAAGTGTAAACCCTTGCCATGCTGAATAAATTAAGATGTCATGCCCATTTCTAATTTTCAGCCTATCAGATTACTTGATCCAGGTTGTTGATCCCTGTCCCTATTTTCTAGGGAAAATAAGCAAAAAAAAAAAAAAAAATGACATAATATGCTAATGTTTAAATTCTGTGTACTAAGAGTTAAATAAAACAAGAACTGTCAGAATTAACCCAACTGTAAATCCTAAGGAGAAATGGATACACTGTCAGGGGAGGCAACTCTCAATTTTTTTCTTGCCCCTCTTCTGAAAAAGGGTCTACACTAACAGGAACAAATTTGTTCCCCTTTTAGAGTATACTCCTTTCCAGAAAGGGCCTGGTATGTAGAAAGCAAGCATGAAGGCACAAAAATTGTCTCCTCTATTAAAAAAGGTAATGAATATACCAAATGTATCTATCTCCCTTAAATAAAAATATAATAGAAATTCATGAAATCATTCATAGACAGTATATCCCATACTTTCTAAAAGAAATGGTATAAAGGTGATGATTGTTTTTACGTCCCTTTCAATAATAAGTCATATCAAGAAGTGTGGATGTGTGATAATGAAAGGTTCTGTACAATGAAGCACAGAGCAGACATGAGTAGTCTGGCTCCAGTCTCCAGTGACTAAATATTTTTTCTTACAATCCTGTTTGGTAATCCACTAAAATAACAAGAGTGCCATGATGGCCCTGTAACGCTCACCTGAGCAGCATAGCACTTTGAGAGCCTGATCTAGAACTGATCAAGGCAAACATTCTGATCAAAGTTCAAAATGATTATATTAACAAGTAAGACAATGTAGCATGTCTAATGGACTATGAAATAAAGGTCAAGGTCAAATATGGATGACTGCACTCAAGAGGCCATGCTAAGATGTATGCATGTACTAAGTATCACTGGTTGTAGAAGCAATAGTTACTGAGAAACTGACCTAAACACAAACACTTCACAAGTACCAAATATCACTCTGTAGGACCAATAATTACTGAGAAACTGACCTAAATGGAAAAACTTAAGAGAGTCACTGGACAGAAAACTATACATCACCTTGAAATCATCAAGACAAACATTTTGAGCAAGGTTCATGATGATCACTTCAAAAATGTGGCCTCTAGAGCATCAACAAGGTTTTCCTTTGATTTGGCCAGGTGAACTAGATTTTGATATCAAGTGACCCAGTTTTAAACTAGACCTAGAAATCATCAGGACAAACATTTTGAGCAATATTTATGATGATTATTTCAAAAATGTGACCTCTGGAGTGTTAACAGTTTTCTGCTGATTTGGCCAGGTCACCTAGTCTTTGACCCCATGTGACCCAGTTTCAAACTTGACCTAGAAATCATCAAGACAAACATTTTGAGCAAGATTCATGATGATTGCTTCAAAAATGTGACCGGTAGAGTGTTAACAAGGTTTTCTGCTGATTTGGCCAGGTGACCTAGTTTTTGACCCCAAGTGACCCAGTTTCAAACTTGTATCTACCTGCCAATAAGAGACTCTACATGGCTTTCGTAGACCTGGAGAAGGCATTTGATCGAGTGCCTCGGAAGGTCATCTGGTGGGCGCTGAGAAGACTTGGTGTGGAGGAGTGGATTGTGCGAGTGGTGCAGGGTATGTATGCAAATGCACGGAGCCGTGTCCGTGTTGGTGAGGGGTACAGTGAAGAGTTTGAAGTGAAGGTTGGTGTTCACCAAGGATCAGTACTCAGCCCACTGCTCTTCATCATTGTGCTTGAAGCCTTATCACGAGAGTTCCGCTCTGGGGTCCTCTGGGAGGACCTCTATGCCGATGACCTTGTTATCATCACTGAATCGCTTGAGGAATGTGTCACGAGGCTCTTGACTTGGAAAGAAGCAATGGAGAAGAAAGGACTGAGAGTAAATGCAGGAAAGACAAAGATCATGATCTGCGGTACGGGACTGGACCTCCTGCAGAGTTCAGGCGAGTTTCCATGCGCTGTCTGTCGCACTGGAGTGGGCAGCAACAGCATCTTCTGCAATGGCTGCAAGCACTGGGTGCACAAGAAATGCAGTGGGCTCAAGCGCTTGAAAAAGGACCCTGACTATAGACGTACACGGTGCCAGGAACTGCACGCTCCTTGGATGGCAGACCACAGAAGGAAGTCCAGGTCGGACCTGACAAGCTTGAGGTGGTAGCTTCCTTTTGCTACCGAGGAGACATGCTCTCAGCAGCAGGTGGCTGTGAATTTTCAACCACAACACATGTGAAAACCGCCTGGAAGAAGTTCAAGGATCTGCTACCAGTCCTCTCTTCACGCCACCTCTCTTTCAAAACACGTGGCCATGTGTACAGCTCTTGTGTGCGGAGTGCAATGCTCCATGCCAGCGAGACTTGGCCATTGACAAAGCCGAACCTCCAGCGTCTGCAGCGAAATGACAGGGCAATGATCAGACAGATCTGCAATGTCAGGCCGCAAGACATTGTCACCACCAGGTCCATTGATCTACTTGTGCGGCTTGGCATTGAGGATCTGGAACTCATTCTGAAGGAGAGAAGACTTCGATGGTATGGACATGCGGAATGCTCCAGTGGTGCAATCAAGACAGCCTTTGACATACAGGTTGATGGAAAGCGTGGGCCTGGGAGGCCCAAAATGACATGGAAGCAGCTGACAGAGAGGGATTGCAGAGAGTGGAAGCTCTCGGCTATCAACCCTCATGATAGACGTACCTAGAGATCTGGTGTGAGATCTGCCATGCGTGCAGCAAGCCAGCTATCTGGAAGGGGGCCCACTGATGTGGATGTTGCCCCTGTACCTGCACGTTAATCAAAAATCCGATTATGATGATGATGACCTAGAAATCATCAAGACAAACATGTTGAGCAAGATTCATGATGATTACTTGAAAAATGTGACCACTAGAGTGTTAACAAGGTTTTCTGCTGATCTGGCCAGGTGACCTAGTTTTTTACCCCAGGTGACCCAGTTTCGAACCTGACCTAAAAATCATCAAGACAAACATTTTGAGCAAGATTCATGATGATTGCTTAAAAAATGTGACCGCTAGGGTGTTAACTAAGTTTTCTGCTGATTTGGCCCGGTGACCTAGTTTTTGACTCCAAGTGACCCAGTTTCGAACTTGACCTAGAACTCATCAAGACAAACATTTTGAGCAAGATTCATGATGATTGCTTGAAAAATGTGACCGCTAGAGTGTTAACAAGGTTTTCTACTGATTTGGCCCGGTGACCTAGTTCTTGACTCCAAGTGACCCAGTTTCGAACTTGACCTAGAAATCATCAAGACAAACATTTTGAGCCAGATTCATGATGATTGCTTCAAAAATGTGACCGCTAGAGTGTTAACAAGGATTTCTGCTGATTTGGCCCGGTGACCTAGTTTTTGACCCCACATGACCCAGTTTCGAACCTGACCTAGAAATCATCAAGACAAACATTTTGAGCAAGATTCATGATGATTGCTTCAAAAATGTGACCGCTAGAGTGTTAACAAGGTTTTCTACTGATTTGGCCCAGTGACCTAGTTCTTGACTCCAAGTGACCCAGTTTCGAACTTGACCTAGAAATCATCAAGACAAACATTTGGAGCAAGATTCATGATGATTGCTTGAAAAATGTGACCACTAGAGTGTTAACAAGGTTTTCTGCTGATTTGGCCCGGTGACCTAGTTTTTGACCCCAGGTGTTCCAGTTTCGAACTTGACCTAGAAATCATCAAGACAAACATTTTGAGCCAGATTCATGACGATTGCTTCAAAAATGTGACCGCTAGAGTGTTAACAAGGTTTTCTGCTGATTTGGCCCAGTGACCTAGTTTTTGACCCACATGACCCAGTTTCGAACTAGACCTAGAAATCATCAAGACAAACATTTTGAGCAAGATTCATGATGATTGCTTCAAAAATGTGACTGCTAGAGTGTTAACAAGGTTTTCTACTGATTTGGCCCAGTGACCTAGTTCTTGACTCCAAGTCACCCAGTTTCAAACTTGACCTAGAAATCATCAAGACAAACATTTGGAGCAAGATTCATGATGACTGCTTCAAAAATGTGACCACTAGAGTGTTAACAAGATTTTCTGCTGATTTGGCCCGGTGACCTAGTTTTTGACCCCAAGTGACCCAGTTTCGAACTTGACCTAGAAATCATCAAGACAAACATTTTGAGCAAGATTCATGATGATTGCTTCAAAAATGTGACCACTAGAGTGTTAACAAGGTTTTCTGCTGATTTGGCCTGGTGACCTAGTTTTTGACCTCAAGTGACCCAATTTCGAATTTGACGTAGAAATCATCAAGACAAACATATTGAGCAAGATTCATGATGATTGCTTCAAAAATGTGACCGCTAGAGTGTTAACAAGGTTTTCTGCCGATCTGGCCCGGTGACCTAGTTTTTGACCCCAAGTGACCCAGTTTCGAACTTGACCTAGATTTAATAGAGGCAAACATTTTGAGCAAGTTTCATCAAGATTGTGTCAAAACTATGACCTCTAGAGTGTTAACAAGTTTTTCCTTTGATTTGACCTGGTGACCTAGTTTTTGACTCTAAGTAACCCAGTATCAAACTTGACCTAGATTTCACAGAGGCAAACATTCTGACCAAGTTTCATCAAGATTGGGTCAAAACTGTGACCTCTACAGTGTTAACAAACTAATTGTTGACAACGAACGACGGACGACGGACATAGGGTGATGACAATAGCTCACCCTGAGCTTATGCTCAGATGAGCTAAAAAAAAAAATAATATCATGACTAGAAGACTAATTTGGTTTTATTTTAGAGGATTATCAAACAGGATTATAAGAAAAATATATAGTCACTGGAGACTGGAGCCAGTCTAAGACGAGCAGAATTCCACTTCGGTAGGATTCAAACTTGGAACCTCATGATCCAAAGTTTGGAGTGATAACCACTTCACCACCCTGCCACTTCTAAGGTAGAAAGGTACATGGGAAATAATAGTAAATGCCAAAGCAATATTACTGCTGGGCAACTGTTGTGGGCTGATTATCTTTGTTTTTTTACAAGCTACAGATTATTTCTTAGCTCCAGATAAGGTAATAATTAACCCTTGTCATGCTGAATAAATTAAGATACCACGACCACTTCTAACTGCCAGCCAATCAGGTTACTGAATCCAGATTGTCATTCAGAATGTGTATTTATATCAACAAACAGTGCAGATCCAGATCAGTTGGCTTCTTCAGAAGCAAAGGCAGGGCATATCTGGTTTCAACAGGACTAGGGTTAAGGTGAAACATTATGAACATATTTCACACACATCATCACGAAAACATACCTACCGGTATATAATTTTGACCCCCTTAAACCCCACTTTTATATAGTAAAACTGGGGTTTACAGGGGTAGACATTATTTTTCTTATTTCTACTCAAAAAACATAGTTTGTGCGTACTCATTAGAACTGCTGCACCAAGGCAGTTCTAACGAGTACCCACAATCTATGTTTTGAGCAGAAATATGAAAAATATCAGAGTTTTTTATCTTTTGGAGGTGAAATTTTCAATACATTTGAATAGGCATGTTTTTGTAATGTTTTGTGGGTGCTCACTGGAATTGCCTTGCCATGAGCACTCACAATTTATGTTTTGGAACAAACACTTCTGAATATCGTATTTACCCTAAGTAATCAGACAGAAAGGCCTAAGAATCTCAACAAAGTAAACCCAGATCAGACATTGCAGAATATGGCATCTGATAAGGGTATACACTGTTTGCCACTCATTCAGCAATTTTTTAGGTGCATCAATGGCTTATAAAATGGATTTGTTCTATTTTTAGGATAAGTATAATAAGGAATTAGGGCGTTTAAATAATTATGGAAAGTCTATCTATATCTGGAGATTTGCTGCAATCATTCAGTGCAACTGGGATAGTCATAATATACTTTACAATAAAGGAGTAAGTACTGATATTTCCATCTTCAATCCCAAACCAGGAAAAGACTGAAAAGAAGCACGATTCTAGCCTAAATCAAAACACAGTAACTAGTACCCTATTTACCCTAAGTATCTGGACACTATAACTCCTTACCATACTTGTCCTAAAATTTGAACGTCCATTTTACTACTGTCCTTTCGACATCAATCGGAAAGACGTTTTTTGCTTGGCATTTTATTTTAAATGAAAATATTTTGTTCTGATTGACAATACCTTATCGGAAACCATTTGTCTTTTCTGTTTCTGTAGTTTGTTCTCAAATATTTACCTTACAATTAAATTTATGGCCAAAAATTGGTCTGACCTATGCAATTTCTATAGTAACGTGACGTTCTGAATTTTCGTCTAAGAAAATAATTTTTACTTTTCTTTGCTGAACTTGAATCATTAATGGTTCATAACAATATTGTGAAAATTTCAGAAAGATTGAACAAGCAGAACTTGTTGAAAATCTGCCTCAAAGTTACCTACCCCACAGATTTCTGCATAATTTGCATTCATTTTTACTATGGGAAAAAGTGAAATATTTAATGTTTTAAAAACCAACGACTAGAATAAAACTTTTTGTGCATAGGTAGTTACGACAAATGGTTTTGCATTAAATCATGACAAAAGTTTGCAAATTTACTTCTTCTGTGTAAAGCGCCAAGCAAAAAACAACTTTCTGAAAGATGTCGAAAGCACAGTAAATGTTGATATGCTAAAAAACTGCTAGATGAGAGGCAACCAGTATAGACACTGATCAGATGCCGCAGTATGCGGAATCTGATCTGTGTCTACACTGGCTGCCCAGGCCTTACTGTCCAAATCTCTGAGTATTATATGGTAAACTTAACATACAGAAGCTAATAAACAAAACTTTATAAAATATCAGTGAACTGAAATGTTAAAAAAAAAACATGCAGAAAAAGCAACATTTAGTAAATTTCCTAAGTTACTATAGGTTGCAGTGACCCAGTTTTTTAGCAGCCAATGGACTGCAAATTTTTACCAGGTTTGATGCTTCAGTGACTGGTGGGTGCTGAAATATTCAAGGTATGCCAGAAATATAACTGGTAACTAGACTGTGATGATGACCAGGTTGCTTGGCCAATGATTTTAAATAGTGGGATTCATACTTTGATTTAGTTTGGTGCAGAAAGGTATTATATGCATTGATTAAAGTTAGTTTGTTAAAAGCCTTCCATTTTTTTTTTCATAATTAACTGGAATACAGATATTTTTAACTCACCCATTCTTGTCTATTGGTTTTAGCTACACTTTCAGAGAAGGCAATTCTGTAAAAATAGTTTTGCCTTCTTCTGAAAAGCTGTCCATTCTATAAGGAAAATTTTATTCCCACAAAAAGCAACTTCTTTCCAATTATAGAAGGGATTCCTTCTCAGAGGTGGCAAATTCTTTCCTTAAAAAGTAGACCCTTTTCAGAAGGGACTTAATGCACAGGAAAGCAAACAGGAAGTCACAAAAGTTGTCTCCCTTCTTGAAAATGGTGGTAAAGTCTCCAGGTGTATCCATTCACTTCAGAACTATGATATAATGTGGATCCTAAGCATATTACTCCAGACATGTTAACCATTGTCCTGCTGAATAAATTAAGATGCCACGCCCTTTTCAAATTTTCAGCCAATCAGGTTACTTGATCTAGATTTTTTATATATACATGTATTCTCATATTGAATGGCAAACTGTGTAGATCCAGATCAGTTGGCTTCTTAGAAGCCAACTGATCTGGATCTACACTGTGTGCAAAGGCAGAGTATATCCAGGTTCAGCAGGACATTTGGGTTAAAAACTGTTTTTATCTAAAATATTCAGACACCTCAACTCCTAGCCAAACTTTTAGTAAAACTATAAGTGAAGATACCCAGGAAATATCACAATCACAAAGCACAGCCCTCCCAAGGCACTAAAAGAAGGAGAGATGAGGAACAAATAAAAACAAAACAAACGTCACATATGAAACTACAGGTGAACAAAGAAGAAATGCAAAAGGGGAACCACCTTGGAACAGTCAGTAAGTCCATTATACACCCTTTTTATGTGTCAAAACACTGCTTCGATTGGGGCAAATTTGTAAACCCAGATCTGATGCCACTGAAGAGGCATCTGATCAGGGTGTATGCTATTTGTCATTTAACATCAACAAGTAATAAAATGGACAAGTATGGTAAGGAGTTAAGGTGTCCAAATATTCAGGGTAGATATTGTACGCACATAGGTTTAGATAAGAGTATCAGGTAAATAGTTTTCTTATTACTTGACAAAAACATATGTTGTGGGTACTCATTAGAAGTGCCTCGGCGAGGCACTTCTAATGAGTACCCACAACATATGTTTTTGTTGAGAAATAAGAAAAACATAGATACTTTCTGGTGGAAAAAAGCGCCTTATCAAGAGCTATGTACGCGTGTTTCTCCAATTCTTTGGCAACGGAACCCAGCATTTGAACATGTACATCTTTTGGCATTGTGTTGCTCCTAATGAGGGAGAAATGCCTTAAGGGTAATGAGCACTGTTTTGGGGATTAACTATGTCTTAATTCAAGAGGTTATCCTGTCACTTTTATCAAGCCATAAATACCTGCTGATATTTTTTTTTTGACAGTTGCTTACCACAGTATTCAGCTTATGAGGATTCATCATTCTTATTGCTAATCCTTAAAGCATCATTCACAACTGCAGCAGACAACATTTAGATTCTTTTTTTTTTTCATTTTTTAAGGGAAAATAAGGCTTGACATTTCATGTGAATTAATTCATATGTCAAGCCTTATTTTCTCTGGAAATTAATAAAACAATTCAGATTGTCATCTGCCTCAGTTTTCCTTTGCACCTTAATGGTTAATATGATACAGATACATTCCATATAACTACAAACCTTATATTTTCATGTTTTTTTTGTTTTTGTTTTTTTAACATGTTATATTATTTATAATCATTTAATTTTAGTGACATAAATAGTACTGTAAAATACTTATATTGGCAGTAACGTCATTCTCTATTTGAAAGTATTAATGCGCCAAAATTAAAATGTGCAAACAAGCCCTTCCTGTCTAATTTTTGATGCTGCGGATGTTAAGTGTTTTACAGTAGGTAAGTTTTAACTTGATGCTGTTTTATGATGCCATGTTAATAAGATAATAGAAGCAATTTTAATGTCTTTACTTCATTAGTTATTAAGGTTTTCAACAAAATAATTTGTTTATGATTATTTGGGTAGACAAAATCTAATACGTATGTGTATGTTGCCCCTATTAAAATACAGTGAAGTCTATGGGACATTGCATTTTGTTAGTATTATATAATCACGATAATATGTTGTTCAGTTAGGTAAACTAATTTTCACCATATAAACTTGGCAAATAAAAATGGCAATACACTTCTTGGCACATAAACAGGGTGTCCTTATTACAATGAATAACTAATACTGGACAAAAATGGGCAGTTGGCATGTCAGCCTGTTATACACTGGTTAACATTATACAAACAAATTAAAATAAAATAAGAAGATACTTTTTAGCATATTCTAAACAAAATTAAGACACTTAAAGAAGTAGCAGTTTTCTGGTTTTCCAGAAAATAGTGCTTGTTTTATTTCAGGCCCCGAGGTTATAAAACTTTTTTTCATGCTCAACTCAGCTGAGCATGGAATTTATTTTGCTTATAAATCTTAAAATACATGTACTGACAATTCTTTAAAACATCTTTCATGCTCAACTGAGCTGAGCATGCTCAGCTGAGTTGAGCATGAAAAAAGTTTTAAATGTTGGTATTTTTTTTTTATGATCAAGTGAAATCTCATGCTCAGCTGAGTTGAGCATGAAAAAAGCTTTATAACCTCAGGGCCAGGTAACATTTACGGTAAAATACAGTACCCTGTTTATAGGAATATCAAGCCCTATTTTCAGACAGAAAACCAAAATTAAATATGAAATGGAACCTCCAAATATTTAAACATGCTTAAAGTGGAAAGCAAGGTTGGCAAAGATTTTATACATCCTAAATGAATGTGCTAGACAAATCATGCATTTTGCTCAAAACTGGATAAAAATTATTGACATTTAAAGAGTTTTTTTTGGGTTTTTTTCCTCTCAAGGACAGTGCTAGCTTGATAATTTCAAGCAAAATCAATATGTGGAGAAGCCGTAAACATCAATATAGAGATGAAATATTGCTGCAAATATGTATTTAGGTTTTGCATACATGATTAAGGTCTCATGACATCATAAAATCTCATTACAAATGTAGTGCCCCCATAAAAGCAATTTTGAAATCTTAACCCTTGTCCTGCTGAACCCGGATATATCCTGCCTTTACAGTGTTTTGAAGAAGCCAACTGATCTGGATCTGCACTGTTTGTCATTAACAATGTGAATTTGTACCATCAACCTGGATCAAGCAATCTGACCGGCTGAAAATTAGGAGTGGGTGTGGCATCAATTTATTCAGCAGGACAAGGGTTAAAAACCTTGATAACTTTCTTACTTTTCCAATGATTTTGATCAAATTTGCACCAAATTGGATGGTTTGTCCAGATCTTTCCTTCCAGGTATTTTCTCACACCTTGTATTTAAGATTAATTTTATGTTGTCCACCATGACAAGATTAAAGGTACCTTATCACTTCATATGAACAGAAAAAAACCCACCAAGGTCTGCTGTCTTCCATAAATAAGATTCCACATATGGCTTGCATACAAAATGTAATCAGCCTGTATTGAACTGTATTAAATATGTACTGATCTGTGTATATTTAGAATATGTAATATGGAATCTCAGTTTGTTAAGGCCCATGAAAATATAAATTTAGATCACAAAAACATCTCAAATTAGGTTTTTTGGTAATCATCAATTATTTAATCCATCTCATAGAAAATATTCTCAAACACCTGATACTATCATAAGGAGATGTCTTTGTAATGCTTCAAGACACATTTTCATTCAAACAATATAAAATTTTTTCAAAATATTTTTCTAATACTTCAAGCACATTGCATCTCTATTACTTTCATGTATTTTATTCTACTATTTATGTTGTAAATTTCACAAGAAGTATCCACATTAGCAAGTGTCCATGTCAAGAAATGAAGGCCAAAGTTAATTAGCCTTCATCAGAAGAATTTGGAATGAAATGGCAAAAGGCACTTTTTTTCTATTGATAGGTTAGAAATGTAGGATTAAATAACAGCCCTACATAATGGGACACCTAAACTTGTAATACCATACTGATCCTTAAACTTTATAAAGTCTATTTGATTTTTCCCCCTGTTAATGTACCTAAAATGTACTGAGAATGGCAAACAGTGTAGATCATGATCAAACTGCTCCTTTGGGAGCAGTTTGATCATGATGTACACTGTTTGCTTGGCATATCTGCTGTAATATTTGGAGTAAATATAGCACAAAGAGATTATACATTTGTTGGTATATGTTTGCATTTTATATATAAAGTAAGGAAATACATGTAACTTTAAATGGGTTGCAAATTGGTGTTGCACCAAGACAAAAGACAGCTATTGCATAACCAAACTTTTCAGACCCAGATCCGACCATATATTCACTCCACACTGTCTGATAATGGTCATTCTTGTGCACCGAACATACACAACATAGCTCTTGATAAGGCGCTTTTTTTCAACCAAAAAGTACCTATATTTTTCTTATTTCTCAACAGAAACATATGTTGTGGGTACTCATTAGAAGCACCTCGCCGAGGCGCTTCTAATGAGTACCCACAACATATGTTTTCATTGAGAAATAAGAAAACTATTAACCTGGTACCCACTCTTATCTAGGCCTATGCACAACAAACATTATTTCAACATTGTGGAATTGTAAGCATCAATCAGATTGTGTTTGTACATGCTGGTACGAATGTAGATGTTGTTAATGATGATTTGGTATTTTATATTCCTTTCAACATTATTAAAGTCATATCGAGATGACGGAAGACTGATAATGAAAGGCTTTGTGCAATGAAGCACTATACAGTCATGAGCTGAATTCTGCCTAATAGTGGGATTTGAACCCCCAGACCTCAAGATCCAAAGTTAGAAGCTCTAACCATTCTGTCACCTGGGTGCTTCTATGCTGTTAATGATCATTAGGTATATGCCAGGTAAAACTCATTCGTGGCTTTATTAATGCGTAGCATGCTGAGTAAAATTTTCTACAGATAACAATGAAATATTTTTTCTTTTTCTGTCATAAAAAAATATGGTTTGAAATTTCATGCAAACTGTCTCCTAAGAAGACAGTTTGCATGAAATGTCAAACCTTACTTTCTAGGAAAAATAAGAACAAGAGGCCCACAGGCCACGGTTCGCTCACCTGAGTGACATAGCCACATCAGACATGCAGATGTTATGCAACATTTTTCCAATCCTATCATCGCAACTAATGAAAATATCATCATTTGAGCAGTTCTTAGTTTTGAAGAAGAATATATGGGCCTGACAGTCAATGGAGCATGATCATTTGAATAAACCATCAATCACATTCCAACAGAAGGATCAATGCGAAATTTGGTGGAAATTGGCTAAGTGGTTTCTGAAGAATCATGATTTTATACATGTACACAGCACAGTGGCAGGGAAATATTATAAATATAAACCAGATAATGGCCATCTTAGATTTCCAATCAGAACAATTTTAACAACTGTTGATCTACAAGTCACTTCGATACTTTCAATATAAATGTATATGGCCCATACAAATAGGGAAGCAAATTTGACCTTGGAGGTAAAAAGGTCAAATGTCAACATAGTACCATCATTTTAGTAATTTTGGTAGATCTCCTGTCCCCCATAATTTGTGCAAAGATTAAGACCCAGGGCTTATTTGGTTATGGAGAAGAAGATTTTTAAAGGTTTTTACCATATATGGGCATGGCAGCCATTTTGATCAATGGACCATACCCATTTTAGCAATCTTTCATTCTCCTGCCCACGGAGGCTCCGCATGAAATTTGAGCAACACTGGCCCGGAGGTTTCAGAGGAAAAGCCATTTGAATTTATCAACATTTTTTCCATACAAATGTATGGGGCCCATACAAATGCATACAGAAGCAAACTTGACCTCGCCATAAAAAGGTTAAATGTCAATGTATGACAACTATTTTAGCATCTTTGGTAGACCGCCCGTTCCAGATGATATATGCAAAGATTCAGCCACAAGCCATCCTCGGTTTTGGAGAACAAGATTTTTAAATGTTTTTTCCCATACAAATGCATAAGGAAGCAAACTTGACCTTGCCGTAAAAAGGTCAAATGTCAATGTATGACCATTATTTTAGCAACTTTGGTAGACCCCCTTTCCCCAATGATTTATGCAAAGATTCAGGCCCAAAGCATCCTCGGTTCTAGAGTAGAAGATTTTTAAAGGTTTTTACCATATATAGGCATGGCGGCCATCTTGGTCAACGAACCGTGACCATTTTAGCAATCTTTTGTTCCCCCTATCTAAGGAGGCTCCATATGAAATTTGAGCAAAATTGGCCCAGAGGCTCCAGAGGAGAAGTTGTTTGAAATTCTGAACATTTTTCCCATACAAATGCATAAGGAAGCAAAATTGACCTTACCGTAAAAAGGTCAAATGTCAATGTACGACCATTATTTTAGCAATTTTGGTAGCCCTCCTGTTCCCGAAGATATATGCAAAGATTCAGCCATAAGGCATGCTCAGTTTTGGAGAAGAAGATTTTTAAAGGTTTTTCCCATACAAATGCATAGGGAAGCAAACTTGATCTTGCCGTAAAAAGGTCAAAGGTCAACGTACGACAATTCTTTTAGCAATTTTGGTAGACCTCCCGTCCCCGATGAATCCTGCAAAGGTTCAGCCCCAAGGCATTCTCGGTTCTGGAGGAGAAGATTTTTAAAGGTTTTTACCATATATGGGCGTAGCGGCCATCTTGGTCAATGGACCATGACCATTTTAGCAATTTTTCGTTCCCCCACCCTAAGGAGGCTCCATATGAAATTTGAACAAATTTGGCTCAGCCGCTTCTGAGGAGAAGTCGTTTGAAAATGTTAATGGACGGACGCACGGACGGACGGACGGACGGACGGACGGACGGACGGACAACGGACGAAAAGTGATAACAATAGCTCATCCTGAGCAGAGCTCAGGTGAGCTAAATATACAGTGCAACTTCTCTACAACACCTACAAAACTGGCCATTGTAGACAGGTGGCTGTTGTAAAAAGGTAAAATATATAGTAAAGGTATTTTTGGAATCAGACAAGTATTTGTTATAGGGAGGTGGCTGTTGTTGAACATTCATAAAGTCTGCATTATATGACATCAATCTGTCATCCGCTGAGTTTTCCAAGACAGCTAAAGATTAAGCAAGACTCAAATGAAAGCAGATGCACCCTCTAGTTTCACTTTTGGTTGTATACTTGCTACAAAGAAAACCATCTACCTGGCAAGTCCAGAGGTGAAAACCCCATTGAAATATTCCAAATACTTACTGAGATTTTAAGGAGTTTTTTTTTCTCATTTGCATCTCATTAATATTCATGAGGAACAAATGATGTCATTGGTTCTTGTGAATAATTTTAAAAATGTTTTAAAAACTTTAATTTGAAAATATTCAGAGAATATATGCAAAGAGAAACAGATCTCCTCCAGACATGTAGGGCTGTAGTGCTTATACATTTTCATAATCAGTTTGATTTTTAACCCTTGTCCTGCTGAATAAATTAAGATACCACGCTCATTTCTAATTTTAAGCCAATCAGATTATTTGATCAAGGTTGTTGATAAATATTCAGATACTTAATGGCAAACAGTGCAGATCCAGATCAGTTGGCTTCTTCAGAAGCCAACTGATCTGGATCTATACTGTTGGCAAAGGTAGGACATATCCGGGTTCAGCAGGACTAGGGTTAAATGAAATTTAACTTCATAAACATTATAAAATTTATAAAAATTGAATTTAAGGAAAACTTTAAAATGAATTTGAATTCCATTTTCTTAAGTTATTTTATTGAAATTGTATATAATACTCTTTTAGAATGTAATTTTCAACACTTTAATTGTTAAAGATAAGCTTTTCTCTAACATTATAGTGATCTGTATCTTGCATTTTTTAATATTCTAAAAAATGTTTTTAAAATTTGATTAAATCTGTTTTCATAATTTAAAGTAGAACTGTGTCAATATGGCACAGACCCCCACTCCCCCACCCAGGGGCCATCCTTACCTGAAAACAAGTTTTTTGCAAAAAATGAAGTTGAAAAAACTCTTATAATAACTGGCCGATTTTACTCTAAATCAATCTTGACCTATATTTTATGATTATATACCTGTGTATAAAACATGAATCCAATACACTAATTGTTTCAAAAGACATCAGAACAAAACCATTTATCATACATTGAATACATTGAGACAAGATGATGAAGCTGAAAAAGGGCCATAACTCCCATAGTAATTGGTGGATGTTACTCTAAATCAAAGCTGACCTATATTTTATGATTATATACCGATATCGAATGGAAACCATTTTTCTAGATACAGACAAACAGGACATATGGACTGACAGACAGATGTGCCAACAGTGGTGATACTATATTGAAAAACGTAGGGGGAGTGGGGGGTGTCTAAATATTCAGTAGTAAATAGAATATTTACGTTTTTTTACCAAAATGAGCAGTCTGGAATAAAATTATGGGGATTTAAATTTCAAACTAAAAATCAAAAAGAACCAATTACATCATAGAAAAGTGCAAGGGGGAATGATTTTTAGTGAACTATAAATAGCAACATAAGTTACTATGACTTTGAAAGCATGTAACTTTTGAACCAATAAGAATTTCTGAATGGGGTTTTCAACATTATTGTTATCACAACAAAATCTTGAATTTGAAATATTCTGAAATTAGGGGATGCATCACATTTAAATGGAACACTCAGATTAACTTTTTCTATTTTTTTTTATATTACTACATTAAAGGATCTTATCAAAATTATCACATCATGATGATTCTAACTGGATCCCAGAACATGTGTTTCCATAGAGACAGAGACCATATCAGTACACAAGAACTTCTTTAACACAGAGTTTATTATAGTATGGTCTTGAATATTGCACAGTTTATAGATGGACCCTGAATAAAAATCTATAGATTTTGTAAAAAAAAAAAAAAAAAAAGATCATTATTGCCGACATTTTTCTACATTATTCATACATTTTTGTTTAAATACAACACCTTTGCTTCAGTTCCCAGCAATTGTGCCATTTTCTGATGCTGTTCAGTGTTCTTATGCTAAAGCTGAAACAGTTTTGTGATGCATTCAAGAAAACAGTACTATGTGTATTACACTGGCAAAAAGGTAATGGTAGAATAATGTACAGTGCTTGCTTGATTTGAATTCTCTATTATTCAGCAATTCAATAAAAAACTTCAGAACAAGTTTCTTTACCAAATTACCATCCTCTGTTGTGACAGGTATTTCATATCAAACACTGCTGATTATTTTCTACATCCAAAAAATACAAGACTCATTTGTAGCCTAACAACCATCTTTCAGCCATTTACAGGAGGTGTCCAAGATGAGATGACAATATGAGTTTATTTAGGTAACTGGAGGAAAACATTAGATCTGATCTATTGTGCTTTTGTCATCCTTTGGAAGGACATTTTTCACATGGTGTTTTATTTTAAATGAATATCGAGAGTTGAGCACATGGCTGTAATAACTCAAGCATATTTTTGAAACCCTTGTTTAGGGGCAACTTTGACCCCTTTGTAAACAATGCAAATTTAGGTGCCATTGCTCATACAAGCAATGGCACCTAAATTTCCATTGTTTACAGAAAGAAATGTTGTAATCTTCATAACGCCTTCATGGTGAGGAGATTAAGTATTGGGAAAAACTACCATCTGACATGCTACAGTCTTGCGATCAACCCTCGATATATTTTGTTCTGACTGACCGTATGTCATTCCTGTTTCTGTGCTTTGCTCTCAAATATTTACCATAAAATTTATGGCCAATAACTGGTCTGACTATGCAATTTCTATAGAACAGTGATTTTTTTTTTTTTTTTTAATTTTTATCTAAGACAAAATTTTTTACTTTTCTTTACTGACTTTTAATTATTGATGTTTCATGACAATGTTACAAAAACATCAGAAAATTTGAACATGCAGAACTTGTTGAAAATCTGCCTAATTTGCAGCCATTTTTATTATGGTGAAAAAAGAACATTCAAACTTTTTAATTTTTAATACCAATGAATAAAATGACACTTTTTGTGTATAGATAGTTACCAAAAATGGTTTAACGTAAAATCATAACAAAAGCTTGCATTATGCCCAGTCAACTCAATGGGGTCATGTCGAGCGCGGTCAGTTTATTCATGTTCAATCTCCGCGAAAGAATGTTGCCGACCTCGGCGGGGGTCGAACCGGCAACCTCCTGGTCTCCAGTTGGACGCACATCCAACTGAGCCACCGAGGCCACAAAAGCTTGCAAATTCTGTGTAAGGTGCCAGGCAGAAAATTACTTTCCGAAAGATGTTAAAAGGAGAGTAGGTATATAGCTAATGATTTTGAGTCACCTTAAGATAAAAAAAACATCTTCTGATACTGTGAAATGGTTTTGTGACCCTTCTTATGTGTCAATATTGCAAAATGAAAGAGTAAGAAGAATGAAAATGATCAACTACCTTCTAAAGCCAAGCTTATACTGAAAAAGCTTCATACACTAGCTGAAAAAGTGAGCTGTATCAAGGTAAACAGGACATTATGACATACGACCCAATGCACGACAAAACCTACAATAAGACTTGTGTGAACAGCAAATACTCAGACCAGCCTGCGCACCCTCACAGTCTGATAAGAGTCTCCACTGATCTCATACGTCTTCTACAGCCTCAAGACTATCCAAAGAGGAATAAATAAAACTCCTTGCCATACCGGCTGAATGTACATGCTGAGTATTTGCTGGTCACACAGGTCATATTGTAGGTTTTGCCATGTGCTGGCTCAATTTGTAATTAGCAAATGACCAGATCAGCAGCAATAACTTTATTTACCCTAAATATTAGACACCCTAACTCTATGCCATATTTGTCCTAAAATTTGAAGAAGTCCACTTTACTATCTGCTGCTGTGTCTAAAAACTGTTGGATGAGTGGAAAACAGAGCAGACTCTAACCAGATGCTGATGCATTTTTAAAAAGTACCCACATTATGTTTTCATGGAGAAATAAGATAAAAAAAAAAAAAGCTTGATAGCCCCTTTTTCTGGAGCTATTTACCATCAGGAAAACATGCCTATAAATTTTTTGACACCCTTAAACCCCACTTATATATAGTAAAACTGGGGTTTACAGGGGTATACATTATTTTCCATATTTCTGCTAAAAAACATAGATTGTGGGTACTTGTTAGAACTGCCTCAGTGAAGCAGTTCTAATGAGTACCCACAATCTATGTTTTGAGCAGAAATATGAAAAAGATCAGAGCTTTTTGTCGGAAAATTTTCAGTTTTTGGAGGTGAAATTTTCTTTATAGTTGAATAGGCGTGTTTGCGTAATACACTGTTTGCTCAGGTATGTCCATCCAAAATACTCAGAGTATATATTTTTATTTGTGTTGAGGTTTTACAGCCCAGTCAACCCAATGCGGTTATGTCGAGTGCGGTCAGTTTACCTAACCACACGTTTACTGGGCAGGCTTAGTCCTCTAAGCAGTTAACCAGTATTGTGCACATTCTTTCGCCAGAAACTGACAACTGCCCTTCTTGAATCAGCAGAAGGAAGAGAATGACCGTAGAAAATATTTCATGATCAATCTCCACGAAAGAATGTTGCCGACCTCGGCGGGGGTTGAACCCGCGACCTCCTGGTCTCCAGTCAGACGGCGCATCCAACTGAGCCACTGAGGCCGGCCTCAGAGTATATATGGAAGCATCTGTTCACAAAAAGTCTGACTAGTTTCTTATTCAAAGCTCCAAACAAGACACTTTTTGATGATGACAATGATGATGATGATGATGCTGATGATGATGATTTTCAGGTTTAACAATACATCAATCCATGAAGGTCATTTGCTCCAAAAGGAGCATTAACATCCTTTTTTTTTTCCTTTTCTGAAAATGAGTGGATATTTTTCTTAATCCTCGATGAAAACATATTAAACTCGGCTCATTAGAACTGCCTCAGTGTGGCATCTCTGATGAGTATGAAATACAATTTTTTTTTTTTTTTTTTTTTTTTTTGACTTGGGTTTTACGGCCCTTTCAAGAATATTTCACTTATATCGAGCCGATCGTTCATCGAAGGTGGGCAAAAACCGGAGAACCCGGAGAAAAACCACCTGACCATCCGTAAGCAGAACTTGGCTTTCCCATATATGACCCGAGCGAGGCTCGAACCACAGCGGTGAGAAACCTAATGGATTAAGAGTCAACTCTCTTATCCACTAGGCTACGGGGGCCCGCTGATGAAATACAAATATTTTTGTGGATAAACAAAACAAATATTCACCCTAAATATTTGGACAGACAAGTTTCAGCAAACAGTGTTCAGAGGTAGCTCTTTGATCAAGGTCTTTACTGTTTGTCATTTGGCATAACATTTTAGACACATTATCAGGCAGGTAAAATGGATTAGTTCTAGTTTTTGAATTAGTATTGTAAGGAATTAAGGTGTCTGAACATGTTAAGGAAAATACGATAAATACTGATGAGACTGGATGCTCAGGCTAATGTGGGTCTATGCAGATCTTGTTACAGTCAATCCTCTTTATACCGACACTCAACAGAACGGCAAAATTTGTTATAATGACAATTTGAATGTCACGCAACATTCACTCAAGAAGAGACGGTAAATGAGAAATTATGCAAAAACATTGCATGATATCTTCAAGCAACATATGTTTTGGATATTTGTTAGAATTGCCTCAGAGAGGCAATTCTATCAAATATCCAAAACATATGTTCTATGAGGAAATAAGAATAAAACAAGGCATTTCTTACATATCATTCTGACCATTAAGGATTCTTTAGAACAGCAAATTCATTATTATGCCGACATTTCTGAGAACAAATGCTGTCGTTGTAACAAGGGTTCACTGTATTAGGTCCTTTACATTGAGACAGCTCCAATATTAGAAATATTGAATGACGGTGTGTTTGGATCATATACTTACTATAGAAGGTGTAAGGGCACATGATGCCTAAAATGACCATGAAATTTTCGAACCTTTAATCTTCATTGTACTTATGAATAAACCTAACATGCAATTTCTACATCTGATATGCTAACATAAAATCCAATTTTCGTTTGCTGGAAAACAGCTTATAATCATACATACAGGCAACAAGATTTTTGTTCTGGTTTCATCACAAGGATTTTTATGAGTGTTTGAATACCCTAAAATAATAAATATCTTTATAAACAGACTGCATGTATGAAATAAAGCAACTATGAAAATTAATTTTACATCTTGACCATAATACACCACAACCTCTTTATAACACTATTGTTGGGGTCCATTGCATAAACAGTGTTAGTTAAACAACCATGTTATATCCGAACAAAATGTATAGATTATATTGAAAAATGACCATAAATGGTCATTTTTCAATATAATCTATACATTTTTGGGATCCATCTTTGAACCGTGTTATATCCAAAACCGTGTTATAATGAACCATGTTATAAAGAGGTTGTAGTGTATCTCAATAGTCCAAAATCCCAACAAATATTTCCACAAGAAATTCTTGACCAGGAAAAGTTTTACTAAATCTCTTCTCAACGGATCTACTACAAATGCAAAGTTAAGCATAATGATCTAAAAAGACCAGAGCAGCCTAAAACATGTCACAAACAACAAGCTGATCACAGTGTTAAACTTTGATCTCTATGCCAATTATTATGTAGCAAATTTTTCACCAATAAATATCAGCAAATTTATCACCAATAAATATCTATCACAAACAATGATATATAATACTGGTAATAAATGGCTCCCTCTCCCGATATTATATCATCACGAAAACACGCCTATATAATTCTGACCCCCTTAAACCCCTGTTTTCCCCTTAAACCCCACTTTTATATGGTAAAACTAGGGTTTACTGGGGTAAACATTATTTTTCTTATTTTGCTAAACTAGAATTCGGAGAATCGGATGTGTTGCCTGCTTAAAGCGCCCATCATTTGATATGAAAAGGAAAAAAACACTGGTCCTTATAATCGCTCCTATCCCTAATAGCAACCCCTCACAACAAACTTCGAATGAAATCACTGCATCCCTTCAAAAGTTATTGCGGGGAAACAGTATCTTTACCTTGTATTTTACCACAACAACAAAATCTAAGTCGAAAAAGGGCCATAACTTGGCCAAAATTTTGCAATTTCTAACTTGACCTGTATTTTACAATGATATATCCTTTGCAAACTTTCAATAAAATCAATGCATCCCTGCAAAAGTTATTGAGCGGAAACCAATATCAACACATCAACAAAAAGTAAGTCGAAAAAGGGCCATAACTCAGCAAAAAATTTTGCGGATGATTACTAATATCGAACTTGACCTGTATTTTACAATGATATATCCTTCTGCAAACTTTCAATAAAATCAATGCATCCCTGCAGAAGTAATTGAGCAGAAACCAATATCAACACACCAACAAAAACTAAGTCGAAAAAGGACCATAACTCAGCAAAAATTTTGCGGATAATTACTAATATCGAACTTGACCTGATTTTTGCAATGATATATCCTACTGCAAACTTTCAATAAAATCAATGCATCCTTGCAAAAGTTATTTATCGGAAACAAATATCAACACACCAACAAAAACTAAGTCGAAAAAGAGCCATAACTCAGCCAAAATTTGGCAAATGATTATCAATATCTAACATGACCTGTATTTTATGTTGATATAAAGTTCTGCAAAATTTGAATGAAATCCATAGTTACTGAATGGAAACGAAAAGTGTGACGACACGACGCCACGGACAGTCTGCCATGCTATGCAGGCAACACAAAAACATAGATTGTGGGTACTTGTTAGAACCGCCTCGCCAAGGCAGTTCTAATAAGTACCCACAATCTATGTTTTGAGCAGAAATATGAAAAATATCAGAATTTTTTATCAGAAATTTTTCTTTTTTTGGTTGCAAAATTTTCAGTATATTTAAATAGGCATGTTTTCGTAATGCTAAATGAACAAAAATAATGTAGTCCATTGATATGTCTAATATTAGAACACCTTACTTCCTCACCATATTTGTCCTAAACTTTGAACAAGTCTACTTCACTACCTGTTGATGCATCAAAAATACTCCTAGGATGAGTGGAAAAGAGTGCAGACCCTGTATGAGGTAATTCTAATGAGTACACATAACATACATATTCATGACAAAATGAGAAAATGTTGCTAAACTATCCCTAGACATTTCTTTTCTTGAGCTATTGGAAGAAATTCCTAGGGACTCAAAAACAAGTTCGAATCAGCCATTGTAAACAAGCCATCAGGGCGAGTCATTGAAGTTTACTGAATCTCCTTGGGAGATCTGAATCTCCTTGGGAGATAATCCACATGATCTGGCAAGCCCTTTTCTAGGGGAAAAATAAGAAAAGCATTTGAAACCATTACATGCTAACATAACTTCTTGTGGCACACATCATTTACAGTAAATGTCCTAAAATTTCGTACACTTTAGTGTCTGACAAAACTGCATATGCAAACAGTGCAGACCCAGATCAGACTGCTCCTGAAGGAGCAGTCGGATCAGGGTCTACACTGTTTGCCAATCCACTAAGAGTTTTAAGACAACAAGAGGACCATGATGGTCCTGTATCGCTCACCTGAGCAAACAGATTTGCATACTTACTGTTGAAGATTCAGCCAAGTTCACTGTTCTAAGATTTATGTATAAATTTTATAGCCCTGCCCCAGCTCCCCGCACCCCCCCCCCCCCACCCCCCAGTTGGTCCAGTGGTTTCTGACAAAAAGATTTTTAAAGTGTTTTATATCGCTATAAAGCCCTACCCCCTAACAGCCATTTTTTTTAGAGGGTAACCAAGGAACATTCCTGTCAAGTTAAATTGAAATCAGTTCAGTAGTTTCTGACAAGAAGATTTTTGAAGTTTTCTATTTAGATCTATAGGAAAATAAGCCCCACCCCCTAGCAGCCATATTTTTTGACAAATCAGTCTTGGTAAAGGGTTACTAAAGCATTATTGAAATCAGCCAGGAGGTATTTGACAAGAAGAATTTTAAAGTTTTCTATACAGATATATATGGAAAATAAGCCCCGCCCCCTGGGGGGCCATGTTTATTGACGTATCATGAAGGCTTAAACAATCTTGGTAGAGGGTCACCAAAGCGACATTCCTGCCAAGTTACATTGAACTCAGTCCAACGGTTTCTTACGAGAAGATTTTTAAAGTTTTTTATATAGATATATAGGGAAAATAAGCCCCGCCCCCTAGCGGCCATGTTTTTTGATGAAAATCTATTTTTAGCTCCTGTGACCTAGATATGCAATGGACCTGAACCATTTGAACAAATTTGAAAGAGGACCAAGGATCATTCCTGTGAAGTTTGGTCAAATTCCAATCAGTGGTTTAGGAGGAGATGTTGTTTAAAGATTGTGGACGGACGGACAACGACGACTCCGACGACGACGACGACGGACGGTGAGTGATCACAATACCTCACCTTGAGCCTTCGGCTCAGGTGAGCTAAAAAAGTAAAAAAAGCAAAAATTAGGTAAAAAAAGTATGGTATAAAGTGTTCAAAATTTTAGGACATTTAGCGTAAGTTAAGAATTACTCTATACCATATTTATCCTAGGTCTTCAGACAGACCTGAACAAACAGTGCAGACCAAGTCAAGACTTCAAAAATGTTGTCTGATCAGAATCTACAGTACATTGTTTGCCACTCATCCAGGAGTTTTTAAACACATAAACAAGTAGAAAATGGACTTGTTCAAATTGCAAGAAAACTTTGTAAGGTTAAAGTTCTAGTTCCTGATGACAAATGAGTCATGCCATGTATAAAATCTCTTTTGGACATGTGAAGAGCACAGGCCCAGATCAGCCTGCATATGTGCAGATCAGCCTGTATATGTGCACAGTCTGATAAGACCGGTATCCAGATCAAAGTTTTTCTTATTTCTTCTTGAAAACATATGTTGTGGTACTCATTAGAAGACCTTTATTGTTTGTGTTGAGGTTTTACCGCCCAGTCAACCCAATGGGGTCATGTCAAGCGTGGTTAGATCTTTATGAAGTGATTCTAATGAGTACCCACAATATAGATCTTCATGCAGAAATAAGTAAAAAATATATATACCTTTTAACTGAAAATTGTGTTTAATCTGAATCTTTGAATCCATAACATACTTCTAGATAGGATGCTTTTTCAACGAAAAATGTCAATATTTTTCTTGTTTATCAATGAAAACATGTTGCAGATACTCATTAGAAATATCTTAGCAAGGCACTTCTAATGAGTACTCCCATCATACTTCTAATGAGTACTCCCAACATATGTTTTTGTGGAGAAATAAGGAAATTACTTGAGTACTCCTCCTATCTAGCGGTATGTATTACAGTATCCAATGACTGTAAGAAAACAATGATGTACTTAATCAGACTGCATGCATTTGAATGTTGATCTTGGCTTTCACTGTCCACATATTCCTTAAAGACCAGCGCCCAGTTGTTCAAAGCATCATTAGCTTAACAAGCTCGTTAGTGGTCAAAATGTAAACTGTTCTAGTAAGTACTATATCTAATTCACAGATATTTTTGTTGAAAAAATGTGAGTAGCTTTTGCAAATGCAAAGGCTACTCACATTTTGTCAGCAAAAATATTAGTGTATATACCATATTTAATAATCAAAGTTTTAATTGTAAGTTAACTAATGACATCGTTAGTTTTGAACAACTGGGCCCAAACTTCCCACTGCATGGCAAAACTCTTAACAAGCTACAAAAAACTTAACATTTGTGCAATTACAGAACTCAGTGGTATAAGGGGACCTGATACACAAAAGGACCTGGTAGATCTTCTACCATATGTTACAAGGAAGACAACTTCTAAGACTTCCTGTTTGCTTTCCTGCAGAGCAATCCCCTTCTGAAAAGGGATCTACTTTAAAAGAAAACCCCTTTTCAGAGGGGAGGCAAAAACAATTTTGACAGTTGCCTCCCCTGAAAGTGTATCCATTCCCCTTAAATCAGCCATGCAATTTGTGGCACAGAAACACTATACAAGGTAAAGTGAGACCAATTTAGCAGTGGAGAGATAATTACCTGGCCTATTTGTCCTGCCTGTGTTTGGTCCACTGAATCTTCTTCCCGCTGATGATGGGACTTTGTAACCAGCAACATCCTGAAATAAAATAATAATACAATATAATATCACAAACCAAGTATCTTTTACCTGAAACAGACTTCTGTTGGAGACTAAAGAATTGTCGAAGATTATGCCAAGAATAAGTAGTCACTAAGCGCACTATGGGCAAATACAGCTAAAGACAAACTGATTTTTTTTCTTTATTTTTATCAATTTGCATGAAATATCAAAGCCTACTTTCTGGGAAAAAAAACAAACAAAACATTTCAACTGATTTTTTACACATCATGCTAAGCATTAAAGAAAATGTTCTTAACATTTGAATATGGAAATCTTAATTTCAAACATGAACTGCAAAAAAACGTCTTTAAATAAAACAATTTTGGAGGCATAAGTTGCCTCCCTTTGTAAAAATTTACGACTTCCCATTGCTTCATTAATGAGGATAAGTAATAAATTCAAGTCCCATTACTATATTTTCTGTTCAAATTTTTACACCATTTAGCTTAGAACTTATTTTTCACAGAACTGTTTTAAAACTGACTGGCATTACAAATAAAGGAGGGGCTTTACAGCACATGCAGACCGGCCTGCATGTATCTGATCTGGGCTTCTGTGGTTTGCCTTTCAGTCTTGACCCAGATTAACCCCTTAAACTGCCAGTCACAACAACTATGATCTGTTTTGTCATCTGCTTGTGATTTTAAAGTCAATTTTGCAAACAGTGTGGACCTAGATCAGACTGCTCCTCTAGGAGCAGTCTGATCAGGGTCCACACTGTTTGTCTGTATGCAAAAATAGGTTTGAAAAGTTTGCAAGAATATTTAGCAGACGACATAAACAGACGACATTTTCAGATGCAGGTTTTCTTGCCATTTTAAGGGTTAGCCCTTGTCCTGCTGAACCCGGTTATACCCTGAAGAAGCCAGATGATCTGGATCTGCACTGTTTACCATTAGGTATGTGAATTTATAGCAACAATTCAGATCAAGTTATCTGACTGGCTTAAAATTAGGAGTGACATCTTAATTTATTCAGCAGGACCCAAGTTAAACTAGACATACTACATGTAGTATATATTGTAAACTGAAAAGTAAACAAACAGATCAGAGAGAGTTGATGCTAGGAGCAGAGTTCCAGGTGAGGAACTCAGGCCTGGCCAAGTGGAAAGTACTCCTCTCCTGCATTCAAGGCCCACTGAAGATTGAATCAGCTCAAGACTGTATGACACTTCATTGCAAACAGCTTTTCTTTATCACCCTTCCATCGTCTCAACATGACTGAAACACTATTGTTGTGCTGGTCGTCTGCACTCTTTGTCCTCCGTACATAGTTCAATCTGAATCACCCGATTTCCAACACTTGTGAAAGTGAAAATATTCGTGGCAGCTAGATGAATGTGGGAAGTAAACACTACAGTTCTGGGCTCACATCGCCACCTGTCTTCAGACCAGCTACACGTTCCGACAGATGCCTCCATGTCATGCTGGCCTGGAGGCCAAGTGAAGTGAGCCACTATTTATATATGTAGTTTTATATATGTATTGCTCTCCTGCCCACATCTTTCTCCCCCTAGTTAAGTGTGCTAACAATGTATGATGTTGCCATGCAATACAGAACATTCATAGCATGGCCATTTCATAACACTATTGAAAGAGAAAACCAATTTCACCCATTATAATATGAAAATAATATGAAAACTGAGATGATAATTCATGACTATTTTTGCATGGAAACATTCACAGGTATTTTTACTTGGGAAAGTCTAATGAGTACCAACAATGCATGTCTTTATGCACTCCAATCAGGGCTCTCTGTACACCCAGCAGTGAATGTGTACCCTTCGTGGAGGGCTAAGGCAGCTAGTGGAGGTTCGGGCCCTGTTGCACCCAAGAGAGGGTGGGCTCTAACTTATTGTTGGGCTTTATTGTTTGGCTGCAAGTTCATGGGACACCTTTGCCTTTTTACTGTTTGTAATATGGCTCATATAGTTAAAATCCACATCAAAAATGTCAGGTTTAACATTTCATCCAAACTTGTCTTAGAATAACAATATCTAAATCTGTTTTCTATGATAAATGAGAAAATATATTTCAAAATGTCACAATGAAATTTTAACCTAGCATGCTAAGCTTTAAGTTTACCTTCCTACAAGGTCTGTGGTTGAAACTCCTTCAGTTCTCTTGCATTCTCTGAAAAATAATATATATATATATATATATATATTTTTTTTTTTATCAATAAGAATAAATATGAGTCAGAACACCAAAAAAAAAACAAAAAAAAACATAGCACATTAACCCATTGTAGACTGAATAAGCCCCATACTATATTTTGGAAGAGTCAAATTTCGATTTTAGGTATGTAAGGCTATGTGATTTAGATATTCCAAGAGAAAAATGGTTGAACTATTTGAAAACAGTGGAGCCCTTGTTCAGATGCCGCATTCTGCTGTATCTGATCTGGGTCTGCACTGTTTGCCAATTACCCTTTTAGGGGTCTCCAGACTACAATGGGTTAAAGAGGACTTGTTTAAAAACAATAATTGGAGATAATTCTGGGACAATTTTCGCCAGTTCTCCATAAAAACATATGTTGTGGGTACTCATTAGACACACATTGCCTTGCTTAATGAGTACCCACAACACATGTTTTTTTTTATAGAGAATTATCCCAATCTTATCACCAAATACTCCAACTTAAGTCCTATGACAGTATGTGAAAAGTAAAGGCTTAAACTAGCTTGCACTTCTGCAGAACCTCTTTAGGACCTTCGGAATACATTTTCAGATTCCATATCATATTTACCCTAAATATTTCAACTCATTACCATACTCATTCCAAAATTTGTACAAGTCCACCTGACTACCTGTTGATGTGTACAAAAACTCCTGAATGAGTGTCAAAAAGTGGTATTCTGCACTGTCTGATCTGGATCTACACTGTTTGCTCAGGCAAGTCTGTGTAAATACGGTAAATGTCCTAAAATTTCAAACACCAAAGTTTCTGACAAATTGCCATATGCAAACAGTGCAGACCCAGATCAGACTGCTCCTCAAGGAGCAGTCTGATCAGGGTCTACAGTTTGCCATTCCACTAAGCATTTTAAGAAACAAGTGTATAAAAAGCAAAATATAAGCCAAAAAGGTATGGAATAAAGTGTTCGAAATTTTAGGACATTTACTGTAAGGTAAATATGGTAATATTTAACAGGAATGGATACACTGCCATTCCAAGGGAAATAAAACTGACATGGAAATATCTGCCTTTCTCCCTGGGAGCTACCTTTATAGGGAAGAATTTGCACCTTCTTGCCTTTAAGAACAGCTCCCATTATTTGAAAGGTTACAAGTATCAGGAAGGCAACTTCCTGTCCATAAATGTTGTCTCTCTTTGCAAATGGTGGCAAAATCTTTCTGATGCATCCATTTATGAGCAAAGAGCAACTTAGGCTCTAATCAGACCACCAGCCTTGCTCTTGGTTTTTCAGAGGAGCTATGCAGACTTGTCAGTGCTCAGAAGTATAAGTGTAAATTTGTATCCTAATGAACTCCTTAACCCTTGTCCTGCTGAACTTGGATATACCCTGCCTTTGCAATCAGTGTAGATTCAGATCAGTTGGCTTCTTCATCTGGATCTGCACTGTTTGCCATTAAGTATCTGAATTTGTATGGACAACTTGGAGCAAGTAATCTGATTGGCTGAAAATTAGAAGTGGGCATGGCATCTTAATTTACCCAGCATGACAAGGGTAAAATGATAAGATCATTTTTCTCTTCAAGCCGGATCTCAGGACCATGTTACAAGGATACTGTTATTGTCACATGGTTTCTTCATGCTTGAACAAGTGAACGCTTACATACTGAGTATTTCTGGGAACAATTTTTTCATTTCTTTTTGAGGCTAACAGAATTTTATTTGGGCCAGTAAATTCAGTCCTGGGACCGACAATCAGGCATTTTCTGGAGCCCTGCCCCAGACATTTGACACAATATTCTATCCATTTATGCTATACAGAAAGTGAACCATTCAGTTCTGATTCATCAAGCTACTAACTTAATGCTGAGTGCAAAGCAAAAGAGCCATTAGTACCATTTCAGCTAGTGCAAAACGAAACCTACAATAAGACGTGTGCAACCAGCAATGTCTCAGATCAGCAGTCTGATCAGTCTTCGCCGATCGCACATGCCTTCTACGGTCTCCGAGCTATCCAAAGAGGGATGAACAAGATTTACTCTTGCCATACTGAGTGGATGTACAGGCTTATCTTAGTATTTGCTGGTCACATGTTTTATTGCAGCTTTTGTTGTGTGCTGGCTCATTTGTAAGTCTTTAGTATGATGCAGCCACGTACACATGACCTCCTACCACTTAGCCATTGCAGTGCTATGATCTTGCCCTATGTACTATAAGTACTGGGACATGTAGGCTAGAGCTAACAGTGCAGAAACAATTCAGACATTGCAGAATGTGATAGCCTGGTCAGAGTCTACACAATCACTCATCCAGCAGTTTTTATACCCATCATCAATAGGCAGTAAAATTATCTTGCTCAAATTTTAGAACATGTATAAATAGGATCTAAGGTTTCTCAATATCTAGGGGCAGTACAATACTTCTCTTCCCTATTGGTCAAGCTAGGTAATTCACTTCAGGACCCGTATATTAACCCTGATCCAGCTGAACCCAAATATGCCCTGCCTTTGCAAACAGTGTAGATCCAGATAAGTTGGCTTCTGAGGAAGCCAACTGATATGGATCAGCACTGTTTGCCATAAAGTATGCAAATTTGTATCAACAACCTGGATCAAGTGATCTGATTAGCAGAAAACTAGAATTAGGTGTGGTATCTTAATTTATTCAGCAGGACAAGGCTTAACACTTTTTCAGATTGAACGATAACCCCTTAAATAGAGAGAACTATAAACTGTAAGTTGTTGACTCTCTTTTCAAAAGAACACTCTAGCATAAATAATTGTTTCCATGATGTATGAGCCCTTCCTCAAAGGAAATGAATCATAAAAATCTTAAATGAAAGAATTTGCTCTCCTGGGGAAAAAAAATAAATAAATAAATAAAATTACTTCAGGAAATACATTGCGAGTTGACCAATGTTTATGGGTCTTCTGCACCATCGTATGCACAAGTTAAATTCTGGGTTGGGGAATTCAAACGAGTAGAACGTCTTTAGAAGACGAAACCACATCTGGACGCCCATCAGATGCCACTGATGAAAAAATGTGTAACAAAGTACGGGATCTGGTGTACTCTGACAGGTGAATTAAGGTGGAAGAAATAGCGAATGCATAACACATTTCACATGGTAGCCTACCAACAACTTTACATGATCGCTTGGGTATGCACAAACTAACAGCCCGTTGGGTCCCAAAGTCCCTTAGCGACGAGCAAATGGCAACCAGAGCATCAGTATACAGCACACTGTTGAAGTGGTTTAGGTCAAAGGAAGATGATTTCCTTTCACGTCTGGTGACTATTGATGAGACCTGGGTCCATTATTATGAGCCAGAGAATAAAGCTCAAAGTCGCCAGAGTGTAGGGCTGGGGTCTCCGTGGCCAAAGAAGTTCAAACGTAACCCTCTGCTGGCAAGGTGATGGCAACTGTATTTTGGGATGCACAAGGCGTTATTATATTGGACTTTCTAGCAAAGAAAAGTACAATAACAGTTGCGTATTATGCAAATTTGCTCGACCAACTGTGATCCGTGAAAAACGCCGAGGTAAACTCTCCAAAGGGATTCTGCTCCAACAGGACAATACGAGAGTCCACACTTGCAAAATTGCAATGGATTGCTGTTGAGCTGAATGGGTTCGAGCTAATACCGCACCCCGCCTATTTTCCAGACTCAGCTCCTAGTGACTATTTCCTATACCCAAACTTGAAAAAGGATATCTGTGGACTTCCAACGAAGAAGTCGTGGCAGCAGTTGAGGAATGGGTCAGAGACAAGGACCCTGGCTTCTTCAGTTCTGGGCTGATGGCACTGGAACACCGTTGGTCCAAGTGCATCATTCTAGAGGGCAATTACATCGGAAAAGAAGAGATCGATCTCACCCAGAAATAAGTTAGGCTGTTTTTTTATTGACTTGCCCTCGTAATACATATCCGTAACAAGTCCTTTACATACATTATATATATATATATATATATATATATATATATATATATATATATATATATATATATACATACATATGATGTTGCTATTATTCAGTGGATAAGGTCATGTCATAAGGTCATGTCACAATAAGAGCTGTTAATTTATCTGAGGGGGAGGGCCATAACTAATGTTTGTAGAACTTGTGGCCCGACCCCAGATGAAATGATGCTAAAAAATATGTTTAAACTATACTATAAGAGCTGTTGCAGGACAGCTTAGCTGGCTTGCATCGAGCTTCGCCTCTAAATACAATTTTTATATGTCTGTGACTTTGACCTCCAGGTCATTCAGTTGGGTTGGGGTGGTGCAGCATAAAACTCCAGACAAGTATCTGTTACATCAGGGCAGGTATGCACTAATTCCACTAAGAGGTTCAGGAAATAAAGCTTTTTAAAGACTTTAACCAGAAACTTTAACATTAATTTTTTCTAAGTCTGTGACCTTGACCTCAAGTTCATTCATGTGAGTTGGGATGATACAGTATAAAACTTTAGACCAGTATGAACTACTTCAATCCTGAGGTACAGAAGATATAGCCTTTTAAGAAACTTTAACCAAAAACTTTAACCAACGCCGACATAGTGGTTACCGCTATAGCTCTACCTGTACTTATGTACAGAAGAGTTCAAAATGATATGTCCACATGCTACATAACACTTTGGTTACTGGCACATAACATCATCAAGCTGTCCTGGACAATGTTATGTTTTCTGCTGAAAAATGGTTCAACATCTATGGCCATAAAATACTGTTTAAAAATCATATGACAAACAAAACAGAATCTTACTTTCATGGTCATTTTATATGAAATTTATATGAAATTTATGAAACTTACCAAAGGCTTGTTTCATAAATTTCATATGAAATCTCTGTGTGTGCGTGAGTTTTTGTGCATGCGTGTGAATTAAGTACAAGCCAGATGGTTAAAAAAAAATATTTTTGGCTGACCAGTTTCATGATGAAAGTCAATTTTCAAAGCCATTTATAAAAAGCGTCGGCTAAGATATAATGGGGTTATGTTACCAAGGACGCTAACGTAATGTTATATTACCAACTTCCTTCCAGTATGTATAAAATATGGAATATATTGCAGATATTAGTAATGTGATCAGTCAAAAATATTTGAATGATGTGAAATATCTAGCATCTCAAAGATAACAATGGATGAACAAATATAACTTTAATTACATATTGTGGCTGACCAGTATAATAAACATATATAATTTTCATATATACAAATAAGATTACTGGTATTTGTGGTTATTTTGGTTAAGTACCAAAAATGTACTCTGGTTGATCTGACAGTTTCATGAACATAAAATTCATATATAACAAATAAGATTGTGGTTATTTTGTATAGTAGTGTAAACAAACTGCGGCTGACCAGTTCCATAAACATAATTTTCATAGATAACATCAATAAGATTATCTGTAGTTATTAGAATTAAGTAGTGTAAATGAAGAAAACTAAACGAAATTACAGCCAAAATTATATATTATACTTAAAGCATCAAATCAAGCAAAACAAAAACAAGCAGCCAATTTTGCTTAAAAAAAATAAGGCAATGACTACAAGCTTTTTTACAACAGAAAAAATAACCCTAGTCCTGCTGAACCCAGATATGTCCTGTCTTTGCAAACAGTACTAGTGTAGGTCCAGATCAGTTGGCTTCTGAAAAAGCCAACTGATCTGGGTCTACACTGTTTTCATTAAGTATGTGAATTTGTATCAAAATCCTGGATCAAGTAATCTGATAGGATGAAAATTAAAAGTGGGTGTGGCATCTAAATTTATTCAGCATGACAAGGATTAAACCCTGCACATAAAAGTACATAAGGTTATAATATCAGATGCATTTTGACTTGTGAAATAAAGCAATAAAACTATCGAAAAAGCAAGCTTTTATTCCTTTCTCACAGCTCCAGATAAAGCATTTTTTTTTTCAGCCAAACATTGTTGACATTTTTTCTATTTTTCCACATATGCTGTGAGTAGTCATTAGAATCATCTTGCCAAGGTGCTTCTAATGAGTACTGACAACATATGTTTTTGTGGAGAAATAAGAAATAAAATATCCTGATACCTGGCCCCTCTTACCTGGAACTATGTATTCTATCAGGAGTCAAAATACACCAACAATTCTAAGGTACAGACAACCTTCCTTATACCAACACTCAGTACAATGAAAAAATTTGTTATAATGACAATTTGACTGTCATGAAACCTTTCACTCAGGAGGTAACAATAAGTCACAAATCATGCAAGAATACTGAATAAATATTTTAAAGGCACATATTTTGGATATTTGTTAGAACTGACTCAGTGAGGCAATTCTAACAAATATCCAAAATATATGTTCTATGAGGAAATAACATAATAAGACCTTTTTTACATATCAATCTGTTCATTAAGTATTCTGTACAACAGCAAATTCATTTTAATGGCAACGTCTTTCAGAAGAAATGCTGTCATTGTAACAAGGGTTCACTGTACTAATTAACAATTTATTTGTCATGTAACCTTTACATTAAAAAACAATAACAAAAAAAAAACATTTTTCCCAAACCAAGAAAACAGTTAAAAAAAAAAAAAAAGACTTGTATCCCCTTTGCATAGCAAATGCCATTAAAAATTTTGTCTGATTAAGTGGTATATGAAATTTTAGAACAGTTATCATGTTGATTGAAATGTTATTAGAGAATACAGATTTAAATAAATGAAAAATGTTGAAAAAGATCAAAATTACTGCTGGTAAATATGACCAGAATAATGCTTAACTAGAGCTATCACTTAATTCAATTAAGACCACTTGTACACATAAAAAGGACAATGTGTGAAGGGCAGATAATTTCATAAAACATTAACTCAATATGAGCTAGACAAATGGACTTTAGTGCAAAGGGCATATGATCCTGCATTGAAAAAAGGTTTTTCGTCATACAATACTACTCATCATGCTGAATATTTCAGTAAAGTTTCTTGAAAATCAAACAAAAACTGCAGAAGTAGTTTGCATCACAAAATTAGACTGACTTTTCAGTGCAAAGGGTAAAAAACTGTAGAAAAAATTCATGTCACAAACTTGGACAGATGGACCGACCTATCATAATAGTCTCTTGGAGGTATGTCAAGTCACCTTAAATTCTGAGTCTTCCCACCCTCCCAAACTTTTAATTCTTCAATACTTCAACGTAAAAATAAGGCATACTCAAATAAATTTTCCGTAGTACAAGAAAACTTACCTTCTGACATGTGTGTCCAATGAAGAATCAAATGAGCCTGCACATCTGTGCAGTCTGATTAAGGTAAATCTCCTAAAATTTTGTACACCAAAGTGTCTGACAAAATTGCATATGCAAACAGTGTAGGCCAAGATCAGACTGCTCCTGAAGGAGCAGTCGAAGGAGCAGTCTGATCAGGGTCTACACTGTTTGCCATTCCACTAAGCATTTTCAGAAACAACCCCACAAAAAGCAAAAATTAGGCCAAAAAGGATAGAATAAAGTGTTTCAAAATTTTAGGACCTTTACCGCAGTCTTCATTGTCTGCAGGAAGGAAGATTGCATCCTTGGCTATCCAAAATGTGCCAAGTGAAGATTGTTTGCACAGGCTGATATGAATCTTCAATGGGCACACATGTCCAAAGGTATGTTTTCTGATATTGCGCTTCAAATGTGTTACTGATTCAAACAGCATACAGATAAGCAATTCCAGCTTCTTTATTATTTTAAAACCCTAATGACAAGACAAAATTAGGAAAAAAAGTACACATTGATTAACTGTGCTTTCTGCTTACCATACTAGAGCGAGTGCCCAGAGGGTCACAGATACCCTCGGCAGGCACCATTTCTTAACTATAAAATAATTTTAAGTAAATGACAATGATATACGGCAAAATCAATGGACCTTGAAATATAGGTCACTGACCTACATATAGTTTACAAGGTCAATCTCTGAGCGACACTGATCTATCATCCCAAGTACAACTTTTCTTGAGTAAATAGTCTTCAAGACATGACATCAAATTGCTGGACGATAAAATTTAGGTCATTTACCTACATAAACTTGAGAGGTTAATCTGATGTGTCACATTGATCTATTATACCAACTATAATGTTAATCCATTAAATAATCTAGAAGTTATTAAGTAAAATCACTAGACCACAAATTATATGCTGATTTATATTTACTTTGAAGTCAAAGTTTGAGTCACACTGTGTCATCATCTGTAAATATGCCACTTAGGCATCAAACAGTGGGGGATATAAGACAAAATCACTGGGCTATGAAATATAGGTCACAAAGACCTACATTTATTTTGAGGTAAAATGCTGTGTCAAACTGACCCATAATCCCACATTATGACAGTCATAAATCAAGTTGTCTTCAAGATGTAGCATAAAATCACTGGATCATGAAATGTAGTTCAATGGCCCACATTTACTTTTAGGTCAGAATCAGAATCAATTTTTACTGGTGAGACGTCTAATGACATTTATTTACCAGAACCTGTGATAAGGGGAGTTAGTTCCTAGCTCTCACCAGAGAGGTAAACCTAGCCACACTATCTTCGTCAACTGTCAGATAATACTGATTCATAATCCCAAATGATGTTCATACATCAAATAACATTCAAGACCTAAGGCAAAATCAATGGACCATGAAATATAGGTCAAGGTGACCTACATTTATCATGATGTCCATTGTAGTATCACACAGAGCCAATATCCAAGTATCACATCCATGAACTAGTCTTCAAGATATAAGATAAAATCACTGAAGCATAAAAATTAGAGCACAATGGCCTTGACCTTATTACTGAATGTTGATGTGATAAACATGTCTGATGACCATCCTTCTTTATTAAAAAGTTGTTTGTATAAACAAACTGCAATATACTACTTTACTGAGGCATCCTAGATTTTGATCTCTAGCCCGGCCCCGGGGCATGACCCAGGGGCCCATAAATGTAGAATGGAAGACCATACAAACCCAGGTACCACCATACAAATATGAATAGTTTCTGATAAGTGGCTGCAGAGATTTACATAATAAAAAACTTCAAAGTAAAACTTGGTTATAGCAGGTGTTAACAGACAGAATCATGTCTGGACGGATGGACGGAATGATGGACAGTCAAACAAACGGACGGAACTGACAAAAACTATATACCCCTTCGGCAACTTTGTATGTCGGTGGTATAATTAGCTGAATATATATGAAGAACCACATATAAAATGAATCACAGACTAGCAGTCTGACTGGTTTCCTGATTAAAGGATATGCTGTGGATACAATAGTGGTTATTGAATGAAAACATCCTAATGTTCAGTTAAATCTTATTGATAATTTTTTTACCCAAGCTTTGTGTTGTGGTTTCAAATGCAATACTTTCGGCAAAGGTTAGAACTGATTACTAATAAGAGTCAAATGAAAATCTTAAGTATCTGGGCAAAGTTATTCAAAACTAGAGCAAGTGCGCAGATGGTCACGGATAACCCCGGCCGGCGCCATTTCTTAATTATAAAATATTTTAAAGTTAATGACAATGACATAAGGCAAGATACAGTTGACAATGTCAGTCTCTGAGTGACACTGATTTATCATCCCAAGTACAACTTTCCTGGAGTCAATAGTCTTCAAGACATGAAGCGAATTTGCTGGGCCTTAAAATGTAGACCATTGACCTACATATACTTGAGAAATTAATCTGATGATCACACTGATGCATTATACCAACTATGATGTTAATCCATTAAATAATCTAAAAGATATTAAGCAAAATCACTAGACCATGAAATATAGGTCATACTGATTTATATTTACTTTGAGGTGAAAGTTTGGGTCACACTGTGTCATTATATGTAAAAATGACATTTAGGTATCAAATAGTGGGAGATATAACACAAAATCACAGGGCTATGAAATATAGGTCACATCATCCCAAAATATGATAGTAATACATCAAATTGTCTTCAAGATGTAACATAAAATCACTGGACTATGAAATATAGATCACAGTGACCTACATTTACTTTTAGGTCAACTGTTGGATCATACTAATTCAGATCATAATCCCAAATAATGATGTTCATACATCAATTAACTTTCAAGATATGCAGCAAAATTATTGGACTATGAAATATAGGTCAAGGTGACCTACATTTGTTATACTGTCAATCGTAGTGTTACACAGAACCAATATTCCAAGTATCACATAAATCCATGAAAAAGTCTTCAAGATATAAGGCAAAATCGTTGGAGCATGAAAATATGATGTTAATGTGATAAACATGTCTGATGCCCATCCTTCTTTAAGAAGTTGTTTGTATAAACAAACTGCATTATACTAATTTATTGAGGCATTAATCCATGAAATAGGCTTCAAAATATAAGTCAAAAGCACTGAAGCATGAAAATGTCACAATGACCTTGACCTTATTACACAGAATGTTGATATGATAAACATATCTGATGCCCATCCTTCTTTAATAAGAGGTTGTTTATAAACACAAACTGCAATATACTACTTTATCGGGGTGTCCTAGATTTTGACCTCTAGCCCCACCCTGGGGCATGACCCAGGGGTCCATAGATGTAGAATGGAAGAGAACCCTCCCACGTACCCCCATACCAAATATGAAAAGTTTTTGATCAGTGGCTGCAGAGTTATAAGTAATCAAAAAACTTCAAAGTAAAACTTGGTTATAGAAAAGGTTAACGGACTGAATCACACCCAGACAGATGGACAGACAGACGAATGGACCAGACGAAAACTATATACCCCTTCGGCATACTTTGTATGCTGGGGGTATAACTAAGGATGTTGTTAATTAACATATCCTTAAAACTTTGATCATTAAATATGGCATATACGCTAATATTTTTGCTCAAACAAGAGGCCTTTGGGCCACAATTCGCTCACCTGATAAAAACAGCTATTGCATATCTAATGCCATGCAACTTCTTCCAGTATTGCTACAGCAACTAGGACACAACCATACCATAAAAAGGTGAAAGGTTATTCTAGCATCATCATTTGAACAAACTTAGTACACTCCGAGTCTCCAGTGCTGTATACCAAGATTCAGGCTCCAAGCTTTCAAAGTTCTGAAGAACAAAGATTTTTTAAGTGTTTTACCATATATGGGTATAGCAGCCATCTTGTTCAAAGGTGCAGAACCATTACAAATTGTCAAAACCCTTTCGAAAGAAGGCCCAATGTGAAATCAGGTGAAAATTGTTCAAGCTGTTTCAGAGAAAAAGAGGTTTAAAAATGACACATTTTTATCCATGTATGTAGCCCCAAGTCAGGAGCAGATAACCCCTAGAGGACAAAATTTTGACTGCAACTAAAAATTTTTTGATAATTTAATCATACATTGTAAATTTCAGCCATTAGTCTTAAATACATTTTAGGAAAATGACTTTTCAACGTTTTCCCGATACAAATGTATAGGGACGCAAATTTGACCTTGCTGTAAAAAGGTCAAAGGTCAACCTACGGTCATCATTTGAACAAACTTGGTAGACCTTGAGTCACCGATGCATACACCAAGATTCAGCCCCAAAGGTTTCTTGGTTCTGGAGAAGATTTTTAGGTGTTTTTACCATATATGGGCATGGCTGCCATCTTGATTTATGGATGGCAACTATTTGTACAAATTTTAAATCCCCTTTAACAGAAGGCTCGACATGAAGTTTGAAGAAAATTGGCCCAGAGGTTTCAGATGAGAAGTTGTTCAAAGGTGTGGACGGATGGACAAAGATGGATGATGGATGGCAAGTGATCACAACAGCTCATCCTGAGCCGAACTGCAAATTTCAGCCATTAGACTTTAGTACACTTTCAGAAAATAACTTTTAAACATTTTCCAGATACAAGAGTATGTGGATGCAAATTTGACCTAGCCACAGAAAGGTCAAAGGTCATCCTAGGATCATCCTTTGAACAAACTTAGTAGACCTTGAGTCACTGATGCTATATACCAAGATTCAACCATGAAGCTTTCTTTGTTCTGGAGAAGATTTTTAAGTGTTTTTACCATATATGGGCATGGCAGCCATCTTGTAAAATGATGTAGATATTTTGAACAAATTGAACAAATTCAACAGAAGGCCCAAGGTGACATCTTGTGAAAACTGGTCAAGCTATTTCAGAGAAGATGACCTTTAAAGATTATGAGACTTTAAACATGTATATAGCCAACAGGCAAGTGCAGATAACCCAGGGGACAAAAGTTTGATTGTAACTAAAAGGGTTCGATACTTTGATCATATATTGTAAATAGCAAATAGTCTTTAATATATTTTGAGAAACTGAATTTTTAATATTTTCCCCACACAAATGCATAGGGATGTAAATCTGACCTTGTCCTAAAAAGGAAAAATGTCAACCTAGGGTAATTATTTGAACAAACTTGGCAGACCTTGAGTCACTGATGCTATATAACAAGATTCCACCTTGAAGCTTTCTTGGTTCTGGAAAAGAAGATTTTTAAGTGTTTTTCAGCATATATCCTTAGAACTGCTGAGGGTTTTGAAAAATACAGCCAAAATGGGAGTAGGGTTGGATATTTATCTCTGGAATCCAACATAAGCAACTGATCAAACACAGCTTACTTGAAAACAAAAGTAGACATGTTAGTCTTCACAATCAAGCACTGCTAAAATTTTATACTCACGAAAGGTTATAGCGGAGGGGTCATGGTGGGAAAATGTATGCGCAGAGATGTTTGTTTTTTTTTGTTTTTTTTTATGATTTAATCCCCATTTTTTCCTCCTTTTTCTCACTCTTTTCTCCTTTTTCTTTTGTCTTTTCTTGCGCATCCTTTTTGCTGGCCATTTAAGCCATGCTTGATTGGCATTGACGGGGCTGCATGATGAAGGTACAACGGTAAACCAAATATTTTTGGTCCGAAAATTTGACCATTTTTGCTTACTTTGGAAGCCTTTTGCGACCTTCCTTTACATGCTAGAGAGCTGTTGTTCATATTACTATTACACTACATACTACTGTATTAAATAGTACAAGAACTGGAAAATTGCCTGTATTAATCTTGCCGTGAGGGTCGTTCAAAAAGTGCTGGGTAGCTATTACGCATAAATATGCTACCCCAGTCGAAAGGATATGGGCATGGTGGCCATCTTATTTAATGATGCAGAACCATTTGAATAAATTGATAATACCCCTTCAACAGAAGGCCCTATGTGAAATCTTGTGAAAAATGGTCAAACAGTTTCAGAGAAGAAGACGTTTAAAGATTACGAGATTTTATACATGTATATAGCCCAAGGTCAAGGGCAGATAGCCCCGGGGGACAAAGTTTTGATTGTAACTAAAAGGGTTTACTACTTTGATTATACATTGTAAGTTTACATTGTCTTTAATATATCTTAAGAATCTGACTTTTCAATATTTCCCCATACAAAATTAATGCATAGGGATGCAAATTTGACCTTGCTGTAAAAAGATCAAAGGTCAACCTACAGTCATCATTTAACAAACTTGGTAGACCTTGAGTCCCCGATGCTATATAACAAGATTCAGCCTCAAAGCTGTCTTGGTTCTGGAGAAGAAGATTCTTAAGTGTTTTTACCATATATGGGCATGGCGGCCATCTTACTTAACGGGCCACGATCATTTGTACAAATTTTCAATTCCCCTTTAACAGAAGGCCCCACATGAAGTCTGAAGAACACTGGCGCAGGAGATGATTTTATCAAGCTTTGGCTTACTGTCAGATCCTGCACCATGTGTTTGTACTTCCTGTTACTGTTATATTCTTGTCAAATAAAATATTGTTTAAACCAAGAAAATTGGCCCAGTGGTTTCAGAGGAGAAGTCATTCAAAGGTGTGGATGGACGACGAATGACGAGCGGGGATGCTGAGTGATCACAATAGCTCATCCTGAGCCATTTGCAAAAGCTACTCACATTTTTCAGCAAAAATACCTGTGAATTAGATGTTGTACTTACTAGAAGGGTTAACATTTTGACCGCTAAGGAGCTTGTTAAGCTAAGGATGCTTTGAACAACTCGAGGGTTGAGCGCAAGACTATTGTAACTCAAACATATTTTTGAAACCCTTGTTTAGGGGCAACTTGGACCCCTTTGTAAACAATGCAAATTTAGGTGCCATTGCTCATACGAGCAATGGCACCTAAATTTTCATTGTTTACAGAAAGAAATGTTGTAATCTTCATAATGCCTTCATGGTGAGGAGATTAGGTTTGGGGAAAAACAACCATCTGAGTTACGCTAGTCTTGCGCTCAACCCTCGAACTGGGCCCTGGTTGGTTGAATCACAACTGTTATGTTGTTGTATCACCCATATCCCACAGCACCAGATAACCCAAAGGTATTTACATTTTCTTATTTCTCCACTAAAACATGTTCTGGCACTCATTAGAAGCACTTCACCAAGACGCTTCTAATCAGTAACCATAACAAGTATTCTTATGGAGTAGTAAAAAAAAATATTACTCTGTATTTGATTTCTTCCAAAGGTAAGTGGGAATAACACACTTTTAAAAAGTTTAATCTTAAATAAATACAATTTCAAAGGAATTTACATGATTGCAGCCATTAATTCAATCAACAGGAAGTAAACAACATCAAATCAGAAAAAAATATTAATTTTGCACACTCAGCTTCTAGATAATGATGATGGTAAGTTCAGGTTTGATGACGTATCAACCCATGAGGGTCAAAATGGTAAATTAACTTGGTTTGGTATTGAAACGACTATAATGATAACAAGTCATTCTGGTAGGTATGTGGTAAGTCATGCTTCTGGAACTATCATCAACACAAGTTTCTGTGGAAAAAAGATCACTATTTATGGTGATATGTTTATTTGTGTTGAGGTTTTACGGCCCAGTCAACCCAATTAGGTCATGTCGAGCGCGGTCAGTTTACCTAACCACACGTTAACTGGGCAGGCTTAGTCCTCTAAGCGGTTAACCAGTAGTGTGCACATTCTTTTGCCAGAAACTGACAACTGCCCTTCTTGAATCAGCAGACGGGAGAGAATGACCGTAGAAAATATTTCACGATCAATCTCCACGAAAGAATGTTGCCGACCTCGGCGGGGGTTGAGCCCGCGACCTCCGCATCCAACTGAGCCACCGAGGGTGATAACCAAGGCCCTCTTATCTGGGCTGCAAGTTCACTATAATACTCCCTATTATACATAATCTATTATTGCTACTCAAACCTGCTATTTAAATGCATAAGCCAGGTCAACAAAAAAGCTAAAGCATAAGTGCTGAAATTTATGAAAGTGTTACTTAACATATGAATGGTTTGAAAACATACTGTAAAGTGGGTTTTATTTAATGTTGAAATGAACCTTATGACATACACCCAGCTAAGACACAAATCAGCCTGCACATCTCCTTGGCTATCCACAGATGACTTTGGCGGTTAAGGATATAAAGACAGACTCACGAAGTATAAAAGGTTGCTTGGAGTAGGAAACAAATTCAAAAACTGTTTTAAAAACTGCAGAATACTAAAAATCTCCCAAATAAAGAGGACCCAATCCCCACTCCCCAACACACACCAAATACCCATTTTCATTATATACATGTATTATGGGAGAATATGGAGGTACACATTACAGAGACTTGTTAACCCTTTCCATTCAGAATTAATTAAGTTGCCACACCCACTTCTAATTATCAGCCGATCAGATTACTTGATCCAGATTGCTGGTATAAATTCACATACTTAATGACAAACACCATTTGCAAAGGCGGGGTATATCTGGGTTCAGTAGGACAAGAGTTAATATAATGATATAGAAGTACATTATTGATATACTGATTATTTCTAAGAACAGGCTGATGATGTGAGCCGCAACATCAGAAACATACCTTCAGACATGGGCCACCTTCAGACATGGGCCCATAGTGAAGATTCCAGAATAGCCTGCCTACATTATGAAAACATGCCTATTCAAATATATAGAAAATTTCACCTCGGAAAACTGAAAATTTTCAGATAAAAACGGATATTTTTCATAATTCTGCTCAAAACATAGATTGTGAGTACTCGTTAGAACTGCCTCAGCGAGGCAGTTCTAAAGAGTACCCACAATCTATGTTTTTGAACAGAAATAAGAAAAATAACGTATACCCCGGAAAACCCCAGTTTTACAATATAAAAGTGGGGTTTAAGGGGGTCAAAATTATATAGGCATGTTTTCGTGATGTATTCATGCAGTCTGATCAGAATCTTTACTGGGGGTATTTTCCAAAGCCAATAATGCAAAGCTTATTCATGCAGACAACAAAAACTGATCAGGGCTCAGTTGTTCAAAACTAACAATGTCATTGGTTAATGTATCGTTAAAACTTTGACCATTAAATATGGCATATATGCTAATTTTTTGCTAAAAAAATATGTGTGAATTAGATATTGCACTTACTAGAACAGTTAACATTTTGACCACTAACGAGCTCGTTAAGCTAACGATGCTTTGAACAACTGGGCCCTGATTGTGTGGATGCCCTCGCTTATTTGAGTTTCCTTGAATATGTCAGAAGGTACGTTTTCTCAAGTTGCAGTTAATGTTATTTTATTATGAAGTCTGAATTTGGAGGCAAACTGCCTTATAAATTTCCATGAAAATAAAATCCACATGTAAAACCCAGTTTTCAGTACATATGCTCATAAGGGATGATAGAACTATATCAAGTGAGAAAAAGAGCTTAATCATAGCAAAGAACTGGATAACATTAAAGTTATATATAGTTTATCCTCATTAAGACAAGCCCTAACAATGATTGTATGTACAGACTGGTTATGCTACTGTGGATACAGAAGATTAGTTCACCTGACAAATTTACAATTTCAACTCAAAATTTTCTTCAATTTGAACCATTTTTTTTCCTGTAAAACGATACACTAGAGCCTCTTTTTTAAGACACTTTTGGATATAAGACGGTTTAAAGGAGACCCTAAAAGCGTTGCATCCAAAAAAACAAAAATGTATAGATTATATAGAAAAACTGACCATTTTAGTATCTACATAATCTATACAAAAATGTATAGATTGTATAGAAAAAACTGACCATTTTAGTATCTACATAATCTATACAAAAATGTATAGACAGGGTGGCCACACATTTTCAGCAATCAAATTCCCTGATTTTTCCCTGACTTTTCCCTGATTTGATTTGATTTTCCCTGATTAAAAACCTTAATATTATCGCAATGGCCCCTACTTTTAGAAGTCATATACTGATTCAAATGCTGTCAAGTGACATGTTTATACACAATGCTGTCACAATATTCTTAATTAAATGAAAATTTATCTAAAATATGATGTACATGTGCTAATTTACTTTCATGGTAGTCAAAATCAAAACTGGTAAAATATATGGCCTCCAACCTCCCCTTGTAGCCACATCTGAACAGCTATAAAATTTGAATATTTTGACCTTACAAAGATAAGTTTTTTTGAAATTCCCTGATTTTTCCCTGATTTTCAGCAAAATTTCAAATTCCCTGATTTTTCCCTGCAGGGAATTTTTTTTCACCATTTTCCCTGTTTTCCCTGTTTTCCAGAGTGCGTGGCCACCCTGATAGATTATATAGAAAAACTGACCATTTTAGTATCTACATAATCTATACAAAAATGTATAGATTATATAGAAAAATGACCATGACTGGTCATTTTTCTACATAATCTATACATTTTTGTTTGGATACAACACAACTGTTTAGCTAACAGAGTTTTTTTGCTTTGGATCAGAGCTATATTGTTATAATAAGGTTGTGGTGTATTTACAAACCTGATCCTCTCTGCCATTTTGGTTTGTCAATTTTTCATTGGGCCATGTTACCATGAGTGTCCTCAATATTCAGATATCTTAACTGCTTACCATATTTGTCCTGAAGTTTGAAGAAGTCCATCTGACTACCTGCTGAATGAGTGGCAGAGTGTAGACCCTGACTGGACAGTGCATTGTGCAAGTGAATGAATGATAACACCAATCAACCCTTGTTGGTCATTCTGTGTCATCTTTAACTAAAAGAAATTCTTGAAATATGTCAAACAAAATGTGTGTTTTTTGTTTTTGCGGACATTAACCCTAAAAGTGCCAAGCAAAATTACAGCAGATGACATTCTAAATTTATTTCACTATTTTTCAGAGAAAATAAAAATTGACATTTCATGTGAATTCACATGAAATGTTTCATTTTATCTGAAAAAAAAAAAAAAAAAAACATTTCAAAATGTCATATGCCTCAGTTGTAATTTAAGGGGTGAAATAAATGTGTCATGTACATGGTACTATCATAGGCCCAGTTATTAAAAAACTCATTAGCTTTATGAAGATGTTAATCAAAGATTTACATTCAATTCCCTTTTTTAAATAGACTTCACCCTTTGTACTCCAAATACTACATGAGACTTTTTAGCTGTATTTCAAGATCAATAATGACGATGACATGATGATAAGTTCAAGTTTAACCCTTAAAGTGCCAAGAAAAACTGCATCTGAAAATGTCGTCTGTTTATGTCGTCTGCTGAATATTCTTGCAAACTTCTCAAAGCTAATTTTTGCATACCGGCAAACAGTGTGGACCCAGATCAGACTGCTCCTAAAGGAGCAGTCTGATCTGGGTCCACACTGTTTGCAGAAATGACTTTTAAAATCACAAGCAGAAGACAAAGCAGACGACAATAGTTAATGACACGTCAACCCAAGCGGGTCATCTGCATCGAAAGCGTATACTAATTTGATCTAGTATTGAAACAGCTAGAATAATACGACAGGATCAGTGAACAGTGATAAAATAGTATGGTTGGTCAGAATGATCTTGTTCTACATGATTTATGTCTTCCTCTCTTGACATAGCTCTAAAACACTACTATGAAACTGCAGGTTAGCAATCACACCAATATCCATGTCATTTCAAATACAGTATATGAAATGTCCTAAAATTCCTAAAAATATTTATTATTTTTCATATAGAAGGCATTTCAAGAGAAAAGCTTAAGGTACGTAAACATCCCGAAATTTTGTACACCAACTCATCTGATAAAACGACCAGACCCAGATCAGAAGGAGAAGTCTGATTAGGGTGTACACTGAATTTGCAACAAGTATTTTGTGGAATAACTGTACAGTGAACTCTCATTACAACGACAGCATTTGTTTCCAAAGATGTTGCCATTAAAATGATATTGCTGCTGTAAAAAATCCTTAATGGACAGAATGATATGTAAGAATAGGCCCCGTTTTATTCTTATTTCCTCATAGAACATTATGTTTTGGATATTTGTTAGAATCGCCTCACTGAGGCAATTCTAACAAATATCCAAATCATATGTTGCTTGAAGTTTTAATGCAATATTCTTGCATAATTTCTCATTAACTGTCACCTCTTGAGCAAAGGTTTTGTGACATTCAAATTGTCATTATAATGAATTTCGTCGTTGTATCGAGTCTCAGTATAAAGAGGGCTGACTGCATAAAAAACAAAAGTTAGGCATTAAGTGTTCAAAATTTTAGGACATTAACTGTATTTAGACTGGCTCTGATGGCCAAAATGCTTTTTCATTTGTACTACTGTATTCGACCTAATTACCGCACGGTGCGCTCAGGTTTTTCAAAATTACTGTGAATTCTCAGTTGTGGTAAAATATGTATCTACCTACTATGGATACAACATAAAAAAGATCAGAAAAGGACATAGTTGATGATGATTATGCAATTTTTTCTGATTTTCTTTATAAAGACATATGTTGTGGGTATTCATTTGAAATGCATCAACAAGTCCATGCAATTCAAGTGAGTACCTACAACATTTGTTTGTTTGTTTGTGTTGAGGTTTTACGGCCCAGTCAACCCAATGGGGTCATGTCAAGCGCAGTCAGTTTACCTAACCACACGTTTACTGGGCAGGCTTAGTCCTCTAAGCGTTTAACCGGTATTGTGCACATTCTTTCGCCAGAAACTGACAACTGCCCTTCTTGAATCAGCAGAAGGGAGAGAATGACCGTAGAAAATATTTCATGATCAATCTCCACAAAAGAATGTTGCCGACCTCGGCGGGGGTTGAACCCGCGACCTCCTGGTCTCCAGTCAGACGGCGCATCCAACTGAGCCACCGAGGCCGGCAGTACCTACAACATATGCCTTCATAAAGAAGTAAAGAAAAAGTACACTAGCTGTAGTCTGAAGACTACGGAATTTCTTGACTGTGCGCTTATAGCGGTATGTGCAGTAATTAGATCTAATACGGTATTTATAAAGCTTGCAGAAAAAAAAAAAAAAAAAAAGAAAAAGCATGCAAGTATAGGTGCAGACATGGGGAGTATTCAAAAGTTTTGTTTGATTTGGGCTTAATGTCGCTTTCAACAATCTTGCAGTCATATCGCGACGGTGTCTGGATGTGACAGGGAGCTCAATGCTCACTTTTGGAGTGCTGCCTCACTGAAATATCATGCCCCAGACACTTTGACATGATATTCCACCCAGTCACATTATACTGACACTGAGCTGACCAGTTCCGATTCCTAGCTCTACTTTCGTAATGCTGAGCGCCAAGCGAAAGAGCAGCTATACCATTTTTAAAGTCTTTGGTATGACCCGGCTGGGGATCGAACCCGCAACCTCCCGGTCACAAAGCGGACGCTCTACCACTGAGCTACTGTGCCGGTAAGAGTATTTGAAAGAGAATTTTCGTTAATCATCTTTCTTGTTCACCTCAATTACCACATTGTCTGGACCTAAATGATTATTTGCAATGTAAATATCAAACCATAAATGAAAATTGAGACTTGTATGGGAAAAAATCCAATATGCACACAGTAAGCAGTCAAACCAGTATGACCAAGAGCCTCCATGGATCTAGATATGGTGAAAATGATGATGATGATGATTTTAGATAATTTTGTTATTTTCATAATAAATCATAACTAATTGGAGTTATGTCGATAAGGTGATTCCGATGAGTACTCATCATATGTTTTGGTGCAAAAATAATGAATAACAAGAGAATCGGTGAAACCGAAGGATGCGCCCCGAAGATGTGCAGTAGTGGGAGGTTTATGTTAGTGATAGAGTAAAATACTTTAAGGGATATGCTACGGACAAGCTTATTATTGCAAAAATTAAGAGAAGTAACCCAGTAATTACTTGTTACAGTTCTTGCACTCTGCACCATCTCGAATGGCCTTTTCTCAATGCATCAAGTTTTATTTGATTCTCTTTTATACTTTCAGAGATATGCACTGGACAAATTTAATATTGCAAAAGGAAGGGAAATAACTCCATAAATACTGATGATAGGGCTATGGTTCTTGCATTCTGCATTTCCTCTCATAGCCCTCTACCACTGTATCAAGTTTCATTTATTTATCCTCAATACTTTTAGAGATATGCTCTGGACAAGCTTACTATTGCAAAACTTAGAGCAAGTGCCCAGAGGGTCACAAATACCCCCGGCCAGCGCCATTTCTTAATTATAAAATATTTTAAAGTTAATGACAATGACATAAGGCAAGATATAGTTTACAATGTCAGTCTCTGAGTGACACTGATCTATAATCCCAAGTACAATTTTCCTGGAGTAAATAGTCTTCAAGACATGAAGCAAATTTGCTGGGCCATAAAATATAGGTCACTGACCTACATATACTTGAGAAATTAATATGATGGTCACACTGATGCATTATACCAACTATGATATTAATCCATTAAATAATCTAAAAGCAAAATCATTAGACCATGAAATATGGGTTATACTGATTTATATTTACTTTGAGGTGAAAGTTTGGATCACACTGTGTCATTATATGTAAATATGGCATTTAGGTATCAAACAATGGGAGGTATAAGACAAAGTCACAGACCTATGAAATATAGGTCACATAATCCCAAAATATGATAGTAATACATCAAACTATCTTCAAGATGTAACATAAAATCACTGGACTATGAAATATAGGTCACAGTGACCTACATTTACTTTTAGGTCAACTGTTGGACCATACTAATTTATAATCCCAAATAATGATGTTCATACATCAATTAACATTCAAGATATGCGGCAAAATTACTGGACCATGGAATATAGATCAAGGTGACCTACATTTGTTATGCTGTCAATCATGGTGTCACACAGAACCAATATTCCAAGTATCACATTAATCCATGAAAAAGTCTTCAAGATATAAGGCAAAAATCAATGAAGCATGAAAATATGATCACAATGACCTTCACCTTATTACACTGAATATTGATGTGATAAACATGTCTGATGCCCATCCTTCTTTAAGAAGTTGTTTGTATAAACAAACTGCAACATACTACTTTATTGAGGCATTAATCCATGAAATAGGCTTCAAAATATAAGTCAAAAGCACTGAAGCATGAAAATAAGGTCACAATGACCTTGACCTAATCACATTGAATGTCGATGTGATAAATATGTCTGATGCCCATCCTTCTTTAATAAGAGGTTGTTTGTATAAACAAACTGCAATATACTTCTTTATTGGGGTGTCCTAGATTCTGACCTCTAGCCCTGCCCTTGGGCATGACCCAGGGGTCCACAGATGCAGAATGGAGGAGAACCCTCCCAGGTACCTCCATACCAAATATGAAAAGTTTTTGACCAGTGGCTGCAGAGTTATAAGTAATCAAAAACTTCAAAGTAAAACTTGGTTACAGAAAGGGTTAACGGATGAAATCATGCCCAGACGGACAGACGGACGGAAGGACAGATGGACGGATAGATGGACAGACGAACGGACTAACGGAACAGACAAAAACTATATACCCCTTCGGCATACTTTGTATACCGGGGGTATAATTAGGACGGGAAATAACTCTGTAAATACTTGTGATACAGTTACAGTTCTTGCACTTTGCACTTCCTCTGATGGCCGTCTATCAATGTATGAAGTTTCATTTAATTCCCTTCTATACTTTCTGAGATATGCTCCGGACAAGGTATTTATTGCAAAAATTAAGGGAAGTAACTCTGTAAATACTGGTGACAGGATTATGGCTCTTGCATTCTGCAATTCCCTCATGGCCCCCTATCAGTGTATAAAGTTTCATTAAATTACCTTCAATGCTTTTAGAGATATGCTCCAGACAAAAATGTGATGGATGGACGGACGGATGGGCGGACAGATGGTCAAAGCGGCAACTATATGCTCTCCCTTTGGGGAGCATAAAAAATCCCTTCTGAGTACTCCCTTGACTCTTACAGCACTAAGTAAACTTGTGGCAAGTTTTCGGAAAAAAAAATAAGATTTGGTGTGTCAGGCCATATTTTCTCGAAACAAGAAAAAAAATTAAAATGTTGCCTACTGCAGCTCGACTAGCACTTTGTGGACTCATTTTGAAGTAATAATAAACTCAATATCTTCACTATGATGACATTAGCCACATAATGTAAATCTTGTTAGTACTCATATGCAAAATTGTTTGTTTTCCCAAAGCTGGCCTCATTTCACTTGCAGGCTTTCCAGCAGTAATACTTAGGCACATGGTTATTGTCTGTGCTCAATTTCAATCTAATCCTCAAAACAAAATTTTTTAATCAGCAATTCGCAAACTATGCCTCAAAAAGATAATATCAGAAACTGTCAAGACATTTTTCCCCATAAAGTAGGGTCTAAAGAGGGCAACAGATTTTTTATCTAAATTTTAGAAAAAAATTTTTTTTAAAAGATCAGCATTTTTTGTTGTTCTTTCTTCTATTATTATCATTTTTTTTTTTTTTTTTTACAAATTTATTTCTTTTTTCATTTGTTATAGGCTCCATATTCCTCAAAAATAGACATTTAATTATCCAAGAAAGGTTCAATAAATTCATATATGGTATTAATACAATCAATCATAAAATGTGGCACTTGACAGTCTGTAAAATTTCAGATAGTCTCTCATTCTTGAATTGGATCAAATGAAATGATTTTTTATTGTATCTCTGAATTAATGCAGTCAAAATTAATTTTGAGATAGGATAAAAAATGTCATTTTTGATCCAGTTCAAAAATGAGAGACTGCAATTTTTCAGGCAGTCAGAGTCCATATTTTATGTCAGATATTAATACCATATATCAATTTATTAAACTTTTCTTGGATAAAAAAATGTCTTAATTTTGAGGAATATGGAGCCTTTAAAAAAATTAAAGGTAGCCGTTAAAAAAATTAAGGGAAGCTTCGAAATATTTGGGGCTACTGGAAAGCCTGGCCCAGAAGTTATTAAACTTTTTTCAATCTCAACTCAGCTAAGCATGAAATTTATCATGCTAATAAATATTAAAATGCCAACAACTGTTGGCATTTCAGTATTCATTAGCAGGATAAATATCATTCTCAGTTGATTTAAGCATGAAAAATGTTTCAATTTTTTGTATTTTGATTTTTTTTCCAAGCAGAACAAATTTTATGCTCAGCTGAATTGAGCATGAAAAAAGTTTTATAACCTCAGGGCCTGTAGTAGGGGTTTTAGGTTAAATCATACAAAGGTGACACAGCATACCATTCAAGCTGGAACCATATTATCCTGATTTACTTTTCATACTTACTTCTATCTTTTTGCATTTACTGCAATTCATACTTACTTATATCTGTTTGCCTGCTTAACTGCGCTACAGGCATCAATCCCATCAGCAGATATGGCTATGTCATCTAAAAATGTAATTAAGACAGAAACCTAAGAGTTTTCATTTTCCAAATGTTTGTTTTCCTTGCTCTGTCCCTATAACCACACTTTTGGAGTACCAAACTATACTTTACCTGGATTTTTTATCTGTACTCATCATGTGACCTTCCTCATAGTATCTGAGCCCCACAATCTCCCTACCATATTCAACCTAATTACTGCAAATACCCCAATAAACTGACAGTCAAGCAATTCCTTTGTCTTCAGATTACAGCCAGTGTAGTTGTCTACTTCTTTATAAAGGCATATGTTGAGGATACCCATTTGAATTGCATCAACTTGTTGATGCAGTTCAAATGAGTACCTACAACATATGCTTTCAAATCAGAAAAAAAAAAAAAAAAAAAAACATACAAAAAAATTGCATAAACACCATTAGATTCATCATTTGCTGATCTTGCATTGAGTAGGTGGATACATATTTCACTACAAGTTTTCTCAGTAATTTTGAAAAATCTAAGGCAAGCGCACAGTGAGGCAACTAGGTCGAATATGGCATTTATAAAAATATTTCAACCTAAATCAAACCACTGCAGTATGAAAAATGTCCTAAAACTTCGAATACTTTATTTCATACATTTTATTTTGCTTAAATTTTGATTTTCATGCATGCAGTTGTTTCTTAGAATGCTTAGTTGAATGGCAAACAGCGTAATCACTGATCACACTGAAGGAGCAGTCTGATCTGGGTCTGCAATGCCATTTTGTCAGGAACTTTGGTGTACAAAATTTTAGGACATTTATGGTAATTTATGTTATTGGGCTGGGTTAAACTTAAATAACTTGTTTGATGATGTAAAATCAAATATCCATATTCAAGGGATATATCCTATACTTTCAATCCTCCTGGAAAGTACCTAGGCACAGAAAACATTAGACCTTATGACTGTTTTATTTACTTTCTGAAGAACCATTATTAAATAAAATGTATGCTAAAAGATGCTGTGAATAACATTATAATGAATATATATGTCACTCTTACTTTGTATTTTTTGTTGCATTTTGAGTTTTTCTACATTCCACTGCATTACAAATAGATTAACCCTTGTCCTGCTGAACCCAGATATATCCTGCTTTTGCAAACAGTGTAGACCCAGATCAGTTGGCTTCTGAAGAAAAGCCAACTGATCTGGATCTGCACTGTTTGCCATTAAGTATGTGAATTTATAGCATTAATACAGATCAAGTAAATCTGATTGGCTGGAAGTTATAAGTGGGCGTGGCAACTTAATTTATTCAGCAGCACAAGGGTTAATTAAAGAAAAGGAATGGCCCTTGAGAGCAATGAACACATAAAACTGAAAACAGCTGAAGTGCCAAGTTTTCTGTGCAGTGAAGGATGGGGAGACAATTTATGGTTGCCACATGGCACTAACACCAGTTGTACTGACCAGTTGTTAATCACACACACACACACACACACATGAAGATCTGCTCATATCTGTAAAAAAAAACAGCAATGGAATATTTCCTTTAGCAATTCTGAGATGTCATTTTATATTGTTTTTGCCTGACTCCAAGTAAAACAGAAAGTCTAAAATGTTTAAATTTGCTTCAATTGTTTGTGAGAAGTTTCTGCATGATCTAGTGGCTAGGGCTCCTGACTTTCAGATCACAAGCTTCTGGGTTTAGATCCTCTTGGAGGTGGAGTTCAGCTCAAGGCTGCATGTACAGTACTTCCATGAACACACCTTTATGTACATGTCCAGCCTATACTCTTACTTTGCTGCAAATTTCAAATCATTATCTTGAAAACTGTAGGAGAAGTTGTGGAGACACAAACCCTACTATGCCATGTGTACAAGGCCATATTTTTAAGTACATCAAGAGTATGTAACTCTAGCAATAAAAATGTGATTAGAGTTCTGTTCCCTTCATGCACATGCCAAGGCTATATTCTTACATTGCTGGGACTTTGCAATCACTATCTTGAAAACTTTAGAAGTTGTGGAGACACAAAACCTACTATGTCATGTGTAGAAGGCCAACTTTCTAAGTAAATCAAGGGTATGTAACTCTACCAATAAAAATTTGATCAGAGTTCTGTGACCTTTAAGCACATGCCCAGCCTACCTTCTTACTTTGTTCATGTTTCAGAGCATTATCTTGAAAACTATAGGAGAAGTTGCAGAGACACGAACCCTACTATGCCATGAGTATAAGACATATTTTCTAAGTAAATCAAGGGTATGTAACTATAATACACTGTAATAACTTGATCAGAGTTCTGTGGCCTTTATGCACATACCCAATCTTACTATGGTGCTGAGACACAAACCCTACTATGCCATGTGTATAAGACAAACTTTCTAAGTAAATCAAGGGTATATAACTCTAGATATAATAATTTGATCAGACTTCTGTGACCTTTACGCACAAAGCCAGTCTATAGCCTTACTATGGTGCAAGTATTCAAACCATTACCTTGAAAACTGTAGAAGTTGCGGAGACATGAACAGTATTATAAAGTGTGATGGATGGAAATTTTCTAAGTAACTCAAGAGTAGGTAACTCTAACAATAATAATTCAATCAGAGTTCTTTGACCTTTATGCACATGTCCAATCTATATCCTTACTATAGTGCAAGTTTCAAACCAATACCTTAAAACCCTAGGAGTTGTCTAGACAGGAACAGTACAGTAACAGACACATGGAAGTATGCCACTTCATGGCAGGGGCATAAAAAAAAAAAACAACAACAAATGAACACACGCCACAATTACCAGCAACAGTTTGTTGGAGATGTGCTTATGTCATAGCACCTGATAAGGTGCTTTTTTCAGCCAAGAAGTATCGCTATTTTTCTTATTTCTCCAGGAAAAGGCACCTTATGGTACTCATTAGAAGTGCCTTGCTGAGTACTCATAACAAATGTTTTCATGGAGTTACAAGAAAAAAAATACCAAAATACTCCCCTAATCTAGAGCTATGTTTCACCATGATTTTTATTATTAGTATAGAAATGTAAGCCACACAATTAACCCATTGTAGTCTGGAGACCCCTAAACGGGTAATTGGCAAACGGCAGACCCAGATCAGACAACGCAGAATGCGGCGTCTGATCAGGGTCTCCACTGTTTGCAAACAGCTTAGCCTTTTTGCTATAGGAATCTGTAAATCTCATAGCCAGACATATCTAAAATTGAAATTGGTCTCTTCCAATATATAGTGTGTGAGATTCTATTCAGTATACAAAATACATGCTCCAGATAAGAGTCATTTTTATAATCTCTCCCCCACCTTCCCCCCCCCCCCACACACACACACACACACCCCAGAAAAATAAAATTTTGAATTATATTTTTATTCTTTGTCCCTACCCTTCAAAACTGGAGCTAAAATATTACATTTTTATATTTATTTTTGTTTGAAAATTATTTTATTTGATTGACCCAAGTTGTTTCATATTTTTATTTTTATTTTGATTCCTCCCTCCTGACAGCAAGTTTTTAAGAAATCTCAGGTAAACCTACAGATAAACAACGTGTCCAAAGTACACAGATACCCCCATAGTTTGGTCTCTGCCCATATGGCAACACCATCTGGATGCATAAATCACAAAAACTTTTTTTCCAAATTCTCAATCCGATCTGTTATACAATTTGACCCTAGGCCCACCCCAGGGCATGAACCAGGAGCAACTCTGCCACAGATGAAGGTTTAGATCCAGGTAAGTAGCATACCAAATTTCAGCTTTCTAGCATAAAAGGTACCCATGTTATGACCTCCAAGAAAAACACAGATGTAAATTTAAATGTAAACTTGACTGTAAACTTAAATGTAAACTTAAGCATTTGTTAGATGGTATGACATAAGCATGTAACGACATAACATCATGGCAAAATGCTATATGCCCAACTGCTGCCTTTGGCAGGCCTGGAAACAAAAAATCTTTTACAGATGTCCTAGATTATGACCTTTATGTCCATCCTGGGGCATAGACCCCGGGGGTCTATGTCATGAAATGAAAGCCAATCCTTCAGGGTATCTAGCGGTATTGTCCTAGTATGAATGCTTTCTGAAAAGCAGTACTTGAGATATGAACTTTTGAAAAAATTGATTTTTTGATTGAATCGAGGTTTTAGGGCCCCATCAACCAATTAGGATCATGTTGAACATGTTCAGTTTACCTAACCACACTTTTTCTGGATAGGCTTAGTCCTCTAATGTGTTAACCAGTACTTGTGCACATTCTTTTGCCAGAAAGTAACAATGGCCCTTCTTAAATGAGCTGAAGGCAGGGAATGACCATAGAAAATATATCATGATCAACCTCTATGAAAGAATGTCACTGGACTTGGCAGGAATCAAACCAGCACCCTCCTGACCACCAGACAGAAGCACATCCGACTGAGCCACCAAGGCTGGCTTTAAAAACTTGAACATACTAGACATGTGTCCAAAGTACACAAATAAGCACACTCTTTGGACCCCTAGTCTCTACTTCCCAGCATAAAAGGTATCAAAGTTTTGACCCCTAGCCCCACTCTAGGGCATGATCCAGAGGCAACTTAGTATAGAGCTGAAGGTAGGGTAAGGTCTGGGTGTCATACCAAATTTCAACTTCCCAGCATAAAATATACCCGTTATGACCTAAGTAGCATACCAAATTTCAACTTCCTAGCATAAAGTACCCAAGTTTGACCTGTTAAACATTATCACCCCTAGTCCCACCCCATGGCAAGACCTAGGGGAAACTGTAGCACACTGAAGGTTTAGGCCTGGGTAAGTAGAAAACCAAATTTCAACCTCCTAGCATAAATGGTACTGAAGTTATGCCCTCCAAGTGAAACACGGACATAAACGACAATGTAAACTTGAATGTTAACTTAAATGTTAATTTGTATACTTTTTGACCGGGGGATAACTGGGCAGGACCCAGGGATAACTCTAGCACAAAGTTGAAGGTTTAGGTCTAGGTAAGTAACATACCAAATTTCAACTTCCTAGTAAGAAAGGTACCCAAGTTATGACCTCTGGTTAGGAACATGACATATGCATGTACATCATGGCAATATGCTTTATGCCCCACTGCTGCCTTTGGCAGGCATAAAATCTCTGGCCTAAGGCAGCTTTTTTCAGCCAAATTTTTCTTAACTTTTTCTTATTTCACCACAAACATATATTGTGGGTACTCATCAGAAGCACCTCTACAAGGACTTCTAATGAGTAACCGTAACATATGTTTTTTGTGGCGATACAAAACTTTTTATGGTAGTAAAATATTCTTTATTGAGTTCCTTCGCTAAACAATGGACATGTTGAATTGTTGATTCTATACAGATAGGTTTTGAGACAGATATACCTTTAAGCCAGGTGAACATCAGGGAGCTCTCCAGAGACCCAAAATTCTTTGATCTAAAAAACAAAGTTATTTCTATAGTAGCTGGGCCTTGTGCAAATAAGGTGCAAAGTTTAAGAAAATCTATGTGCAGGCAGATTTGGAACCCCCCCTTCGAGGTTATTTAAACAGCTTATTTGAAACTTTTTTAACCCTTGTCCTGCTGAACCCGATTATACCTTGCTCTTGCAAACAGTGTAGATCCAGATCAATTGGCTTCTTTAGAAGCCAACTGATCTAGATCTGCACTTATTGTCATTTAGTATGTGAATTTGTATCCACAATCTGAATTAAGTAATCTGATTGGTTGATAATTGGCAGTGGGTGTGGCGTTTTAATTTATTCAGCAAGATAAGGTGTCAGCAGACATGGTCATGGGAGCAACCCTGCATATTAATTCGAATGATTTAAAAAAAAAAAAAAAAAGAAAAAAAAAGAAAATAGGTTAACCTTTATTATTGTCCATTTTGATCCTATTTTGTTTGTATAACTAGTTATCAAAGGTTATGGATATGGTAGAAAAATGCTCTAATTCTCTGTAAGCTGAAAGTGAATTCAGCTAAAACAAATGAGCAATATTTTTTTTTTTATTATTGTATACGTACAAAAAATACCACTGTCTACCAGCAACTTTCAGACACAAAAATGCATCTTTCTATATCGTGCTAGTAGTGTTTTCCTATTCTGTATCACTATCCTAGCCTACGCTGGTTCCCTGGTTTTGCAGTGACGTTATCAAACCTTATTTTATGCAACGGAAAAAAAATTATGACATCAGCCACTAATGACGTTAAAATTCGAAATGCAACATCAGTAGTTTGCGCATTTTGGCATAATATGAGTAAAATTATGAACAAAAACTAAGAGATAACTTGATTTGCTGTACTGTTTTACATCTCATGAATGAGCTGATATCATGGGATTACACTCGACTCTTTGCATCTCGAGTGATCTGATGATATCAGCTCACCCACTCGATGTGATACTGTCTGCCAGATCAAGTTACTACAGTGATAGTGTGTACTAATCAACATTTCAACAGTTGTTCCCAAGAAATTTACCATATTCACCATAAATAGTTGGAACACCTATGCTCACCTCTGAAATTATCTAAACTCCTATGCTCACTTCTAAAATTATTTAAGTTGTAACAACTAAATCCCTATGCTTGCTTCTAAAATTATTGTAGTTGGAACACCTTAATTCTCATGCGCACTTCTAAAACTATTATAGTTGGAACACCTAAACTTTTATGCTGACTTCTAAAATTTGACACATTATTTTGGCAACCTGGTTATGTATCTAAATAGTGGTGGTCGTATGGTAAACAGTGAAGACTCATCAGAAGCTATATTTCGTGGCTTCTAATCAGGGTCGTCACTGTTTGCTCAGACCTACCTGTCCTAATACATAGGATAAACATGGAACATGAACTGAAGCCATTTCTGGAAAAAAAATAAGCATTTTAACCCTTGTCCTGCTGAACCTGGATATACCCTGCCTTTGCAAACAGTGTAGATCCAGATCAGTTGGCTTCTGAAAAAGCCAACTGATCTGGATCCGAACTGTTTGCCATTCAGTATGTGAATTCAGTATGTGAATTTATATCAAAAATATGGATCAAGGAATCTGATTGGCTGACAATTAGAAGTGGGCATGGCATCTTAATCTATTCAGCATGACAAGTTAAAATGCGTTTTACTAACAGATTTATTCTGTGTTCAAAGAGTTAGGCCAGTTTGAGAATGTGTATCAGCTTAGAACTGCAAAAAGGTACAAACTACTGCCATAGCAAAAGTAAACTGACCAGGAGATACATCATGCAAACAGAGGCCTCAGCCCATATGGAAAGTTACATGCTCAGATATGCCTGTTTGACCACAGAGTCTGAACCAGCCCTTTTGCTTTTCTGTCTATGTAATCTATACTCCAGGGCCCAGTTGTTCAAAGCTAATGATGTCGTTAGTTAACAATTCGTTAAAAGTTACACTGAGTGATACGCAAATATGCTGAAAATTTTTGCTGAAAAAATGTGAGTAGCTTTTGCACTGCAAAAGCTACTCACACTTTTTCAGCAAAAAATATCAGAATATTGTATATTAAATCCGCTAAAACAGTTAACAAAATGACCCTTAATGAGCTTGTTAAGCTAACGATGCTTTGAACAAATGGGCCCTGGTTTCCTCTAAAGGCAAAGTGGAATTTCTGGTTAGACTATAAACAAGAATAGACTTAAGATGAATGGATACATCTGAAAGATTTTAAAACTATTTTGGAAAGGAAGGGATCTTTTGCAGCCAAGAAGTAGTCTCCCTAGAATTTGAAATTATCAGAAATAAACTTCCTTAAACAGAAAGAATTTGCTCCCAGAGGAAATTTTGTACCCACTCACCCCCACCCCCCTCCCCCCTGACCTACACAAAACCCCATTACAAGTGAGGCAAATAGTTCCATGTCAGTTATTCCTCCTGGATGTGTATTCATTCCCTTTAAATGTTAAATTTGTTCCCCTTAAATCCCTCTTCTGCATGATAGACTCAATTTCTGTTTACTGAGTAGAAGTGTAAAACAGGCAAAGCAATGAAAAGTTAGAAGCAAACCAAAAACTTTTTAACCCTTGTCATGCTGAATAAATTAAGATGCCAAGCCCATTTTCTATTTGTCAACCAATCAGATTACTAGATCCAGATTGTTGATATAAATTCACATACTGATTGACAAACAGTGCAGATTCGTATAAGTTGCTAACTGATCTGAAACTACACTGTTTGCAAAACAGAGTCTATCAGGTTTCATCACGACAAGGGTTAAGTTTTATTTTCATGTATTTAGTTTAAATTGTTAGATGCAAATCCATGAGTAATTCAGCACAATGATACTGTTACCACAACAATGCTGAAAACCAAATATAAATAAAAAAAAATATATATATACATTCAAAAGCCAATTCTAATACCCCTGTTCATGTTGTTCCTTATTTGTCTTTATTTAGCTATCCAACATGATGTCAGCAAACTGCTACTATTTATAGATAGATCAGTAACAAAGCTATCTTACATGATGTCAGCAAACTGTTACTATTTATAGACAGATCAGTAACATAGCTATTCAATAATATGATAGCAAACTGTTACCATTTATAGATAGATTAGTAACAAAGCTATCCAACATGTCAGCAAACTGTTACTATATATAGACAGATCAGTAACAAAGCTATTCAATAAGATGTAAGCCAACTGTTACTGTTTATAGACTAATTAGTAACAAAGCTATCCAACATGATGTCAGCAAACTGTTACTATTTATAGGCAGATCATTAACAAAGCTATTCAATAAGATGTCAGAAAACTGTTACTGTTTATAGATTAATTAGTAACAAAGCTATCCAACATGATGTCAGCAAACTGTTACTATTTATAGACAAAGCTATCCAACATAATATTATTGGCTCTTTCAATTTTACTTTAAAACATTATAATTTATTTAGCTTCTCAAATTTGATTCCAGACTGGTTTTGTAATTGTTAACCCTAGTCCTGCTGAACCCGGATATGTCCTGTTTTTGCAAACAGTGTAGATCCAGATCAGTTGGCTTCTGAAGAAGCCAACTGATCTGGATCTACACTGTTTGCCATTAAGTATGTAAATTTATATCAATAATCTGGATCGAGTAATCTGATTGGCTGAAAATTAGAAATGGGTGTGGCATCTTAATTTATTCAGCAGGACAAGGGTTAAGCATATTTTACACACTTATAATCAGGCACCAAGCCACATAGAGATAACATGATTATTTGGTGTTTTACCTCTCTTTCAACATTATGTAAGTCATATCGAGATGACGATGGGATGATAATCACAAGATGCAAAATTAGACTCATGACTGTACTGTGCTTCATTGCAAAGAACCTTTCTGACAATGAAGACAGTACACTCATGAGCTGAACTTTGCATGTGGCGGGATTCTTACCCAGTTTCTCTTGACCCAAAGTCAGGAGCACTAACTGCTCAATCACATGGACACTTCCATAAAGGTAACATTCAATGTTTTGTAGGTAAGAATTTGTACAGCCTTGCTTTCATAGATTTCTCAAGCAAATTTGATGCTGCTGTCACCAAGCACCTCCAAGTCCCATTTACACTCAACCCAGGGAATGTAAGGGATATAGTATGAAAAATAATCTCAGCTGAGTTTGAACCCACCATATCACGCAAGTCACAAGCACTAACCACTAGGCTACCAAGCCAGCTTCCAGAATAGCAATTTCGATCAAATTAATCAATAATTAATATTAAATATTCAGATGATATTTCAAGCTAAAAATGTTGAAGATAAGATGACTGAAACTGATTTAATTAAATTTTATTTATTTCTTTTTTTTTTTTTTTTTCCTTTCTTTTTCTTTTTTTTTTTTTTTTTTTTTTGTTACGAGCCAGGCGTAATGAGAAAGAAATGAAAGTGAAACCAGCAACAAGCTTTAAATTATTAACAATATTGAGTCACAAAAAGTAAGACAAGTTTCAAAACAAAAGAATGTAAGTAAACAGTACCTTTCAAGTTTATGTCACAAAGTCCCTCAGAAATAATTCACAAGAATTTATAAAACAAATCCTTTGAATAACAGTTTCTGATCCCACAATTTAAAGTTCCTGAATTCAGAATTTCAGTCCAAATTGAAATATTAAAGTAAACCAGTATAGAATAATTTCCAGTGAAAGTATACAAAGATGCCCATATGAAAATCTTTTCTCCTTATATAATATCAAAGAACATTCTAGAAAAAGAATTTACTAGAGGCATCACTTACTTTCCAGGTTCAGTCAAGAAACTTCTAAATATTCTGTGACATGCCAAAAATAACTCAGTCCAGGATCAAGGACATAAACAACACGTTATTGTAAACATGTTGTTCCAGAAAGTTATTTATGGAAACATAATAAATAAAGTTATTAATGGAAACATGGTAAACATGATGCTTAAAATAATTGAACACCCATATATAACATTTTTTTAAGTTTAATATGACAGATTAGCCACTCACTCAAAAATAAATTAACCAATATACAGAAAACAAATATGAAACACTGTTTTTTACCATTCCTCTATAGACATGCTGCATTAGAATTAAGAAACAGACCAGCTCTACTTTATAACTGACCTCCAAATTGTCATTACACTCAATAAATCACAGCTAGAGCCGATTTATTTCTTAATTCTATTTTTCTATTTAAATTCGATTTGAAATTAAATTTGTATTTAAAAACAAAATTGTTGATGATTTTAATATGGAGACCAGTACTCAATTTTGCTAACCCTAGCATGGAAAAGATATACGATTTATTTCAATATAGGAAGAAAGCCTGGACATGTCTGTACATAAACAACTGTATAGCAGATATGCATACATTGCATTTCGAGAAAACATGCACGTTTCTATGGAGGCCCAGTCATTACTTAACAGATTCTAAGTATACAAAACCTTGGGTATTCAGGTTAAAATCATAAAACAGAAAGAAAAAAATGCTCGAAACAGAAAGCAGAATGTTTATTTTCTCATGCACATACGCAAACATGATGTCATTCATGACATACTGGTTGTTTTCCGAATTGAAAGGAGAGTACCTCGTTTTCCTGTTCAACATCAATTTTAAAATTTCCCATGCAAACTGCATTTCAAAAACAACCTTCTACTGTTTTCTATAGCCTTTATCAAAGGTATACAGAAATGGATTAACACCACATAATGTTGGATTTTTTGTCAGATATGGCCGCTACAATAAACATGTATAAAAACATTAAATTTTATGACACCATTTTGAATAACACATTTTAAATTTTACCAGACATCTTTCGAGCATTTGTGCTTATGGTTTTCAATAAAAACTATTCATATAGAACACTGTCTTGTACTTATGTAAGTATTAAACATGCATGTTGCGGGCTATTGCCGCGCATTTCTTCATGTCCACAGTTTCAAAACCTTTATTGATGAACTATACTGGGTAACAAGACCTGTTGCCAGACAGGATAGCTCGCCTGAACTTGCGCTTGTCAATCAAATTAAAAAAAGACCATAACCTTAAAATCCAGATCATAGTGTGTGTGTGTGTGTTTGTGTGTGTGTGTGTGTGTGTGTGTGTGTGTGTGTGTGTGTGTGTGTGTTGGGGGGGGGATGGAGAAGGTGTGGGGGGGCATGGAGGGATAAGGGGGATGGAGGGAGGGAAGAAGTCATGGTACTGGATATAATTTTGGATGAAGAACATCTTCCATAGCTGCTATCTGTATACCAAATATAAATAGTATGACTGAAAAGTAGTTAGTTGAGTGACTACAAGATCTTAAGAACTTTGAGGTAAAACTTTTATATAAAACTTCAAAGTACGTGACCTTGACACCTAGGGCCTGTGCTTAATAAAATTTTGGACCTATAATCATGCTAGATATAAGGTAAACCTGTACAAGGATTTAGAAATTAAGAGATCTTAAAAACTTGAACACAAAACTTTAACATAAATTTCTAAGTCCATGACATTGACCTTTAGGTCATAAGCCGGGGTGGGGGTAGTGCCAAATAAAATTTTGGACCAATATCTATTATCATGCCAAATATAAAGTAAATCCATGCAAGGATTTAGAAATTAAGAGATCTTAAAAACTTTAACACAAAATTTTAACATAAATTTCTAAGTCCGTGACCTTGACCTTTAGGTCATAAACAGGGGTGGGGGTAGTGCCAAATAAAATTTTGGACCAATATCTATTATCATGCCAAATATAAAGTAAATCCATGCAAGGATTTAGAAATTAAGAGATTTGTTTTTTTTGTGTTGGGGTTTTATGGCCCAGTCAACCCAATGGGGTCATGTCGAGCATGGTCAGTTTACCTAACCACACTTTTACTGGACAGGCTTAATCCTCTAAGCGGTTAACCAGTATTGTGCACATTCTTTCGCCAGAAACTGACAACTGCCCTTCTTGAATCAGTGGAAGGGAGAGAATTAAGAGATCTTAAAAACTTTGCATAAAATTTCTAAGTCGATGACCTTGACCTATATGTTGTAAGCAGGAGTGGGGTTAGTGCCGTATAAAATTTTGAACCAATATCTATTATCATGCCAAATATAAAGTAAATCCATGTAAGGATTTAGAAATTAAGAGATCTTAAAAACTTGAATGCAAAACTTTAACATAAAATTTCTAAGTCCATGATCTTGACCTATAGGTCATGAGCAGGGGTGTGGAGAGGGCTCAATAAAATTTTGGACCAAGATCTATAATTATACCAAATATAAACTAAATCCATCTGAGGATTTAGAAAATATAAGGTCTTAAAAACTTTGATGTAAAACTTTAACATTTTTGTTAACACCGACGCTGGAGCCAACACCAACGCCGACGGTAATGCAATAGCTCTTCCTGTACTTTCGTACAGGTGAGCTAAAAATGTATGAAGACCAAGCATAATAGTTGACATAATTTTCATAATGTTCATCAAAATTCCGTAAAATACATGCACATTTTACAAACGGTGACAAGAATTTTAAACAATTAGTGCTAATTTATATTCAGACATCAACTGTATAGATTAATTTATTGCAAGTGGGGTGTTTACTGGGTGTATTTTACCTGTTAATAATATATACATGTGTACTATATGCTTAATAGAACTTACAGTTGCTTGGCAAAACTCTAAACCAGTATCATGCAAAATGCATGCATTTCTCCAAAATGAAATTAGTTTCACATCGCTATACAGCAGTTTTGTATGAACCAATATCAAAGCTTTATATATACATAAACCAGTATCATGCAAAATGTATGCATTTCTCTAAAATGCAATTAGTTTCACATCGCTATACAGCAGTTTTGTATGAACCAATATCAAAGCTTTATATATACATAAACCAGTATCATGTAAAATGTATGCATTTCTCCAAAATGCTATTAGTTTTGCATGAACCAATATCAGCTTTATACAGTCAAACTTCAATGGCTCGAACACCTTTGAGACCATGGAAAATTGTTCGAGTCATGGGTAGATCGAGCCAATGAAGGTTAATTGTGGTGCCAGGTCAGGAAGCAAATATAGCTAATTCTGGGAAATCTATCGATCTTCTACTCAATAATTGTATGTTGAGTGTACTCATTAGAATTGCCTCATAGAGGCAATTCTAATGAGTACACACAACATACAATTTCATAATGAAATAAGAAAGCTTCCTTAAATATTTGTTTTCTTGATCTATTGGATAACTTTCGTAGGGACTCAAAAACGAGTTCTAATTAGCCTTGGTGAACGAGCTACAGTGTTCGAGCTATTGAGATTTGACCGTTTATACAAAAATTCAGCTGTCTATCTTTCCGCTTAGAGGGTTATGCTTGTTTGTTTGTTGTTTTTTTTTTGTTTTTTTTTTTTTGTTTTTTGCAAGATACAGGAATTGACTAATTAACCCACCAGTTTATTGGCACTAGATCCCTATATGCAATAATAATTAAAGATGCCCTATATCTCTGTTTATGCATACATAATATGGGTATTTTCAAATTAAAATTTTGGAACATTTAAGATTGGTCATAAAAACAAATGATGTCATTAGTTTGTCACAAATTGTAATGAAACACAAATGAGCAAAATCTTCACCTCAATAATACTTTTGAGAATCTGGAATACGATTCAGTGAGATTTTGACTATCTGGAGTCACGTGGGAGATATATTGTTTTGTTGCTGGTATTGCTGTTTCTTTAACTAGTTCAAAACCAAAGTAAAAAGAGGATTAGTTACATGTCTCTTTAAATAATGGCTGGTGACAATACTGGATGACAGCATAATAATTTATACAAACTTGGATTAGATCTTTATATGAACTATTGCTGCTCAGTTTTATCAATGTCCATTGTTGTTTAGGTCTTTTTTTATTTGTAGTAATGGCAGCCTAACAGATGGTTCATCTGCAACAGGCACAAATTTTGTCCTTTGACCCTGCTCCCAACATCCGTGTGAATTCAAAAGAAATTTTGGTCAAAATTGTCAAAACTGACCCAACAATGTCAGAGAAATTGAAAAATGTGGCCAAACAACAGAATAGGATGGCTGGTATGTAATCACAAAAGTTCATTGCAGTTATTTATTTATGTAAAATATCTTTCAAATGGAACTCCAAAATTATGCAGTAAACATTTAAACAGAATTTTACTGTTATATTAACACACACTTTTTGCTCTGGACAAGAAACCAAGTGAGATAAATGACAAACAGAAAAAAAAAAATCAGAAAAAGCAAACCTGTGTTCCAAGGATTCAGTTTCCTCAAGTTTAACTGTGTTCTTTGTCAAAATCTGACTATAAATTTGATTTCAGTCCATCTTTCATTATTGCATAATACACAGTCACCTCTAGGTCCAGAAAGACCTTGACCTAAACAGATGTTTCTAGATCCAGAATAACCTTGACTTAGACAACAGTCTCTGTCCAGAATGATCTCGACCTAAAACTCACCTGTACCTGTCAGATGACTCAGCATTAAGAACTATGCAACAACAAATTATTTGTAGATATTAACCCTTAAAGTGCCAATCACAGCAATTGTCGTCTGCTTTGTCTTCTGCTTGTGATTTTAAAAGTCATTTCTACAAACAGTGTGGACCCAGATCAGACTGCTCCTTCAGGAGCAGTCTGATCAGGGTCCACACTGTTTGCCGGTATGCAAAAAATAGGTTTGAAAAGTTTGCAAGAATATTCAGCAGACAACATAAACAGACAACATTTTCAGATGCAGTTTTTCTTGGCGCTTTAAGGGTTAAAAATTTCATATTTACCCTAAATATTCAAACACCTAAACTCCTCACCAACATATCATAGACTTTGCAGAAGTCATTTTTACTACCAGTGACGTGTCTAAAAAAAATGCTGGATAAGTGAGAAATGGTGTAGACCCTGATCACAGACATCTGACCTTGGTCTATATAGTTTGCTCAGGCCTGTCTGTGCAAATATGGTACACATTCTTACAATTTCTCTGCTGTTACAGCATAACATTATTCACCAGCAGCCAAACAGGCATGGAAGGGTAAAAACTGACTCGAAGCAAAATTTGTCATGCAAAACAAACCTCCACTGTTCAAAGGATCCAGTTTCATCAGGTTTGTCTGTATATATGTGATTATACACACAAGGTGTAACACACCTTTTTTGGGCAATTTTTTATGACTACCTACAGGCATATTTTACATAACAAAGGGAGAGGAATCTGTTGCATACAGAATGATGCTGACCTCGTACTCACCTATACCTGCCCGCTGACTTTACTATATGATATGTATCTAGGCCTTCAGCAGTTGTTGTTATATCATCTATAAGAAGAGACACATGTATAGCTACTGTCCGAATGGAAATGTAAGTAAAGTGCAAAAACTGTTTAACAGTATATCTAAACCTTTCATCCATGCATTTTAACTACATGGACTCTATCATGCTTGAATTCGGACTAAGGATGCATAACATGCATAGCACTGATAAGGCGCTTTTCACTTGAAAAAATGCTGATACCTTTCTTATTTCTCTAGAAAACATAATTTGTGGGTATTCATTAGAAGCACCACACAGAGGCACTTCTTATGAGTACCCACAAATTATGTTTTCCTTGAGAAATAAGAAAAATATTATGTGGTCACCCCCTGTTATCATTACCTTTGACATGACAGAAGCATAGCATCTGATGTGGCATATTTTTTCTTTTATCTTTCTTATTTCTACACGAAAACATGTGGGTACCATTAGAAGCGCCTCTCTGTGGCACTTCTAATGAGTACCCACTACATATGTTTACAAGGAGAAATAAGAAAAAAAAAATATGTAGATGGATACCCTTGCTTTTCTGGAGCTATGATAGAAAGGTCCTTATGACATCTCAAATAGCACAGGCCAAGATCAGTCAAAGCATCCCTGTACAGTGGTCAGGGCTATTTCCATTCGTCAATATATTTCACAATATTTCTTGATTCTGTAAAAGGCTAATGAATGCCCTAATCAGATTGCATGGACTGATCATGATCATGCCAAATAAAAAAAAAATATGTGTGTTTAGGGTAACTTTACCCTATCTAATTTTCCTGATGAAACCTAGCATTTTTTTTCCTACTTTACTTGGATAAATATTTATGCTAAATATTTCGACAAGTAGGTCTACACTGTTTGCCATTCTATCAAAACTTTTAGACACATCTAAGGATAGCCAAACAGACTAAGTAAAAGTCCAAATATATTTGATAAATATGGTATAATCCTACATAAAAAAATGTAAAATAAAAAAATAATCCCTGCCTATTTTTTTTCTAACATGTTACCCTAAACATATATTGAGGGTTGAGCACAAGACTATAGTAACTCAAACATATTTTTGAAACCCTTGTTTAGGGGCAACTTGGACCCTTTTGTAAACAATGCAAATTTAGGTGCCATTGCTCATACGAGCAATGGCACCTAAATTTTCATTGTTTACAGAAAGAAATGTTGTAATCTTCGTAACGCCTTCATGGTGAGGAGATTAGGTTTGGGGAAAAACAACCATCTGACTTACGCCAGTGTTGCGCTCAACCCTCGATATATTCTTTGTTTGGCCTCATGGACTGCAGGCTGATCTTGGCCTTCATTGCCCACACAACATAAGGGCACTTTTCTTGTGATGCATATAAATTTTATCAATTTGACAAAAACCATGACCAGGAGGGAAAATGTTGTAGAATCTGAGGATATGGCTACTATGATTATATTTTGGTCTATCCAGTAGAAAGGATTAATATACACCTGAAAGAAGAGACGTTATGATGCCAAACAGGACTGGCTCAGATCAGTCTGCACATGATGATGACATTGGTGTTTTACACCCCTTTCAACATTATCTAAATCATATTGAGAGGGTGGAGAGGTGATAAAGAAAGCTCTGTGCAATGAAGCACTGTACAGACATGAAATGAATTTCATCTTCCGTGAGATTTGAACCAGGGACCCTGTGAGCCACAGTCAAAAGCGCCAAGAATTCAGTCCCCTGGGTACTTCTGCATGTCTCTTTAGTCTGAACAGGGCCGTCCCTGTTCATCAACATATTCCACAGTATGGTAAATGTCCTAAAATTTTGTACACCTAAGTGTCTGACAAAATTGCACATGCAAACAGTGCACACCCAGATCAGACTGCTCCTTCAGGAGCAGACTGATCAGGGTCTATACTGTTTGCCATTGCACTACTTATTTTAAGAAACAACTGTACAAAAAGCAAAAACTAGGCCAAAAAATATGGAATAAAATTGTTCAAAATTTTAGGACATTTACCGTATTTACTGATTCTGTAAATGGATAATGATGGCTCTGATCAGACTGTGTGGACAACAAGACTGATCTGAGCATTCATTGTCTGCATTTGAAATAAGGGCACTTTTCTTGTGATGAACATCAGTTTCAGGTAGAAAGGATTACTACACACTGATTTATGACCAAGAACCATTCAAAATTCATTGTAACCATTACCACCTGTTTTGAAATAAAAATGAACTGAATGTATATACTAGAAAGGAGGAGTACATACTCTATAGCTTAATCATGGGTTATAGTACAGGCAAGATATATATATATATATGTAATGAACAGTCTTTTTCTTCACTTTCTATTTCATTCTCTTGGATTAACACTCACAAGTTCTATTTCTTTCAAAGAACAGCAAGACTCTGGAATGACCTGCCCCCCTGACCTAGCAAGCAGCCCAGACCCTGATGCATTTTGAGCTGGGCTTATCCACCACCAAAATAGATAATTATATCATTATATCATCATCATCTCTCATCATCAATCATCCATCATTATCCATCATTTTATTTTATTATGCTATTTTCATAATCTCCCATTATTCTGCAATACCTCATTCAACCAATAAATTATATCTTTTTTCTTCCAAATTCAAAATTCAATCGCCTTTTCATTGTTTTTTTTTTTCTCTGTTTTTATGCCATTTCCAGACACAACCCATGTAATACTATCTCAGAGGTATTTGGAGTACCTGGCAGATTCAGATTCAGACAAATTTGTTCTAGATGTAGTTGGTTCAAGCCACTGATGTCAACCCTTGCCTTGCTGAAAAAATTAAGATGCCATGCCCACTTCTAATTTCCAGCCAATCAGAGTACTTGATCCGGGTTTTTGATAGAAATTCACAGATTTAATGATAAGCAGTGCAGATCCAGATCAGTTGGCTTCTTCACAAGCCAACTGATCTTGATCTACAGAATTTGCTAAGACAGGGCATGTCGTGTTCAGCAAGAGAAGGGCTAATCATATCACCAAAAATAATGGTATGTTGTGTATACTCATTTGAATTGTCTTAATGATGCAATTCTTATGAGTACACACAACATACAGTTTCAAGAGAAAACAAGAAAATTTCCCTAAAACATCCCTGGAGATTTGTTTTTGAATTTCCTTGGGACTCATAAACAAGTGAGAATCTGCCACAGTAAATCGGCCGTTAGTGTGCGAGTTAATGAAGTTTTACTGTATATAGAATTGTATGTATATATAGTCTGCTTGATCCGCTGTCAAAAATAAAGTGACTCACTATTTGATTGACATGTGAAAAATCAATACCGGCTGTAACCCTAAGTATTGAGACACCTTTACACATTACCATACTGGTCCTAAAATTTGAACAAGTCTTCTTTACTACATCTTGTTGCATCTTTTATCTTGCTGAATGAGTGGAAAACAGTGCAAATCCGGATCAGACACTGTGATTTGCTGGTGAATGAAGTCATTAGGCGTATCACCAGTAAAAATTTCTGATTCTGATTTGCGGCATCTTATCTGGGTCTACATTGTTAGCTCAGACCTGTCTGTCCCAACACTTGGGGTTATTACAGTAAGTATAAAAGGGATGGTGTTTCATACCTGCATGGTCTCGCATTACTAAATAAAAGATGTTTTTCTTGCAGTTGTTATTTTGTTCATTTAATTCAGAAATAGCTGAGCTGTGGCATTCTGATGAAGGGGTCTTGGGGTTTAAAATATAAACTTATCTGGTGAGAGATAAAAGACAGGCAGATTTATGCCAAAACAGCAGCAAAACAAAGAAAAAGGACAGGCTAATTTAAAAACAAGAGGCCCATGGGCCAAGTCTCACTCACCTGAGTGAAATAGCCACTGAAGACCTGCAGACTTTATGCAACAGTTTCCCAATTCTGTCATTGCAACTAATACTGAAAGGATCATATTTGAGCAGTTCCGGGTTTTAAAGAAGAACATGTTTTTTATTATCATTTTATCATATATGGGCATGACAGTTGATGGAGTGTGACCATTTGAACAAACTCTCAAACCTGTTTCAACATTAGTCTCAATGTGAAATTTGGTGAAAATTGGCCAAGCAATTTCTGAAGGGAACAATATCATGATTTTATACATGTATACAGCACAGGGTAGGGGAAGATCGCATTAGCAGAATAAAATTTTAATTGTAACATAAAGCTTTTGCTACTTCAATCATATATTGTAAGTTTTAGACACTTCAGGTATTTTTGTCTTTGTGTGTGTTCATTGCTCCAAAGGGTCATTCTTTTACAATCTATTATCTTAGCCAGAACTGAGGGACTTGCCAAGCCCTCATCTTCATGGAGTAAGTAAATAAATGATGGGAGAAGAGGTATTTCAACTGCATGTTACTTCTCCCACCTGTGCTACATGTCCTATGTCTCTTTACAAGGCCAAACAAAAGATAAGCTAAACCGAGTCTTCTTTCCCTGCTGGTGCTTAACTGGGTCTTCTTTTACTGCTGGTGCTTAACTGGGTCTTCTTTTACTGCTGGTGCTTAACCGGGTCTTCTTTCCCTGCTGGTGCTTAACATGGTCTTTTTTCCCTGCTGGTGCTTTACAGATTTTCTACTTTAAAGTTGGCCATGACAACTAAACAAAACGGTCCCTGGTCATCTAACACATAAACTGTTTAGCCAAGCAAATGATTATAACTGCCAAATATGGTTCTCATTATTTCACTGGTTATTGAGAAAATGCAATTTAACTATTTTCCCATTATAAGTCTATGGGATCTTGCTGATGCCAAGACAACTAAACCAAGAGGCAGATTGGCAAATGTTTAGCTATTTTTAATAGCCCTTACCCAAGCTCAATTTGTACCAAATTAGAGTCATACATCTTCAGTGGCTTTGGAGGAGTTGTCATTTAAAAGATTCCTTTTTTGAAATATAATGTTGCCATGGCAACCAAACAAAATGACATCTGGTTATAAAACACATAAACTGGGAAACAATCATAAAATGATCATAACTGCCAAATACGGTTCACACCACTTCACTGGTTATGAAGAAATTGCAATTTAACCATTTCCAATGGAAGTCTATGGGAACTTTCTGTTGACATGGCAACCAAACCAAGAGGCAGATCACCATAATTTCAGCCATTTTAAATTGCCCTCACCTAAGCAATATTTGTACCAAATTAGTCATACTGCTTCAGGGGTTTTGGAGGAGTTGTCACTTAAAAAAATCATTTTTTCACTCTTCATAAAATACATAAACTGGGTAGACAGACAATCATCAAATGATTATAACTACCAAATAGGGTTCATATTATTTCACTTATTATGGAGAAAATGCAATTTAACCATTTTCTGATTATGTTTGTGGGAGCTTTCTGTTGCCATGGCAACCAAACCAACAGACAGATCACCTTAATTTTAGCTATTTTTAAATCACCCTACCCAAGCAGCATTCTTTAAACACCTAATTTGGGACAAATCGCTTTAATAGTTTTGGAAGAATTGTCATTTGACAAATAGACAGGAGGACTGACAGACGATGGACAAAAAGTGATCAATACAGCTCATCCTTAGAATAGCTCAGGTGAGTTAATAAACGGGGCTTTGTACATTTCTGACTCTTCATAGGGACTGAAGGGCAGCATAAATTTGACTGTTCAATGTGCTTTAAATCTTTCAAATGTGTGCTACATTGTAATTTTAACGCGCTGAAGTTGCATGTGCTGGGCCTAGAAGTGGCGCAGGGGCGAAGCACTACATTTTTTTTTATTTTATTTCTAGTGGTCTATAGAAAGAAAAAAAAAATGTAGTGGCCAACTGCAGCACAATGCGAATAAGAAAATTAGATTTGCCATGATGTGAAGATATTCTGGTTGTATCCCTTTTGAGGTCTTCACTGACTGAGTGCTCGGTTGTTGTGAAAGTATAAGTATGTTAAATCGTGCATGTCTGATAATATAATAAGCTAAATTGCTGTTATTATCTTGATACTTATGTGCATGTACGTTTAACAAGTGAAAGCAATGCTTGTATATCTGTAGCAAATTGTATTACAGTCAAGTCCCTTTTCTTCAGCAGTGTAGTAAATCTGCTAAATTTTTACCTGTATTGACCATTTAATTACCTGTACATGTTTCTAGTTTTGAGCTATAAAATCAACTCATTTGTGAATGGTAACTTTTTCCTTTGTTTGTTCACTATGTGAGACGATCTATGGGTGGGCAGTTGTGTAAAGAGACTGGTGATCAAATATGAAGATATTTGATATGGAAGTTATATTTTCTTACTATGAACTTTATTATTGCTGTTTCTGAGAAGTCAGCTACATTGGAAGTTATGATAAGGAGTTGTCATTGTATTATTTGATGAATTCGTTTCTGGTGAGTTTACTTATACATCACTTGGTTTTGTGAAACATTTGTTCATTATGCAAATTTGTACATATCTCGAAACATTTGGAATTTGCTTGACTTTTGCATTAGATGGTTACTTGTAGAGAGCAAGTACTTGTTATGCTTAATATGTATATTACAGTGTCAGAGGACTTGTTAAGGAGGAGTATTTGGTGATAATTCTGGGGTAATTTTCTCTAGTTCTCCATAAAAACGTATGTTGTGGGTACTCATTAGAAGCGCCTCGGCGAGGCGCTTCTAATGAGTACCACAACATATGTTTTTATGGAGAAATAAGAAAAATTATCCCAGAATTATCACCAAATACTCCTCCTTAACAAGTCCTCTGAGTGTCTTCGCCTATGATGAAACTTGGCTTGAATATACATTCTACAAGTACCCATGATGAAGTCCTATGGCATTTATGTGGAGTGGCATTACGAGTTCCATGTCATCATACCTTATTTATTATTCCAAATAAGAGCACTGTATATGAACAACTATACTTTGAGGTGTATCAACTCAATCTAGTGATTTGTTAGTAATTGACAGCAGTGTTGTCAATGGGTGCTATGACTACACATTTCAACTTGTGACAATTGATACTATATCTACAAACTATATGATCACTATGTACAATAACATCATTGGTGGATTTCACTTATGGTAGCTGGAAAATAAAAAAAAAAAAAACTATGTATTTCGAATAATGATCAACTCATAAATGAGACTTTGGTATAAAGAATGACTTAATGACTTTGTGACATGTCTTTTTGATAAGCTGATCGAAGTAGTTTATAGAGTGTTTGTAGATCATGCAAATCTCCTTTTTCCACAATTTTGTATATATCAGTCTTATCTTTCTTTCACTCTTTGACTTTCCTGCTATCTTCTTTTTGATTACTTTTTTGTAAATAATAAAGACAACTAATTGTTCACTTGAAATGTAGTTGAAGCTGCTATCTAATGAAACTTAATTCCTTACAATGTCATTCGTTATGTTAATGATAAACCAGCATCTGCATTTGGAAATTGAAATATGGAAATTCCTATCAATAGTTATGGTAAATACCAAAATCTGTGGAAAATAAAAAAAAAAAAAACTATGTATTTCGAATAATGATCAACTCATAAATGAGACTTTGGTATAAAGAATGACTTGATGACTTTGTGACATGTCTTTTTGATAAGCTGATCGAAGTAGTTTATAGAGTGTTTGTAGATCATGCAAATCTCCTTTTTCCACAATTTTGTATATATCAGTCTTATCTTTCTTTCACTCTTTGACTTTCCTGCTATCTTCTTTTTGATTACTTTTTTGTAAATAATAAAGACAACTAATTGTTCACTTGAAATGTAGTTGAAGCTGCTATCTAATGAACCTTAATTCCTTACAATGTCATTCGTTATGTTAATGATAAACCAGCATCTGCATTTGGAAATTGAAATATGGAAATTCCTATCAATAGTTATGGTAAATACCAAAATCTGTGCTCGGAAAACTCTGTGAATGCGGCCAAAAATGACTGACCAATTGGCAATTTTCAGTTTCTCGAGCACTAGTATTAATCTTATTCAGGTAGTAATGGTCAAAATGAATGCTGCCACTTTCATTAATCACCTTTAATCAGGTAAGCCTTTAAAAAGCGAAAATTTCAATTTTCACACATTTCCATTAGTAATTCAAACAGAAAGCCAATGTGCACTCAGATGCAGTTTTCAAACAAACTACATCAGTATTTTTTTCATTTCTCCAAGAAAACATTCTATTACTGTAAACCCATTTATGCCTAAATTTCTTCATTGAGCTCTTCCATCATGAATGTTGGAAAGTTTTATTATCTACTTTACGGGTTGTTACATAGAAAATGACATAACTGGTTCTGTGACTGAAATTTGCAAATTTCATGGAGAACAGTGTACACCCTGATATGATGCTATATTCTGCAGCATCTGATCTAGGTCTGCATTATCTGCAAATGCCCCTTTTGGGGGACAACAAGCATAAATGGGTTATAGAAAATTTTTAAGAAATGCCACATTTTTCAGAGAAATAACAAAAATACTCATATGAATAACCCATATATCTAAAGTTATATATAAAGCAATTAGAAAAATGGTAGACTTTAATTTTTTATAAAGCATATTTTTCAAATGAAGTACTCACACTTGTATATAGTAAAATATCTTACAGCAAAATTTCTTATCTGCCTGTTCTTTAAACTCTATTCCTTTATTATGAAGCCCCAGTTTTTGGTATTTTTATTGTTGTTGTTTTTGCTTTTTGATATTTGCTGTTTTTAAACTTTAAACATAAAGATTCCAATAATCACCATTTAGATAGTCAAGTCTTGCACCAATGTAGCTCAAATATGAGACTGGGTTTACTGTATTCGACCTAATTACCGCACATACTCCTATAAGCGCACAGCCAAGCAATTCCGTAGTCTCCAGGTGACAGACAGTGTACTTTTTGTCTACTTCTTCATAAAGACATATGTTGTGGGAACTCATTTGAATTGCATCGACTTGTCGATGCAATTCAAATCAGTACCCACAACATATGCCTTTATAAAGAAAATCAGAAAAAAGTTGCGTTATCATTTTCAAATAAGTCCTTTCCTGATCTTTTTTACAGTGTACCCTTAGTAGGTAGATACATATTTTACCACAACTGAGTGTTTCCAGTAATTTTGAAAAACCTAAGTGCACAGTGCGGTTATTAGATCAAATACGGTATCTATAGGCCCCTGCACTTGGCACATGTTAAGGGATCCTTTTTTTTTTTATTTTAAGGTGAATGGATACACATCTAAATTCAAAGGAAGATTTACATATCCAAATTCTTAGGATGACTGATACTTTCAGGATTAATGACACCTCAACCAATGCTTGCATTAAGGGAAGTCTGGGAGTCAGAGACTCCCAAAAATTGCCCTGGGACTTCCAAAAATCAATGCCAGGAAGTCTGGGACTACCAACTTTTAAAGATATTTAGTCATTTATAACAAAATTTAAAATGAATTTATGTGTTATTTAGCTTAAGAATGGTGGTTTTACTCGATAAATGAGAGTTTAAGAATACTGAGGTTGAATTTCTGAAAGTGAGTGAAAAAATTTGATCACCAGGACTTCCAGATATTGGAGCTAGGAAGTCCTGGGACTTCCTGATTTTGACAGTTAGTGAAAGCACTGCTCAACTCATGAATCTGATCAGCATATTTGCTGTCCACATGTAGAAAGCTTGGGTCAGCTACCAATTTAGCATACAGGGAAGATTCTGCTCAGACTTGGTGGATGCCCTGGCTGATCTGAGTCTTCGCTGGGCACACAGGCCATTTTATTTGTTTTGTCATGAGGTGACTCAATTTCATTTATTTATTGTTTACAACTGTTGACAAAACATCTGAAACCTGTCAAGCAATAACAGGGATTATACCAATATAAAGATAGTAAAAAATCCAGCTGATCCTTTGCCTGTAAATCCACACAGTCATTGTAAAGTGAAGTCCTTGATCAGGCGGTTTGGCTGTATATGCTAATCTGGGTCTTCACTGTATGTATATACAGTCGACTCTCGTTATCTAGACTTTGCTTATCTCGAAGTGAAAATCTGGTCCCTGTCTAAACATGAAATCTAACAATAGATAACAAAATATTGAGGAAAAGAGGAGAAACTGCTCCTAAAGAGCAATTTCTCCTCTTGTCCACAATATTTTCAATATAACTCCAGGTGTCAAATTACATATTCATTTGTGAAATGTGACGGTTCGATTTATATTTTCCTCAATTCGGCAAATATGATATGCCGAGGTATGCATATCTCGAAGTATTTCTGAGAGTCCCTTGGACTTTGAGATAACAAGAGTCGACTGTATATATGCCTGGTCAAGCAAAAGAATGTCTTCCAGGACATGTAAAATACAGCATCAAAGCTCAAGATAAGACGAGTATCCAGATTTGAGAAAGTTATTTTCCTTATTTCTCTTTGAAAACATATTATTGCATAAAAAGCAGTGCTCTCATTATTAACAGCCATGCATTAACAGGCGAAAAGCCGTGTATTTACAAGGCAATTCACGCGCTGTTAATGCATGGCTACGTAACTTTCAATATGATCGTACCGGGCCACAGATTTGCTGCCATTATGAGATGTGTATTGCCCGGCCCTAGAACCAGCATAGTCTGTGGATATTGCGTTCGCGAGACATCGGTGAAAAGGCGAAACAAAATAGTGCAAGAAATAACGCGAAATGTAGCAAATGTTTTCAGTTTTTATGCAATAATAGCGATCGAACATGGTTTTTCAATGCATTAACATTCGCGAGGTCCCTAGGGAGGTGTTGAAAACTGCCGCCTCCGGCCTCGGTTTTCAACACCTCCCTCGGGACCTGGCAAATGTTAATGCAAGAAAAATCATGTTTGATCCCTATATTATGGGTACGCATTTGAACTCTAATGAGTACCCACAGCATATGTTTTCATGTAGAAAGAATAAAAATATCCATACTTTCTGGTTGAAAAAAGCAGCTTACCTAGAAGTATGAGCTTATATGAAATACACATCCAGTGGAACAACCACAACATTCATCTCTCAACAATAACCACCTCCCTTTAACAGCCACTTCTCTGATTTCCCAAAGCGCATTTACTCTCAAAACAGCCACTTCTGTACACGGCCAGTTTTATGTGATCCAACGGGTGACTGTTGTAAAGAGGTTGCACTGTATTCTGATTATCCTATGTATCTGTGTGGTTTTATCAGGATCTCTGCTGTCACTATTTTGCAGTATTCAATGGCTCTGTAAACTGACAGCAATGACCGCGATCACAATGATGCACAGGCCAATCAGGATCTATACCATCTGCATATGCATCATAGACACATTTTTGACTGACAAATTTCATTTTAAGGCCCCTATTAACCAATATGGCTTATTTTCTAAGTACCTGAACACTCATAGCCTCAGATGAAGGCACTTTTTTTTTTCAAGCCAAAAAGTATTGATATTTTTCTTATATCTGCACAAATACAGATCAAACTTTGGTGGAGTTGATGTCACACCTGCCCCTAAAAAAGTAATGTTTATTTCAGGTAAAAGAAATTAATATAGGAATTTCATCAAAAGCACTTGCATATTCTCATATGACGCATAAAAAATTCTGCAATCCATATGCATACCTTCAGACCATGAAAAAAAGAGGTGCAAAAGTTCCAAAAATCGGGTATTAAACTGTATGAGAAGTTGTGCTCAAAAGCTACCCGCTGTCTATACATTTTCATAAAATCTGAAGTAAGAAAATGACAAAATCAACAAAGTGGAAAAAGGGACAAAAAAAAAAATTAAAATTTATATCCAAACCACATGTACATCTGGAGACCCTGGAAAAAAGCATGTGCAAAGTTTCAAAAAGACCAGTATACAATTTTTATGAGGAATTGCAATCACAAGGTACCCACTGTCTATATACTTTCATAGAATCTGAGGTCAGAAAATGACAAAGTCTACAAAGTAGAAAAAAAGTGATAAAATTAATGCAAGGATTATATCAAAAGCATGTGCACATCATCAGACTATGGAGAAAACATTTGCGAGGTTTCAAAAAGATTGATATAAAATTGTATGAGGAGTTGTGCTCACGAGGTACCCACTGCATATATACAGAGGGTGAAAAAATGACTAAGTTCAAAATGCTGAAAAAGTGACAAAAACTGACCTAACAATTATATCAAAACCACATGCATATTCTCATACCATGAAGAAAACACATGCAAAGTTTCAAAATGATCGGTACAAAACTGTAAGAGGAGTTGTGCTCACAAGACACCCAGGGTAAACGTTGACGAATGGGCAAATGGATGGACAAACGGATGAGTACTTCCACGCCTAAGTTGTCCGTGCTAAAGCAGATGTGACAAAAACATATGTTGTGGGTACTCATTAGAATTGCCTTGATGAGGCACTTCCAATAAGTACCCACAATCTATGTTTTTGTGCAGAAATAAGCAAAAAAAAAATCTGGACACACCTCTTATCTGGAGCTATGACATTGCTCGGCAACAGCTTTACAGTAACTTACCTCCATGAACGCAGAAATCTATGTTGTATTTGTCTAAAGTCTCTATTGAAGTAACATATGGAGCGTCTTCGACAATCTAAAATAAAAAAAAAATAAATGACTGTAAAATGAGAAAAGGACCCTTATCCTAAATGTGACAATGAAGGCTCAGATCAGATTATGTATTTCTGCATTCAGTCTGATCAGGGCTTTCATTGCCTACTTTGCTATCTACAGAATCCCTGAAAACTGTAGTCAGCCTACTACTACCGTATTTACCATAAGTATTCGGACAGACAGGCCTGAGCAAACAGTTTAGACCCAGATGAGACGCCGCAGAACGCGGCGTCTCATCTGGGTCTACACTGTTTGCCACTCATCCAGCAATTTTTAGACACAACATCGGGTAGTGAATTGTACTGGTTCAAATTTTAGAACATATATGGTAAGGAGTTGAGGTGTCCGAATACTTAGGGTATATCAACAAACAGTGAAGGCTCTTGATTGGACTGTGCATATACACAGATTGCTCTGGGCCTTTGCTGTCACTGAAATTAGATTATTGCATAAAAAGCAGTGCTGCATGTTATTAAAAGCCGTGCATTAATCTGCGAAAAACCGTGTATTGACAAGGCAATTCACACGCTGTTAGTTCATGGCTACGCAACTTTCAATATGCTCATACTGGGGCCACAGATTTGCTGCCGTTACGACATGTATACTGCTCGACCCTAGAATGAGCATAGTCCGTGGAAACTGCGCTCACGTGGCATCAGTGAAAAGGCAAAACAAAACAGTTTAAGTCATAACACAAAATGTAGCAAATGTTTTCAGTTTTTATGCAATAATAGCGCACAAACATGTTTTTTCAATGCATTAACATTTGCCAGGTCCTTTGGGAGGTGTTGAAAACAGCGGCCTTCAGCCTCGGTTTTCAACACCTCCATCGGGACCTGGCAAATGTTAAATGCATGAAAAACCATGTTTGATCCCTATAATAACACACTAGACAAACATTAGTAACAGGAGTTGTCGCAGGACAGCATAGCTCACCTGACTCGCAACTTGTCTATGAATAAATATGCTAAATAAATAAAGCAAAACTGCTGGACCGTGGAATATATCTCGCCATAACCTTCAACTCATGACATTGAAGTCAATGTCATATGGCTATCTGATCTATGACTTGCTGTGTTTAGATGTTTGTATAATGTAAATGCATCAAAACACCTTCTTGGGGCATGAACCCTGAATCAGTATCTAGGGAATCAAAGAAGACACTCCCAGGTAGCTATGTTCCAAATATGAATGCTTTTGACAAATGACTGTCGAGATATAAGCATTTGGAAAACTTGCATATAAAACTTTAACGCAGTATGACGTAAATGTAAATGTCGACATAGGGGTGACTATGACAGCTCCCCTTGTACTTCATACAGGGGAGCTAAAAACAAATTTGGACAAACAGCATAGCTCTTGATAAGCTGCTTTTTTCAACCAAAAAGTATTGATATTTTTCTTATTTCTCCACGAAAACATATGTTGTGGGTACTCATTAGAAGCGCCTCAGTGAGGTGCTTCTAATGAGTACCCACAACATATGTTTTTGTGGAGAAATAAGAAAAATATGGTCTGGATACCCACTCTTATCAAGGGCTATGAAACAGAGAGGCTAGTAGAAAACCTGTAACATTTTACTGAATCTATTAGAATTTGTGCTAGTGAAACTGTATCTTGATGACTGTTTCACTATTTATCGCATAGCATGCCAGGTAAAAAGTTCAGCAGATGACATACGGAAATATTTTTCTTATTTTTCCTAGAAAACAGGATTTCACATTTCAGACAGATTGTCTCCTTTATCTCTGCAAACTGGTACCTCTGAGAGACACTTTGCATGAAGTGTTAAAGCCTGACTTCTGCAACTAGAGCTACGGGCTCAGGTTCTATGCTGTTTGCTCACAGAATTTTAAGATTCACACAAGCTCCTTTGCTTTTTTGAGCTTGCATACTGAAAATACATGAAAATGCAACATATTAATTAGAAAACATAACAATGTATTTCAAAAATGTAATGTCAATCAATCAAAGAGCTCCAGATAAGTGACTAAATAAGTTGAGATTTTACGGCCCAGTCAACCCATTAGGGTCATGTCAGTTTTACCTAAGAACACTTTTACTGGGCAGGCTTAAGCGATTAACCAGTACTTGCCCACATTCTTCCGCCAAAAACTGACAACTACCCTTCTTTAATCAGTGGAAGGGAGAGAATGACCATATAAAATATTTCACGATCAATCTCCAGGAAAGAATGTTGCCAGACCCAGCGTGGATCAAACCCGCGACCTCCTGATCAGCTCCAGATAAGGCATATAAAAAGGGCCATTTATCACATGAATAAGGCCTTTTATATTTTTGCATCAAAATTCAGACGCAACGCCTATGAGTACCCAAAAGATATGTTTTGGGGCAAAAACAACATCATCTTTAATTACTGCCACAATCATGGCTTTATATGCAGTGATATAACCATGATGGTAAATTCATAGCTCCAGCTACTTTCTATTTTTTTTTTTTTTAACAAATGAAAGAACCGATGGTTTTCTTATTTCTCCATAAAACGTATGTTGTGGGTACTCATTAGAAGTGCCTCTGTGAGGTACTTCTAATGAGTACCAACAACATTTGTTTTTGTAAAGAAATAAGAAAAAAATTGTGTATATTCACTAGAATGCTGAGTGGTTGATAGCATTTGTTGAAGTTCTGGGCCCAGTTGTTCAAAACTAACGATGTCGTTAGTTAACGATTCGTTAAAATTTTAATTGAGTGATACGCAAATATGCTGAAATTTTTTGCTGAAAAAATGTGAGTAGCTTTTGCAATGCAAAAGCTACTCACATTTTTTCAGCAAAAAATATCAAAATAATGTATATTGAATCCGCTAAAAAAGTTAACGAAATGACCCTTAACGAGCTCGTTAAGCTAACGACACTTTGAACAACTGGGCCCTGCATGCTAAAATGAAATTTCACTTACGTCATCAACCCACTTGATCGCCCGAACCATTTTATATCTCTCATGCTCATTGAAGACAGGTGGACCTTTATGTTTTGAAATTTCAGCTGAAAAATGTTTCATAAAACAGAAAATGTAACGTAAGCTGCCTGAAACAACATAGCAAAGCTTCATGTACTTCTTAACCCTTGTCCTGCTGAATAAATTAAGATGCCACGCCTACTTCTAATTTTCAGCCAATCAGATTACTTGATTCAGATTATTGCTATAAATTCACATACTTAATGGCAAACAGTGCAGAAGTTCTTCAGAAGCCAACTGATATGAAATTTTTAAAGTAAAATTAATTTCAATTAAAGCATACTCACCTCAAGATATTATAAGCCTTATTTGAGCGGTTCACCGCGAGATCGACCTTCAAAAGAAAGACAACTAGGAAAAAAAATTGTTTGAAACAGACTATAGCTCGTCCTAGTTGTCCCCCCTACCAAGCGTCCTGTTTCTAGGTGACCAAGGTCGGGTACCAGTTATGCACTGGTTCCCTTCCGTCCACGCCACCGTAAGCAACCAATCAGGACGCGCCAGGTATATTCCCGCCAAAGCACGCACCAAGCGTGCGGCACGCCTAACACATGCGGTAGACATTGTTACTATAAAGGGTAGACGCAAGGTAGAAAACATCCCTATTTTTTGGGAGCAATAAAATTTAACAATGAAAGCGGGGTGGGAGGAGGGACATTTGATAATATCTTGAGGTGAGTATGCTTTAATTGAAATTAATTTTACTTTAAAAATTTCATTTCAATGTCAGCATACATCACCTCAAGATATTATAAGCCTGAATAATAAGCATAGGTGGGTAGGTAATAATAAAAATAGTATAAATCTCTACTCACCCATGTTGGAATCCGGTGAAGTTCAGCAGTCCCCTGGTAATTCATAGTATTTTTTAGGGGAATATATTTACATTGTAGGTATGCTTGCGGGTCGAAATCCAATATCCATTGATGGAGAAGAAAAAGACAGACCCTTTGAAGAAAAGTTTCACACCGGATTCAAGCAGGCTTAAAATACTGTGAAGAGACTTAAGATACAGAACGATGGCAGCCAGTAATAGACTGCGCCGCCACGAGAGGTCCCAATGACGATGTATCCTGCCTAATTGGGGCCAAATCTCTAAGGTAAAATGAAGAAAAGGTACTATTTGAACGCCAATATGCAGCCCTTACCACATCCTCAAGGGCGACAGAATTCCAATAAGCCCAAGACGAAGACAAAGCTCTAACTTCATGAGCTGAGATTTTCATGAATGACAGATCCGAAGATGATAAATCTGCATAAGCTAGTTTGATAACGTCACAGATCCAACGAGAAATAGTGGAAGGTGAAATATCTTTAGAGCCCTTCAGTGGTAAAAACAGTCTCTTCCTTCCCAATCTCTTAGCTTTCACTCTGGACAAATAAGCTCTAAGAGCTCTGACCGGACACAAAAGCCTATCATCCATATCAGAACCACAAAACTGAGAAAGACCTGGAATAACAATAGGTTCTGGTAATGACTCTGGAAGCTGGTTTTTTGCTAAAAACCCAGGTTGTGTGAGGAGGGTAATGGAATCCGAGTTGCGGTCATACCTAAAACAGCCTTCCTCAATTGACAGAGCATGAATCTCACTTCTTCTTCTAGCAGCCGCAAAAGTAAGAAGAAACACTGCTTTAAGCGTGATGTATTTGATGTCAGCAGTCTTTAGCGGTTCATAAGGAGCTTTATTAAGAGACCAAAGAACACAAGTCAAATTCCATTTGGGCGTAAGAGATCTGGAAACCGGTTTTCTCAGGGAAAAACCTTTAATAAGATCTGAAATGATTGGGTCCGCCGTACAGTCTGCTGATTTGGAAAATTTCAGTGTATTTGAAATGGCGGAGCGGTAGCCTTTAATAGAAGCTACCGATAATTTCAGGGTGTCAAAAAGGTAGCAAAAAAAATCTACCAAATCATTTAAAGCGGGATCGACAGGATTAACTTCCCTTTGCAAACACCAATCCGAGAATATCTTCCACCTCGCAGAGTAGACCTTGAGCGTAGACTCTCTGCGGGATTGAGAGATACACTGGGTAGCGAATTCAGAAATGTGTCTACCTCTGATTTGACTCCTGACAACTTCCAAGCGTGAAGATGCAACATAGCTGGATTCTGATGGAGTACTTTTCCCTGATGTTGTGATACCAAACCCCGATGAACCGGAAGTTCCCTGGGAAAGTCTATTATGAGACTCAGAATGACTGAAAACCAGCTCCTCTGAGGCCAACACGGGGCTATGAGAATGAACCGACTGTTGGAATCCCTTATCTTGTTTAGAACCAGGGGAACAAGTTTGAATGGAGGAAATGCGTATGCGAATAGGTTTTTCCATTCTAGTGACATAGCATCCACTGCACAAGCCCTGTGGTCCGGTACTGGAGAAACGAACAGGGGCAGAAGATGGTTTAATCTGGTGGCGAAAAGATCTAACTGAGGAGTACCCCAAAGACTGAAAATTTGGTGAGCTATCTCCCGATCTAGAGACCATTCGGTGGGGAGAATTCGGTCTGGGCGAGACAGGCTGTCTGCCAAAACATTCAATTTCCCTGGAATATGCCTGACTTGAATGTGAATATTCCGATGATGACACCAGTAAAGAAGATCCCAAACTAGCATGCACAGAGATGGAGAGTGGGTCCCCCCTTGTTTCTTGAGGTAAGCCACTACTGATGAATTGTCTGATGCTACCATCACGCATGAATTGTAAATGTGACTCTGAAAATGTTGGAGTGCTAGGAAAACTGCTCGTAACTCCAAATTGTTGATGTGAAGGTCTTGGGAAGCAATATCCCACAGTCCCTGAACCTCTAGACCTAGGGGTTCTAAATGAGCGCCCCAGCCCGAATGGCTGGCATCTGAAAACAGATGGAAATCTGGGGTTGGTATAACAAGGGGAATTCCAGCCACATAAATGGAAGGATTCATCCACCATTTGATTGCTACACGACATGAATGGGATATTGGTATAGATTGGACCAAACTGTCGCGGTGAGGTTTCCAATTGGCCAGAAGATGGAACTGAAGAGGTCTCATATGAAGGCGACCTAACTGAATTAAATCTGCTGCTGCATTGAGTGATCCCAACATGGACAAAAATTCTCGGGCGGTAATGAATTGAGCCTGTAGAACCCGAAATAGCAGGACAAGAATTTTGTTGACTCTCTCTTCTGGCACTCTGACAATGCCAATGTGAGTCAGGAACCTCATTCCTACATACACGAAGTCCTGAGATGGAACTAGGTCTGATTTCAGGGGATTTGGTATTAGACCCAGACTTGTAATGATTTCCCAAGCTAGTGAAAGGTCGGACAGTAGGGACTCCTGTGAAAGACGATGGACAAGCCAATCGTCGAAATATTGGTGAATGTTGGGTCCTAGAGATCGAATATGTCCCGCCACAATCTCCATCAAGTTTGTAAAAACGAAAGGCGCTGTTGAGATTCCGAATGGAAGCACCCGAAATTGGTATATAGTGCCTTCTAGGGAAAATCTCAGGTACTTGCGAGACGCTGGATGAATAGGAATATGGAGGTATGCGTCCATAAGGTCTATAGAAACCGCCCAAGCCCCTGGAGGAATAGCTCTCCGAATGGAGGCCGCAGTTTCCATCTGAAAGTGATCTACCTTCATCATTTTGTTTAGCGATGATAGGTCTATGATAAGACGATAACGGCCGGTTTTCTTCTTCACTAAGAAAATCCGGCTGTAGAAACCCGGAGAGGAAGTATCTCTCACAATTTCCACAGCCTTCTTTTCCAGTAGAATCTGCACCCCCTCCCTCAAGTGATTTAAATGTTGATGAGCTACAGGGAACAGAATTGGAGACAACGATAGTGGAGGTTCCCTTGCAAAAGGAATCCTGTAGCCCTTCCGGAGAATAGAAAGGGCCCAGGAATCCTGAGTTATGGCTGACCAAGCCTCCACAAAACTTAACAAACGAGCTCCCACCGGAAGAGAGGGATGAGGTGCAGATGGAAGGGCCCTGATGATGTCATTTACTCCTCCTAGCAGGGCCCCTCCTGAAAGAAGATGATCCACCACGGCCCCCTCTGGTGGATCGAAACCGATTGAAAGAGACAGCAGACGAAGAAGTGGAGGTGGGAACCCGGCTAGCTTTTGGTTCCCACCTAGACTTCTTCGCTGGATTTGAATTAAAAGAAGAGGAGGAAGGTCTCTTTCTATTGGCCGATACTCCTGAATAATTTGCTCTCAGGAGGGAATGATGTCTATCGTCTAGATTAGCTCTGAAAACTTCCTCTATTTTACCCCCAAAAAGAGAGGAAGAATTCAGAGGAGCTGCTCTAAGACTGTCCTTGTTATGAGATAAAAGTAAATTAGATGTATTTAGAGCAGCGTTACGGCGCTGATGCAGTAGTACAGCAGACATAGATAGGCCTAGGGCCATGATGTGCTTAGCAGAGCGGTTCACTGCTAGAAGTAGACTACGCAGAACATCCGGGTCAACATGTTCTGCGCAGAGGGCCTGAAATGCAGCCGAACCAAAAAAATCACAATGTGAACTGATGGCCACCGCTCTCCTTGCTAACCGCTCCAGGTACTCTAAATGAGCCACTGGTAAAGAGGCGAATCTGCCCACTGAGATGCCTAGCCTGCCAGCGTCGGCATCAAGGGTGGGTATCTTACTCGGCCAAAATTCCGTATGACAAGCGTAAGAATGAGGTCGAGTAAGGTAATCAATTGTTTTCTTAGGTACATGCCAGTTTGGATTGTTTCTAGCCTCTGCGGTGTTGTCAAACAGCTTCCCCATCAACTGATTCACTGTTGAGGATTGTGGAAGTGTTGACCTGGAGGAAGTAGGCTGGTCCAAAATAGACTCAAGCAGGGATTGGACTCGCGCACTGTCTTGAGTTTGGTCAGCCTTGGGGCAAAGGTCTCCCAAAAGGGAGTAAACTTCCTCCAGTGTCTCATGGTAGTTTGTGGCAGGCTCATGAGACTGGCTCTTTTGAGAAGGACTTAATGAACTCTCTGACAGAGCCTGGTCCGGGACATAATCACATTCATGATATGGAGCCCGGGGGTCTTGGCTAATGGTCCGAACATGGTCGCGACCATTGCCAGTGGATCCAGACTGACCCGTGAAAGTTTGCCCCTCCCCTTCTTCAGCAACAGAAGGGAGATCCACTGACGAAGCCAAGTTGCCCAACCCTGATAGAGTCCTCAATACTGCCTGGGATATGGCTGAGGCAATGTCAGGGGTGCTACGTGAGGGGTTGGTTACCCTCAATGGCGTAGCTGTAAGACCTAAAGAACTATCCCTGCTCAAAGCAGGGATAGTCACAGAAGGTCTGACTGCGGAAACACTAGGACCTATAGGGACATCGTCCTCTACAGATCCCAGTGCGCCTACATAAGAATAGTCAGCCAATGGAACCCTGCTGCTATTCTGTACCTCCGTATACAAATGCCCGAAGGCTTCATTAACATTATGACTTACCCTGACTGAAGGAAGAGCAGATGATGTGGAGGAGGTACCCAGTCTATTCTTACTATTTCTACTTCTACCCAAGTTGGTAGTACCAATAACTGGTTCCGCTATTAAGGAATCTGAAAATGAACCTTCCTGAAAAATAATACCCGAACAAGTCGGAATGGCTCTAGTATTATTATGTTGAGAAGCCTTACTAATAGTAGGCACAGTGGAAAGAGATACTTTGGCCATACCACTTTGAATAGGTTTTGGATTCCTAAATGAACTCACCGCAGGAGTAGTATGAGAAACAGATCCTGTAACCTGGATATTTGGTGTGGTACGAATGCCAGCAACTAAAGGGAGAGAACCATTCTCCTGGGAAACAGTCTTAGTAATTGAACTGGACGAGCTTGGAATGGCTTCGGGACAGGGCAAATATAAGTTGGGGTAATAATCATACCCACTAAAGCCACCCCAAGAACCCCAGGGATAAAAATATGGCCAATAAAAGGCCCCCTGATCTGCGCCTTCCTGCCAAGAAAATTGAGAGGAAGGTACAGTAACATTACTTGGGAATCTGCCCGCCGTATTAAAGGCCGCCGAGTTAACATACCTATAAGGTGTACGATAACCCGGCAGGTACCTAGGTTCGGAATTTCCGCCGGAACAGGGGTTCGCCAGCGCCCCCTGCGTTGCCTTCCGTCGGGAAGCATCGCTGGGGGCGGGGCGAGGTCCCCTAGTCAAGCATTCATTACCAGTGACGGTAACGGCGACCTGGGGTCCCCTACGTCTGTTTTCCAAATCTGGAGCAGGCCCAGAGTTCAATTGAAAATTACTTCTTTCCAAATCCAAACGTCGTAATCTATACAGAAGGTGCTGACCTCGCAAGCGACCAAAAAATAGTGATGTTTTCTACCTTGCGTCTACCCTTTATAGTAACAATGTCTACCGCATGTGTTAGGCGTGCCGCACGCTTGGTGCGTGCTTTGGCGGGAATATACCTGGCGCGTCCTGATTGGTTGCTTACGGTGGCGTGGACGGAAGGGAACCAGTGCATAACTGGTACCCGACCTTGGTCACCTAGAAACAGGACGCTTGGTAGGGGGGACAACTAGGACGAGCTATAGTCTGTTTCAAACAATTTTTTTTCCTAGTTGTCTTTCTTTTGAAGGTCGATCTCGCGGTGAACCGCTCAAATAAGGCTTATAATATCTTGAGGTGATGTATGCTGACATTGAACTGGATCTACACTGTTTGCAAAGGCAGGGTATATCCGGGTTCAGCAGGACAAGGGTTAAGCATACTACTGTTATAAAAGACAAGCATACTATTGTTATCAAACATGCATTGGTTATTTCATTAAGACGGGTGTGTGTTTTCCATCATAGTTTGTTTACTTTTCCTACTGGCATAATTTGTAAGTCATGCCCTGTAATCGTGACTCTTCCTGGAAAACTTTAACTATTGTGAATGTAAAGTCTTAATCATAGCAATAGGTAAGAAAAAAAAAATGTTGATATTTTTTTTTATTTCTCCATGAAAACAAATGTTGTGCATACTCATCAGAAGCATCTGCCAAGGGACTTCTAATGAGTACCCACAACTTGTTTACTCAAAAAATACAGACAACCCTCTTTATACTGACCCTCGATACAACAACAAAATTCGTTATAATTAATGACAATTTGACTGTCACAAAAACTTCACTTAAGAGGTAACAATTAGTCACAAATTATGCAAGAAAATTGTATTCAATACTCTAAAGAAACATATGTTTTGGATATTTGTTAGAATTGCCTCTCTGAGGCAATTCTAACAAATATCCAAAACATATGTTCTATGAGGAAATAAGAACAAAATAAGAACTTTCTTTCAAATCAATCTGCTCATTAAATATTCTGTACAACAGCAAATTCATTTTAATGGCAACTTCTCTGGGAACAAATGCTGTCATTGTAACCAGGGTTCACTGTATTTTGATATCTGGATACTGCTCTGATCTGGAGCTACAATGTATGCTGAATAGCACAGTGTAAGCTTCTGCAAAAGGGTTCATAAAAAGATCAGTAGGATAAGATAGGTCACATGGTCTTGTGGTTCATTCAACAAGACCTGTTGTATAAGAGAATAACTTGACTGAACTGCTCTTGTCCATATGAAAATACGGTAAATGTCCTAAAATATCGAACACTTTATTTGATACTTTTTGGGCCTAAATTTTGCTTTTTATACACTTGATTCTTAAAATAATTAGTTGAATGGCAGTGTAGACCCTCATCAGACTGCTCCTTCAGAAGCAGTCTGATCTGGGTCTGCACTGTTTGCATATGCCATTTTGTCAGACACTTTGGGTGTAAGAAATTTTAGAACATTTACCGTAATTCTTCTTAAGCCTGTGATCTTCATATCATGGTCACTGCAGATCTTTGGACATAAATCCTAGTATCAACAAACTCCATCCAGGCATTCAGGATATATAGATCTTTAAAACTTTAAGGAAATTTGTGACATGACTGCAACTCTGTAGAATCACTTTGCCCAACGAGAGCAAATTCTTTCCTTTTATAGAAGACCCTTTTGCAGAAAGGGCTTGTTGTGCAGGAAAGCATATAGAAAGTCACAAAAGTTGTCTTCCTTGTAAAAATGATGTTTAAACAACAAAGTGTGTCTACGGTAGTCCTTTGAAAATATTTTCATACTGTACTGTATGCTTATTACAGTAAATATGGTAGTTACAACTTGATAGTCTTACCATCTGAATGTACACCAACAATCAATTTGTCACCCATTCTTTTTCCCTGAAATAAATGATAAAATAACTAACTTTGAATTGAAAAAAAAATAAATGATTAGTACACATTTATTAACCTTGGTACTGCTGAATGTAAATGTACCATGCCTTTGCAAATAGTGTAGATCTAGATTAGTCAGCTTCTGAAGAGGCCTACAGACCTGGATCTGCACTGTTTGTCATTCAGTATGTAAATTTGTATGAACAACCTGAATCAAGCAATCTGATTGGTTGACAATTAGAAGTACCCGGTAAGTGTGGTATCTTAATTTTTTTCAACATGACATTTTTTTCAGCATGACAATAATTAAGACTATTTAACTCCTGAAGCATCTCTAGAATACTTCAGGACACTAGATTAACACAGCACTCAGAAGAACAATTTTTTCTACATTTGTCCAAGTAAATGAACTCTGTGACCTCATTAGAACTGCCATACTACAGTACACCAAAACCTCTTTATAACACTACTGCTGGAATTTAAAGCGAAAACCATGTTAATCAAACAACTGTGTTTTATCCAAACAAAAATGTATAGCTCATATAGAAAAATGACTATAAATGGTCATTTTTCTATACATAAGCTACACATTTTTATTTGGATACAACACTTTTGGGGTCCACCTTTAAACCATCTTATATCTGTTTTGTTTGTTTGTGTTGAGGTTTTACAGCCCAGTCAACCCAATGGGGTCATGTCGAGCATGGTCAGTTTATCTTACTACACTTTTACTGGGTAGGGTTAGTCCTCTAAGGGGTCAGCCAGTATTGTGCACATTCTTTCACCAGAAACTGACATTTGCTCTTCTTGAATCAGCAGAAGGGAGAAAATGATGGTAGAAAATAAATATTATATCTGAACTGTCTTATAATGACCATTCTTATAAACAGGTTCCAGTGTATTTGGATGGACAGGCCTGAGAAAACAGTGTAGCATCTTGTCTTGCTGAATAAATTAAGATGACACACCATTCTAATTTCCAGCCAATCAGATCACTTGATCCGGGTTTCTGTGTACTGCCTTCTGACAAAAGCTGGCTTTTATAGTGATGCGGCAGTGTTGGCCTGTCAAGCAGTCTGTCCAGGTTTGATCCCAGGCAGGGGCAATGGTGATTAGATTTTTTTCACCTGTTTGTTTGTTTGATTTGGGCTTAACGTCGCTTTCAACCTTTTTCAGTCATATCGCGACGGTGTCTGGATGTGGCAGGGAGCTCAATGCTCACTTTTAGAGTGCTGCCTCACTGAAATATCACGCCCCAGACACTTTGACATGATATTCCACCCAGTCACATTATACTGACACTGAGCTGACCAGTTCTAGCTCTACTTTCTTAATGCTGAGCGCCAAGCGAAAGAGCAGCTAGTACCATTTTTAAAGTCTTTGGTATGACCCGGCCGGGGATCGAACCCGCAACCTCCCGGTCACAAAGCGGACGCTCTACCACTGAGCCACTGTGCTGGTGTTTTTTCACCTGTTACAATGTCAATAATTTTTTGTTGAAAAAAGCATCTTGTCTGGAGCTACGAAAATAAAGAGTGAAGGGTGACCAAATATTCAGGGTATGGTAATAAAAATCTGCAAAGGTTTACTAAAAAAGACGTTTCTCTTTGTCTCCGAACTCAAAAGTACATGCATATTTCAGAATTAGTAAAAGTATGCATATTAACCCTTGTCCTGCTGAATGAATTAACCCATTGTACACTGAATAGACTCACCCAAACCATATATATATTGAGTCCAATACCAATTTTAGGTATGTCTGGCTATGAGATTTACATATTCCTAGAGAAAAATGGCTAAACTATTTGCAAACAGTGGAGACCCTAATCAGATGCCGCATTCTGCGGCATCTAATCTGGGTCTGCACTGTTTGCCAATTACCCTTTTATGGGTCTCCCGACTACAATGGGTTAAGAGGCTTCGCCCATTTCTAATTTTTAGCCGATCAGATTACTTGATCCAGATTGTTGATATAAATTCACATACTTAATGGCAAACAGTGAAGATCCAGATCAGTTGGCAGAAGCCAACTGATCTGAATCTATACTGTTTGCAAAGGCAGGACATATCTGGGTTCAGCAGGATTAGGGTTTTATACTCTTATGATTTTATTATCAACCTAGCAAATATATTGTGGAATATACAGGTATTTAGCTACACTGATACAATGGGTAACACTGTACTTTCAAATCTTCTCTTTAGAAGAATGGATACGCATTCAGGGAAGGTAATGCTTGTCAAAATTGTGTGCATCCCTTCTATATTGGGGTCCAGTCTAAAATGAAAGAATTTTGTTCCCCCATAGGAGCAATTTTTTTTCCCTTTTAGTGTAGACCCTTTTTTTATAAAGGCAGTGTTGGAAGCAAACTGGATGATGATGATGACGATGAGTTTGGTGTTTTATGTCCCTTTCAACATTATTCAAGCCATATCGAGACAATGGAAGGGTGATAATGAAAGGCTCTGTACAATAAAACTACATATTGGTCATGAGCTAAATTCTGGCTCCGGTGGGATTCAAACCCTGGACATTTTGAACTGAAGACGTGAACACTAACCACTTGGCAACCCGAATGCTTCTAAAGCCATAAAGCCAACAGGAAGAGGAAGTTGTCTCCTTTATAAAAAATCACAGAAATTCTCCCAAGTGTATCCAGTCCCCCTTAAACCATAGTTGCAAGGAAAACGGCAACTCACTGAATATGCACAGCTTTCCAAGTATCACACTTTTACGGACAGGACTCAAAGATACATAAGATGTCTACTAAGGCTGAATACTCTGTCTACATCTTGCTCTAGGCCATACATAAAGCATGACGCGCAAACACACATTTCCAAAAATCTAAAATATCTGACTAAAAACAAACACTGCATACAATGTATCCCTCTAGTCTATGCTGGAGCACTGCAGTCTATTTCAGAGCTAGATCCAAGAACAGGACCTTGAGAAGTTGAGAAATACAAATCTTAAACCACAACTGTTTTATAATTTTATCATGTGATCAAAGTGAGAGCTTACCTGCCTCAAAGCATTTGCATGACCAAAGTGTACAATATCAAAACTGAAAAAGAATAAAAAAAACAAATTTTATAAACCAGTGTTGAAACAAGATCTTCAAAAGAGCAATAAAACTTTTCCTGGTATTGAAAAGATATGTATACTGTTCAGAATATGTTTTGTTGTGATTTGTAATTCTATATACAAAGCTCTAGAAAGGGCATTTTTGTCAACAACAACAACAAAAAAAATATTTTACTTGTTTGTCTATGAAAATGTACACTAGAGTACATGTCCTATTTGCACTTACCTAGGCTAAATAACAAAAAGTATGTGTGTTTAGGGTAATGTGTTAGAAAACAATATGTAGGGTAGGCAGGACTCCATTTTTTTTTTTTTTTTTTTTTTTTACATGTAATGTAGAATTATGCTATAATATTACAAAATATATTTGGAAGTAGCACCATAATTCACATAAAATGTTACCAAGTCTGTTTGACTACGCTTTGATGTGTCTAAAAGTACTGATAGAATGGCAAACAGTGTAGACCCAGATCAAACTGCTAGCAGTTTGATCTGGGTCTACACTGTTTGCCAAGACCTACTTACTGGAATATTTTGCAGAAATATTTTATCCAAGTAAAATTTGAAACAAGAGGCCCACTGGCCACGGTTCGCTCACCTGAGTGACATAGCCACTGCAGACATGCAGATGTTATGCAACATTTTTCCAATCCTATCATCGCAACTAATGAAAATATCATCATTTGAGCAGTTCTTAGTTTTGAAGAATATATGGGCCTGACAGTCAATGGAGCATGATCATTTGAATAAACTATCAATCACATTTCAACAGAAGGATCAATGTGAAATTTGGTGGAAATTGGCTAAGTGGTTTCTGAAGAATCATGATTTTATACATGTAAACAGCACAGTGGCAGGGAAATATTATAAATATAAACCAGATGATGGCCATCTTAGATTTCCAATTAGAACAATTTTAACTACTGTTGATCTACAAGTCACTTCGATACTTTCAATATAAATGTATATGACCCACACAAATAGGGAAGCAAATTTGACCTTGGAGGCAAAAAGGTCAAATGTCAACACAGAACCATCATTTGAGCAATTTTGGTAGATCTCCTGTCCCCAGTAATTTGTGCAAAGATTAGGACCCAGGGCTTATTTGGTTATGGAGAAGATTTTTAAAGGTTTTTACCATATATGGGCATGGCAGCCATTTTGATCAATGGACCATACCCATTTTAGCAATCTTTCATTCTCCTGCCCACGAAGGCTTCGCATGAAATTTGAGCAACACTGGCCCGGAGGCTTCAGAGGAAAAGCCATTTGAAATTATCAACATTTTTTCCATACAAATGTATGGGGCCCATACAAATGCATACAGAAGCAAACTTGACCTCGCTGTAAAAAGGTTAAATGTCAATGTATGACAATTATTTTAGCAACTTTGGTAGACCGCCCGTTCCAGATGATATATGCAAAGATTCAGCCACAAGCCATCCTCGGTTTCGGAGAATAAGATTTTTAAATGTTTTTTCCCATGCAGATGCATAAGGAAGCAAACTTGACCTTGCCGTAAAAAGGTCAAATGTCAATGTATGACCATTATTTTAGCAACTTTGGTAGACCCCCTGTCCCCAATGATTTATGCAAACATTCAGCCCCAAAGCATCCTCGGTTCTAGAGAAGAAGATTTATAAAGGTTTTTACCATATATGGGCATGGCGCCCATCTTGGTCAACGAACCGTGACCATTTTAGCAATCTTTTGTTCCCCCTACCTAAGGAGGCTCCATATCAAATTTGAGCAAAATTGGCCCAGAGGTTCCAGAGGAGAAGTTGTTTGAAATTCTGAACATTTTTCCCATACAAATGCATAAGGAAGCAAAATTGACCTTAACGTAAAAAGGTCAAATGTCAATGTACGACCATTATTTTAGCAATTTTGGTAGCCCTCCTGTTCCCGAAGATATATGCAAAGATTCAGCCAAAAGGCATGCTCGGTTTTGGAGAAGAAGATTTTAAACGTTTTTCCCATACAAATGCATAGGGAAGCAAACTTGACCTTGCCGTAAAAAGGTCAAACGTCAACGTACGACAATTCTTTTAGCAATGTTGGTAGACCTCCCGTCCCCGATGATTCCTGCAAAGGTTCAGCCCCAAGGCATTCTCGGTTCTGGAGGAGAAGGTTTTTAAAGGTTTTTACCATATATGGGAGTGACGGCCATCTTGGTCAACGGACCGCGACCATTTTAGCAATTTTTTGTTCCCCCACCCTAAGGAGGCTCCATATGAAATTTGAGCAAAATTGGCCCAGAGGCTCCAGAGGAGAAGTTGTTTGAAATTCTGAACATTTTTCCCATACAAATGCATAAGGAAGCAAAATTGACCTTACCGTAAAAAGGTCAAATGTCAATGTACGACCATTATTTTAGCAATTTTGGTAGCTCTCCTGTTCCCAAAGATATATGCAAAGATTCAGCCATAAGGCATACTCGTTTTTGGAGAAGAAGATTTTTAAAGGTTTTTCCCATACAAATGCATAGGGAAGCAAACTTGACCTTGCCGTAAAAAGGTCAAACGTCAACGTACGACAATTCTTTTAGCAATTTTGGTAGACCTCCCATCCCCGATGATTCCTGCAAAGGTTCAGCCCCAAGGCATTCTCGGTTCTGGAGGAGAAGATTTTTAAAGGTTTTTACCATATATGGGCGTAGCAGTCATCTTGGTCAATGGACTGCGACCATTTTAGCAATTTTTCGTTCCCCCACACCCTAAGGAGGCTCCATATGAAATTTGAGCAAAATTGGCTCAGTGGTTTCAGAGGAGAAGTCGTTTGAAAATGTTAACGGACGGACGCACGGACACACGAAAAGTGATCACAATAGCTCATCCTGAGCTAAAAACTGCTCGGTTTCACCAGGAAAATTAGGTAGGGTAGGGTTACCCTAAACACAAATATTTTTTTATTTGGCCTTATTACTGATTTTCCCTAAAGAGAGGAGTGCAGTGTTTTTGCACCATTTAGCACATAAAATGTAAAACTGTCCTACTTAAGCTTCAATAGAACAATGTCCCAAGAAATTAGTATGTGTTTCTTCATGTTTTTATCATTTGTCTCTGGTTTTTATGTTACTGTCCCACAAATGTTTGAGAACATGCTATAACTTTTTGGTTTACCAAATATTTTATAACATATCCTCAAAAACTTACGGGTAGGTCTGTTATTATAATAAATGTAACTTTACAACTCAGCAATAAAACTTTTTTTATGCAGGTAGGGTCGTGCCAAGAATTTTCATCTAGGTCTACACTGTTTGCTCAGGCCTGTCTGATCGAATACATACAATAAAGTATAACATATGGCAAGAATCATGCTCAGACAGGTAAAATTATGACCAAATCTTCAGTGATTACTAATAGATTATCGATCACAATGGCAGGACTGATAATCAATTATCTTTTCAGATCTGATTAGCCAGCCTTAGCCATCACCCTGCCACCCAGTCATACATATTGTTCAGCATCAACTGAAAGTTTCAATCGCTTCCTACAGCACACATTCCTACCATTTTTTGTGGGATCTCAGGATTTTGGAGGTGTCAGCCTTCTGTTTAGAAAACTAAATACTTAAGTACCGAATTAAGTAGAAGGCTTGACTTGCTTTTTGGTAATAGCAGGATGACAAACTTACTGTAATAACCCTAAATACTGGGACTAAATGCGGCATCTGATCAGGTCTACAGTGTTTGCCACTAAGCCATCAATGTTTTAGACATATCAACAGGTAATGGAATGAACTCTTTCAAATTTTAGGAGAAGTATGGTAAGTAGTTAAGGTGTCCCAATATTTACGGTAAATACAGTAGACATAGCTGAATAGGCAGAGTAGTAGTTCTAACTAAACTTCTTCTGTGATGAAGCCGCCATGTTGACAATAAATAACAGTTGATTGACTGAAACAACAAGCAACTGGTCTTCTTAATCAATGAAAACTGTAGCTACACAGAACTTAGGCTGACGAGCAGCAAAGAGATTCACACCAAATGCCATTTCCATAGGCAGTGAAATATTTATGTGCTGGAAAATCACATCTAAGAGAGAACTGCCAACTATTCAAATATAACCATGTCCCCAGCTGGAGAGCTGTGCAGCTAGAGCAGTCTTGAGCTATTCTTACTACAGACTGAGCTATTCTTGATTTGAGAAACAGAAGAAATAAAAACATTCCCCCTCTACCCTTACCTGCTACAAGGATAGCAGGCCTTGCCCAACTGTAAGCCATCAGTTGGATGCTGTGGTGACGTAAGATACACAACACCTTTGCCACACCCAACCACTGTCCTTGTAACAGGTAAGTTTTCATTTCTTTTGTTTCTTCATTTTCATTCCTGTTCCTCTCTCTTCCCTGTCCCTCTCTTTAATTTCATCTACTATCTCTTTTCTCCCTTTTTCTGAGAGACAACACAAAATGACCACAAGGATTATTAAAAAAATCCAGTTTACTAAAGAAATTGCATAGGTCGTAACCATTTTTGGCCGTAAAATTAATTTTACAGCAAATATCTGAAAACAAAGTGCAGAAACAGAATAAGCAAATGGTTCCTGATAAGATATGGTCACTCATAACAAAACATTTTCATTTAGAATAAAACACCATGCAACAAACCTCTTCCCAAAGGATGTTGAAAGGACAGAAACTAGTAATGCTTCATGCACAGTGCTTTAAGGATAATCTGCCGGCTGACCAAACATGGCGGCGGAATTTGCCACCTCTACACATCATCATAAAATATCAACAAAAATCACAAGTTTATGAAATGGGTGTCTCACAAACTGAATTGATAACTTAAATGTCAGGGTATATCAAGTGGTTATTAATTGATAAAAATGCATTTTATAAGTATGAAAAAACTTACGTTCTAACTTGCATAAATTTGAGACAAAACATTTCCTTTTTCTTTTCCATAAATACATAAAATACTAATGTCATTTGTTTTACAATGTTCCATCTAGGGTAGCCGGAAAATAAAACATCAAAATTCATTTAAATAATGGCACACTTTGGCTACCAAAAAGGCTACTCAAACAGCTCTAAACAATGTACATTGACCGTCCATATATAATGTACCTAGCTGTCCCCTTGCACATACAGATATAATATAAACCGGTATCCAGTCCGTTATATACATGAATGGACAAGATTTTAGTTTTGTGTATCAGTTTGGGTATCTACGGACAAAGACATATTGTGTTTTTATTTGAAAGTTTTTGGATATTTTGATTTCCGGCTGCTCTAGACGGAACATTGTAAAACAAACTGAGGTTAGTATTTTATGAGTTCCAGGGTTCTCACTAGGATTTTGAAAATTGGAGTAAAATGCTGTCCTCCTGAAAAAGTTGGAGTTTTACCATACTTATCTATTGAGACTTTCCAAAAAGTTGGAGTCAGAAATGAAAAGTTGGAGTAACTTACACCAAATCTGGAGTTAATGTGATCTCTGACTGTTCATGAAAAAAGAAAAGGGAGCTTTTTTGTCCCGAATTTGCACGTTAGAAGGTTGTTTTTTTCATAAAATGCAATTTTACCTCTTGATAACCATTTGATATGCCTTGACATTTCAGTTATCAGTGGAATTTGTGAGACACGCATTTCATTTGTTAATTTTGTTAATATTCTATGATGACGTGTAGAGGTGGCAAATTCCACCGCCATGTTTGGTCAGCCGTCAGATTATCCTTAAACATGATGAAACAATTCATCAAATCTAAGCACAGATTTAATACTATCAAGACAAAGTTGCTCCCTGGCGGTACATCCTTCAAAAATCGGCTCCCTATGAGTTATGGTCGAATATGGTCAACAGCAGTAATGGCAGAAAGAAAAAGAAAGAAAGAATGAACTTGGCAGTTTTGTAAATATTATCAATATTCTGTGGTCCACTGTGGGCGGGGTAACCCAACTGTCAAATAGCCACGTTTACAGTTCAAATATTGGAAAATTAAAACATGGAACCATTCCTTGTTGCATTTATATGTTATAAGACACAAATACTCCTGTCATTTACCATCCGTCCATCCATACACGTATCTCTTTGCCTCCATTTGCACCGTTTTTTTCGTTTACAGACGAACTATTTGACCTGTCAGTTGCCATCTTGGTTAGTTTGTGGTAAAGCCCGATACCAAACGGTACCGAACAAAGCTGAATAGAATAGAATATTGGAGAACACCTCCCTCCCCGGCTAAAAACATAGATTGTAGATACTCGTTAGAACCGCCTCGGCGAGGCGGTTCTAACGAGTACCCACAATCTATGTTTGAACAGGAATATGAAAAATATCAGTATTTTTATCTGAAAACTTTCAGTTTTTTGGTGGTGAAATTTTCAATATATTTGAATAGGCGTGTTTTCGTAATGAAAAACAATAGCACTATACAGTACAACGGAAGTGCAAATGTGAGATGATTACCATACATAATGTACAATTAAGTGAATAGAAATGGGAAGATCATTTGTGGAACAAATACATGCATTCATGGTAGAAACAGACACAACAGCTTAGAGAGAGAGAGAGAGAGAGATGGAGGGAGAGAACACAGTAATAAAAGAGTAGCATATAACATTATTTTTGGCGGTGGCGGTTTATATTATATAAACCCCTATAAAATGTATAACTATTGCTATCAATTATATAATAAAAAAATATAATATCAATGTTTTATCCACTGAGTATAGTTTTTTCACAAAACTTTCTAATGAAGCGAGCTCTTAATACTAATAGGAATGCTGTTCCACACACTACACCTGAAAACGAGAGACTTACTTTGAATGAGTTGCATTTAGCTTGTGGTAATTCTTCCTAGACACTGATCTTAAATTTGACACAGTACTATCAAGGTTTCCATCTCTCATTTGGAAAAGCTCTTACAAGTAAGCGGGAACTTTATATATATTTTTTTGCTTTATTTAGGAAGACAATTTGATCAAAAGACATGATAGTGGTGAACGAGTGCAAACTGCAATCTGTGCAGGAAATGTTGCAAGAAGATCGGCGGAGGACCGTGAGGGAATTTGTGACTCGCTTCAGTTAATAAAAGCACCACAAGCATAATACCCCGCCACAGCAATTATTTGTTTATGTATTAAAGTTTTCGTTGCGAAGATGTCGGGAAAGAAAATGACGGAGGGACAGATAACAATCCTAAAGCAGATCTTGATAATATCAATGGACAGATAACAATCCTAAAGCAGATCTTGATAATATCAATGCATATAGCAAGTTTGGTTAAAAGGCCTTGTTATTTACTCAAGTTATCACCCAGAAATGAAAATATGGACGTGTCTCGGGCAGATAACTCCGTAAAAAATTGACAAAATTTGCCCATTAGCAATTCTAAATCTGATCACCTTACTGTCAATGCATATAGCAAGTTTGGTGAAAGCCCTTGTTATTTACTCAAGTTATAGTCCGGAAACGAAAATATGGGCGTGTCACGGGCAGATAACTCCGTCAAATATTGACGAAATTTGCCCATTAGCAATCCCAAACCAGATCTCCTCAATATCAATGCACATACCAAGTTTGGTGAAAATGCATTGATGTTTACTCTAGTTATCATCCGGAAACGAAAATATGGGCGTGTCTCGGGCAGATAACTCCGTAAAAATGTGACCAAATTTGCCCATTAGCAATCCAAAAACCAGATCTCCTTAATGTCAATGCATATAGCAAGTTTGGTGAAAATCCCTTGTTATTTACTCAAGTTATAGTCCGGAAACGAAAATATGGGCGTGTCTCGGGCAGATACCTCTGTCAAAAATTGACGAAATTTGCCCATTAGCAATCCCAAACCAGATCTCTACAATATCAATGCACATTCCAAGTTTGGTGAAAATCCATTGATGTTTACTCAAGTTATCATCCGGAAACGAAAATATGGGCGTGTCTCGGGCAGATAACTCCGTCAAAAGATGACGAAATTTGCCCATTAGCAAATCCAAACCAGATCTCCACAATATCAATGCACATACCAAGTTTGGTGAAAATCCATTGATGTTTACTCAAGTTATCATCCGAAAGCGAAAAACGGACGGACAGACGTACGACGGACGGACGGACGGACAGACGGACGGACTCACGTGAAACCATAATACCCCACCACTATTGCTGTGCATACTATCATGAAAGAACATTTTAATTTATCAAAAGGAAGTGCCAGATGGGTTCCCAGACTACTCTCTACGGAGGAAAATGCTGCACGTGGGACGGCCTCTGATGTGTTCATCCGCAGATATGAACGAGAGGGAGACAAATTTCTTAACCAAATAATTACAACGTATGAAACCTTTATCAGCATATACACCAGAAACAAAATTTGAATCTGTGGTTTGGAAACACCCATATCCTCCTCCTCTGACCAAGACGAAAACATGATGATCAGCTAAACGGTTCATGTTCATTTTCTTTATGGACTCCCCATGGACTATTGCTTCAGCACGCTATACCTGAGGGATGATACTATCAGCAGGTAAGTTAAACAGGTCTAATTTCAATTTGTGCTATGTGCAATAAAATGATAATATAGTAGATGATAACAACACTTTATCATTATTATTGTTTGAATTAGATAAAGCAAACAAGTGTGTCTTGAAAGTTACAAACCAGGAATAACGTTTAAAGCGTATATTTGAATTTAACATACGCACTTTCAAGTGATACGGAGGGATTTAATGAACGCCATTCGCAAAAAAAAAAAAAAAAAAAGGACACGTTGATGGCGATTGACATCTTGGGATATGAGAGGATAAATCACATACCTTATAGCCCGCACCCAGCCCCGTTCTATTTTTCGGATTCCGAAGTTAAAGGGTGATCTGCGGGGTAATCACTGTGAAAATCTACAGGACGTTCGTATCGCAGTGAGATAACAGTGGCACGATATGATAAAGACCGGTATGGACATATTTTCAGGCAATGGGTTGAACGCCATCGTAAGTAGATAGGTCAAAATGGAAATTATTTTGGAAAAAAACAAAACAAAAAAAAAACTGTAAATGACTACGAAGTGCTCCGTGATGTGTTATCTGTATTTATTATAAGGTTTGTTGTATGCGTTTAATTCGTAGTATCGTAATGAAACTTTCAGGAATAGTTTATATTAGATTAAGCTGTCAACTAGTAAAGTATCGAATGTATCTGCTCAGTGGTTTGATTTATATGAATGCAGTCTAAAAAAAACAAAAAAAAACGTACAATTCGGAAGCTGAAATTGTACAAATATCTTGGCGTGGTATTGTTTTATAATGGTAATTTAGAATAGAAAAAAAAAAAAAAAAAAAAAAAAAAAAAAAAAACGCTGCAAATCATTTGTGTCAGAAAAGTTTGAAAGCAAGTGTTCTCTTAAATCTAGTTTTATACTTTGATGGGGGAACAGTTCAAAACTGAAACTTTTTGACATACGTCCCATATTAACTTATGGATCTGAAATTTGGATTTGGCCATTATAAAACGTTAGTTACTCTTCCCTTTGAAAAAATACATAACAAATTTTGTAAATTTCTACTTGGAGTTCATAAAAAAATTATCAAAATTTGCTTCCAGTCTTGAGTTAGGAAAGGAAAGAATACTTAATTTTATTAGCTGCCAAACATTGAAATTCAGTGAGTGTTTAAACAAGCTTTCAGCTGCACAGTTTCTTAAAGAAGTTTATGAAGTTGACAAATCCCTCCACCATGAAGGTTACAGAGGCGGGTATTCTTTTATCCAAAATTCTATGCATACACTGAATGTCAGTGAGACTAACTCGATTGCCGGGATGCATCACATAAGATTTCAAAGAAGTATTTTTCAGACATATATGAAGATGTAAATTTATTTAAACGTCAAATAAATGACAATAAGCTGCATACATACTCAAAAATATATGATAGTTTCCATTTGCAATCCTATTTATACTTTGGGCTCCCAAAATCGTTAACAAAATAACTTACAAAAAGTAGAATTAGTCCTTATGATTTATTAACTGAACGTGGCCGCTACTTCAGTCCAAGAATTCCACGTGAGCAGCGAATTTGTGTGCAGTGCAATCAGGTAGGAGATGAGGAACATTTTTTTTCCTATCGTGTAGTAAATATACAGGTTTGCGGATTAAATTGTTAAATGAACTACATTTTAAGATGCCAGTTCTGAAATTCAATACTAATGGATGTTTTAAATTATTTTATGAATTGATGAATCCAAGTAGTGCTGTGGATAAAAAAACTTATTTGCAAATTTATTCAGGAAGCACTGGAACTAAGGTAGTAGATTTAATGTTTGGTTTCTCATGTGTATTCTGTTTAATGTTTATATGATATATTTCATGTGAATGGAGAAGACCTTCTGTTGCCAACATTAATTCAGAGATATGATAAAAAATCATTTCATCTTTTATCCAGTTAAAAAACAAGAGACTTACTGAATTTTGCAGGCTGTCAAGTATCACATTTTATGATTGTATTAATACCATAAATCAATTTATTAAACCTGTCTTGGATAAAAAAAAAATGTCTTTTTTTTTCAGGAATATGGAGCCTTTAAACCCCCATCCGGTACTTTCGTGAGGTTTTGTTTCGTAAATGTGGCATTTCCTGGGTATCCCCATCTTGACGTCTTTTTGCAGTTTTGTATCCAGTTTCACGCCTGGTAGATCTATAACACATACGACTTAGCCTGCCAGAGACTGTTGTAACTAAGGCATTTGTGTCTGAGGTGTTTGTCAAGAGTATCGTTGTATCATCAGTGATTTAATTTGATTTACACATTTTCTGTGATGTTAGGTTCTGTGCGAGCCGAATACTTATTCAATATTTTTACAACATTTGAACCTGGGGTGAAGATTTAGTGCTAGTAAAATCGATTTACCCCTCCCTCTCCTTCAGTTTTAAATGCTGACTGTTTTAAGGCGGTGTTTCTGATGTTGTTCGATCTTCATGTGGCTGTGCGACTGCTTAACGCTTAGCACTCTGGGTAAAATTTTCAGCAGACGACATTTTGAAATATTTTTCTTATTTTTCCCAGAAAACAGGATTTGACATTTCATGCAAATTGTCTCCTAAACAGGATTTGACATTTCATGCAAATTGTCTCCTAAGGAGACAATTTGCATGAAATGTCAAATCCTGTTTTCTGGAAAAAATAAGAAAAATATCATCAGTTTGTCGTCTGCTGAAAATGCCCAGAGAGTGGTAAAGGTTAAGGTAGTTGTCCACGTGATTAGCATTAACAAATGTAATCAAATAGCACGTTTAACAAAAACCAGGTAACGTTTATTTATAGCCGCACTATTCTTGTCGCTGTGACGTCAGAATGCTATCTGTAAAACCTGGACGGGGGCATTTAGGGCATTGGCAAACAGTGCAGACCCAGATCAGACGCCGCAGAATGCGCCGTCTGATCAGGGTCTGCACTGTATGCTTAAATTACAGGAACTTAAGATTAAATGAAACTGTCTTCAAGTCCCTGATCAGGATCATTTTCCCTGCCTACCCTCCGAGAAAATCGACCCACCAGTGCTGTCAGTGCTTTGTTTCACTTTTGTTCTATTTATGGTCTTGTGGGTCATGTCTGACATTGTGATTCGTTGGCGATAAGAATATTAAAGCTGGTTGCTTTACTTTTCGTTGGGAAGTAACATGTGTGATGTACATCGTGCTTTGTTACTCTTCCCCACGATTTCATTGGTGGGCCATATGTACATCGACTGTGGTTCTTCCTGGACATATTTCTTCATTTTTTTCATCATCAATGTATATAGCCCTTGACATAGTGCTTCAAAGGTAAGTGAATTTATCAACTGCTTGCATTTTTTCACATTTCACTAATTCACTAATAATTTAGCATTACGAAAACACGCCCATTCAACTGAAAGTTTTCACTATGGTGGCATATTTCTGCCACGAGATAGCTAGGTAGCTATCACGATACTTTTAATAATTATCTAGATATTTCGAAGTTTCCTGAAAAGATTATCTTAATATTCTAAAGTTTCCTGGAAATATTCTCGAAAGTTTACAGTATTATCGCGATATTTCTTGCATTAGTGCACAGAGCTGCCATTTACCTTCTGTTACCTATAAATAGAACCGATATTGGAATACCTTTGTTGAAAATTCACCGAGGGTATTCACAGCGGCTTTTATGGGGTTTTTGGGATTACCGAAATCCAAGATTTACCGGAATCTACCGAAATCTAATATATATTACCGAAATCCAACTACATCATCAAGTTTACCATGATTTGTGTAAGTTTAAACATATAGATGTGTACTGTTAATTAATATATAAACAGATATATCCAAGTTTGGAAGAAAATTTTGGAATAACTACGACTTTATTTACGTTTCTATAATTTTCATAGACAGTTTAGCTTGTGACGGGTACATAGAAATACGGAACACAGCAGAGCATTTTTCATATTCATATTTCAGAATTTTTTTTTTTTTTTTTTTTTTTTTTTTTTGTCTACTGAAGACGATATCAGGCATGAACTGTCAAGATGTAAAGCATGAAATGTAAAAACCGTTGTCTGGAAATATTTCAAAATGTCACTTGCTGAATGTTGATAAAGCGCAAAGCAAAATTTGTAGCAGACGACTTTCATTTGGTTTAGATTTTCATAGCAAAAAAATCTTGACATTCCATGTGAATTCTTTTTGTTGGCAGAAGATTTCACATGAATGCCAATAAAAGTCAGAAAGACTTATTTTTCTATGAAAGATATTAAAAAGATTATTTTGAAATGTCGTCTGCTGCAGTCAGTTGTGATTACGTTTATTTATTAGCAGACGACATTCTGAAATATTTTTTTCTTTTTTTCCGCACAAAACAGGTGTTGACGTTACATTTAAATTTTCTTCAACAAGAGACAATTTGCATGAAATTTCAAATCCCCTTTCTGGGAAAAATAAGAAAGTAACAAATTGTCGTCTGTTAAATTAGCTATGGATAAGCTTGGACAAATCCATTTAATTTGTGTGGGAGAGTTTTTAGTTTCTACGCACATGAATGCCAATAAAAGTCAGAAAGACTTATTTTTCTATGAAAGATATTAAAAAGATTATTTTGAAATGTCGTCTGCTGCAGTCTGTTGTGATTACGTTTATTTATTAGCAGACGACATTCTGAAATATTTTTTCTTTTTTTCCGCACAAAACAGGTGTTATTTTGAAATGTCGTCTGCTGCAGTCAGTTGTGATTACGTTTATTTATTAGCAGACGACATTCTGAAATATTTTTTCTTTTTTTTCCGCACAAAACACGTGTTGACGTTACATTCAAATTTTCTTCAACAAGAGACAATTTGCATGAAATTTCAAATCCCCTTTCTGGGAAAAATAAGAAAGTAACAAATTGTCGTATGTTAAATTAGCTATGGATAAGCTTGGACAAATCCATTTAATTTGTGTGGGAGAGTTTTTAGTTTCTACGCAATTCAGCGCAAAAAAAAAAAAAAAAAAAAAAAAAAGATAAAAGGTATAGACCCTTATCAGACGCCGTGACCTGTGACTGCCGATCTTAGTCTACACGGGTTGACAAAGTACACTTTGTTGAATATATATATATATATATATTTTTGTTTCAGTTGGTGTAGGGTATGTAGGAAGCAAACCGTACAGAGCGTTCTATCGCATACATGAAGTACCCAAGGCAGACGAGTGAAAAAGTAATACATATGAACGCCTTCTGTTTTAATTACTAACTTAGAACCATGTCGTGAGAAAATGGTTCCTTTTGCATGTGCGGACAACGAAGGCCCAGATCAGCCTGCGCATCCCTGCAGCATATCAACGTAGTCTTACCAGGTTGTTGCTGTCTGTTCATATATTCTAATATAAATTAATACGTATATAGCGAAGAGTTTGAAAAAAAAAAAAAAAAAAAACAAAACCGCATAACAACGAAATGATACAGTAGATAAATAGAATAAAAACGTGAACAATAAAAATAATAATAAAGAATAAGTGAAGAAAAAAAAAACAGTATGTTTCCTATATAAATGTTCCATGACCAGGATTTGAACTCACGCCGAGAAGGTTGGACGTTCAGGCGGACACTAATTTTTGGCGTTATTATTTGTTTAAATTGATGTTTTATAAGGGGAGCTAATACGCTGGTTTATACTGAAATGAGACAACAGCACAATAATAAGCTCCATTCTAACACTGTAGTTGAATGTCATTTATTATTTATAAATAACGTTTTCATTAGTAGATTTCTTTTTAAGCGAAACAAAGCCGTTAATAACTGGACGCTGATATACCCTCATACAGCTTCAGAAGCACCATTTAAATTTAATATTTTATGTATATTTATTGTGCTCAGACCTACTGTCCTTTCGACATCTCTCGGAAAGACGTTTTTTGCTTGGCGTTTTATCTTAAATGAAAATATTTTGTTCTGATTGACTATATCTTATCAGAAACCATTTGTCTTTTCTGTTTCTGTGTTTTTATTCTCAAATATGTAGCCTAAAATTAAATTGATCGCCAAAAGTTGGTCTGACCTATGCAATTTCTATAGTAAAGTGATTTTTTGAAATTTTTGTCTTAGTAAATATTTTTTAACTTTTCTTTGCTGAATTTGAATTATTGATGTTTCACAACAATATTGTGAAAATTTCAGAAAAATTGAACAAGTAGAACTTGTTGAAAAACTGCTTCCAATTTATCTACCCTACAAATTTCTGCATAATTTTCATTCATTTTTACTACGGGAAAAAGGTAAAATATTGGATTTTTTAAAAAACCACTGACTAGAATAAAACTTTTTGCACATAGGTAATTACGACAAATGGTTTTGCATTAAATCATGACAAAAGTTTGCAAATTTACTTCTTCTGTTTAAAGCGCCGAGCAAAAAACGACTTTCTGAAAGATGTCGAAAGGACAGTAACCATTGTACTTAAATACATGTCGTGTCGTTTTACTCTGTCCAGACTTGTCTGGACGGTCAGCGAACGGGATCTGTATTCTCGTTCATCAAGCAAATTTCTCCGAGGGAGGATTCGCAAAATTAGTTCCCCTAGCACCCCATTTTTTTTTATTTTTTTAGTTTTAATTTTTGGTTTTACATGTTTTCTATTTTTTTTTTGAAACGGATGTTCATGGTGGGAATAGAAGAAATGCAATGGTGCCATTAAACGATTTCATATCTTCTAACTTAACTCTTTGAACAAGGTCCATTTTCTGTATAAGGGATGTCCGGTTACATTTTATTATTATCATGGTTTATAGAAATTTCTGAACTTAATGCAAACATTGTAGACACTGGTCAGAGGTCTCATTCTGCGACGTCTGATCTGGGTCTACACTGTTTACCAATGTCCATTTTATGGGATGCTTAGCTTAAATGGGTTAAACTAATCAAATTTCTTTCGTCAGAGCAAATCATTATGAAGTCAGTAAAGCTACAACACTCTTCTAGAAACCAATTCAAGTGCTTCTTATCCTATTTATATAAAACAAGCACAACGCACAATGTACTGATATACCCACAAGTCAGTTATTATCACGCTGCTACTCAATGCAACAGTTTATTACCGCACTTTGTACTATCCTCGGAGGATAAATTTGACAGTGACGTCACTCATTGTTTATAATGTTAGACCAAGTCCAATTTAATAAAAAGGTAAACGCCACCCTAATAGCCAACTTCAATAATATTATAAAAAATAGGTAACAGTAAATCTGCAGTATCTCAGTGGTAGTTTTCCAAAGATAGCAGCGCGAACATTGTGAGTTCGAATCTTAGTGTTTCGTTATCTTTTTTATTTTATACATTTTTAAGGTTACATTTGAAAGAAAAAACACGTTAAGGGAGAAAAATGTATTTTGCAGTTATCAATTATGAAACAAATTTTTAGGTGTAGCGACATTTTAATTTTCTATTTTGCATATGTTTAAAGTTAAATAAGGAAGAAAACCGATAAGTCAGTTAAACTTTAGTTTGAATGATTACCACGTGCTGAAATTCCGTGCAAATGCATATGGCGACAAGAACGCTAGAAGCATGTCATTTGTGTAAAAATGTCAACACTGTCATAATAATGTCTAATAAAATCTCTTATATAATATGTAACAAACAAGAATCAACAAAAGCGAAGTAAAAGTAATTGAAAAAAACAGGTGCTGCTAGGCTCTCGTGTACTAATCAATCATATCCGCTATACCAACTGCGCTGTTGCATCACTATCCCAGCCCACACTTATAGCTATATAAGATTGTATATACATAAAGTTATTTGTAACGGTTTCCCGATAATTCACCTACTTTACCCAGGTAGAGTGGTAGCTGCCGTTACGTCACTGTCAAATTATCCTTCTTCTCGATATGATATCTCCGTTTTTTTCAGTGCTTTTATAAGGCACAAGACAATGTTACCAGTGTGGTAACAGTTAAGCCCGCATCTCTGCACACACTAACCAGATATTCATTTGTTGCAGATTTTATTATTGCAAACGCTGATATTTCCGTTTATGTATAGTTTGCCTTGGCAAGAGTTTCCTCCGTGCTTTGTCAACAGTTTCAACTCCCAATGAACACACACATAAATGAGTCACGCATGTTTTTATACAAAGCGAACGAACATTCTAGCAGAAAGTATGTATCTGTGTAAGTAGCGTCTTGCAGCTACAGAATATGTGGATGGATTTTTAAAACAAATGTTTTAATAAAAAATAGTGGGTCTATATCTTAGAGTAGACAGTGCGAGAAGATCGTGCAGATCGTGGCTCCCAGTTTAAATACATGTTGCCGTGTTTACAGACATATAGACTATGCAATGTAGAGTATAAAAACAATTGACTCCTCCGTCAGAAGGCTATAACCACGCCCATGAGTAAATCCTTAGACAAACAATATCGTGATACCTGTATTTATCAATGAAAAAGTACATAGGTAATATTGTTTGTCTAAGCAATAACATTAACCATTAACTGGTAAGCTATTTTGGTTGGTCAGATTTTGGTGTCCTTTACTGGTCAGGTGATTTCACGGAGGACTCAGTTGTTCTTGATTTCCATTTGACATGTTATAGACGTGTAAAAGATTCGTGTCAGCATGACAAAATGGTACAGAGGAGGGGCGGTAAAGTGTGAACCGATTCCCGACTCCCAAGAACCAAGCATAATACCTACTCCATCCCCAACATAGGAGGAAATAGAAAATAGCCTGAAAATAGAAAATACTAAAGCAGGAGACGTATAAGCGCCTTAAATTGCAATGACTTCATTTGTCCCTTGTCGTGATAAAATGGACCTTTCCGGAAACGAGTCCAAATCTGCCTTCGCATCCCCGAAGCGATTCCAATTTGTTCAATCATGACCTTCATTGTCCTTCCACATATTTTATGTAAATTGTCCGATGATTCTGTAATAGGACAAAAACACATGATTGGACTGTATAGGGGCGGATCCAGAATTGTTTGTGAGGGGTTCGATTTGATGAAATTACCGTACTTATCCTACGTATTCGAAAGGACACGCCTGAACAAACAGTGTAGACCCAAATCCGCAGGGTCTACGCTGTTTGTCACTTATCCAGCAATTTTACATACAATCATACTTGCAGGTTATAAAATGGACTTCTTGAAGAGAAGTATAGGGTAAAAAGTAAGGGCTGTGGATACTTAAGGTAAATACGGTATCCCAAATTTATCCAAAACTTACCATGAAATTGAACTGTTGAGTCGAAACGGGGGTGGGGGCTAAACTGAAGCCCCCGAACCACTTCTGAATTCATCCATGACTATACATATCCGCGGACTCACTACAATTTTCAAAGGTTTATATTATCTTCCCATTTACAGCAAAGACATATCCGAGACATGTCATAGGATAGGAAAAAGCGTCTGCAGAACAAATGCAAAAGAATTATTGCTGAGTGTCAAAAGGATGAGAAAAAAATCAAACAACAAAAACAGAACAGGCACAGAAAAAAAAATACACGAAAAATCTACAACACCCAGTAGTGTAAGGCGTTCACCAATCCAGGTACTAACCGGGTTGGCATTGCTTAACTTTACTGAAAAGACGAGAACTCTTTGTTTCCACCCGATATAGACAGACATGTAGAAGTTTACAAAATAGCAGTTTATAAAATTGACTACATGTATTGACTGCCGTCATGAGGAGCTACCGTGCTTTTTTCGCATTATTACCCCTCTGAATTATTGTTGTAATTAAATTTGAAACACATCCCTACATTAATTGAACATTTGATTTATTTAACGTACTAACGAGAGAAACAGAATGCAGGTTTGAACTAGGTCTGCAGATACTAGACTGAAATGGTTCGTCATGGTTGAAACACTAATTCGTATATATTATTTTTTCACAATGCACAACGTTTAATGTCTTTGGTTGATTTCCCTCGATTGCATTTGAATGCGAATGCTGTTTTGGATCTTTGCCATCTGCATGCAAAGTGTTTGCTTCCCTCTTTGGTTGCACTCCGGCGCGTCGGGCCTCAGACTCTATGACGGCTCCGGCCTAAAGACTTTTAAGTAAGTCGGCTGGTGCCTGATGAGTCCAACTGTTGGTTTTCTTTCAGCATTTCAGTTATTTCTTGCTGTCGAGTCCTCATCGTTGTTTTATTACTGTATTCGTTTGATTTTTATGTTCTCGGAGATGTAGCACTGATGAGTTAGAAACTCTTCACGCGGACTGAACAAATATCTTGTGTATAACACGGCAGGACTAAGGGCGAGGGTTGTGGCAACGTAAAATTGATTAAAGCCCCACCAAGTAAGGTTTTTACTGACCGTTCCAAGGCGGTGCTTCTGCTGTGGTTTACTATTTCTGTCATTGTATGTCTTTGCATGTATGTCTTGCTGACTTTTTTTTATTTTTAATAGCCGTCTGGCCACTTGTTTGGGATAGAAACGGTCCTTTTGGCATTCTGTTTGTAGTTTGATTGTGGTGCTGTTGCTTTAAGTGCGTCTCTCTTTCCCTTTGGTGACTTGAACGGAAGCAGGTAAGCATATGCATGTATTACACAATGTTCTTCCGGTTCTAAGCCTACAATGTTTGAATGTTCGCATATGCGATAAGAATTACTTTACTATGCCCTTGTTCCTATGCCGGATGGACATTTACATCCAAACGGTTACCCACTGGGTTTGTGCAGATCACGCTTCGACTCTCTGATATGACGGAAAATGCGTTATACATGCATTTGCACTCCACAGAGTTTAGCTAATCTCTACGAACGTATGCTGGTAACAAAAGAAGATAACAGAAACAAAGAATACTTAAAAGTGCACGTTCAGTTCTGTGGCCGTTTCAGTGAACTACATGTGATCGCAACAGCAACAGATTCTTTTTCAACAATTCTGGTATGAATATATGAAATACTCCACCGCCTTCTAGTTGACGTTCGAAGAACAGTTTGCGTTTTATCGAGTCTGTCAAAATAACAAAATCCTAGCAGTACCTTAAGACATGCGTAAATGGGGTTCCGTATCTGCTCACACGAATGTCTATTTCATATGGAAATGTTTCGCTGGGGTATTCAATACAAGTATCCACTTTTTGTCAGAGAAGCTAAGAAGTCTCTAAGATGTCGGGTATTCATAGCCATCTTTGTAATCAGTGCTGGACGGAACCAGTCCACTACTGACGTCACATTTTTTTGGTACGGTGAGAAATAGCACACAGGAAATCAAAAGAGTTTCCTGCTTATTTGACTGGTTTGATTCTGAGAGAGTCTAAACTCTTTTGGTTTATCTGCGCTAGGGCAGACTGCGAGAGAAAACGACAAAGCACAATATCAGGAATGATTTTTTGAGGAACTACTTGTTCTCTCGAGATAACCCATGAAACCTTAGCGTGAGTGAGCCTGCGGTCGATGTGAAAACAAAAGTAAGTTGCCGAGTGATAATCTATTCGCTATGTTATCATAGTCTTCTGTGGTGGTGAAATGTATTGTAGCACGTGTGGGCTGGCTTCCAGAATATCCTATATTCTGTCAATTCAGAGGCTTATTATTCTAGCAACGGGGCTATAATGCTTGAAACGACTTACAGGAAAGTGTCATATCATTGGCTAGCTGACTCCAGCAGTGACTGGCATTAATGTGTTTACAAAATAAGGTAAGATTAAGAAATTGTTTCAAATTGTATTATCTTTACTGAGATATTATAACCGTTACCACTTTCTGTCCAAATTTAGAAGACATAATTTGATAAAACCGGGTTTGATATTTCATGCAAACTGTCTCCTAAGGAGAAGGAGACAGTTTGCATGAATTGTAAAACACTCTTTTCTGGAAAAAATAAGAAAAATATTTCAAATTGTCTTCTGCTGATTTTTTTTCTTTGACTGGGCAATTGGCATTTGTAATTATTATTTCTGTAAACATTTGTTGATGTAATGCAGAGGTGAAAGCTATTATCATACAGGTTTCTCTAATAGAACCAGATTGTATTTCTGATAAGCGCTCAGTGAGAAGCCAATCAGATGACAGGCAACCTGCGCACAGCATTTTGCATACCATATACTAGGGAGCTGATAGCCCCGTTTGTAGAATTATAAGCCTCTGGTCAAGTAAACACTCGAGGTGTGCTGCTGTACAGCCTGGTATGTAACGTTGCTGTTTGCCTACGTCTTTAAAAGTAACTGCTCGCACATATTGAGGCGGGCCACAGAAGATACAATGTTATGTCGTGTGGAAATAATGAAGACTAAGAGCAGCATCGTTTTATTACGTAGGTTCTCTTACCCATTTCAACTGCTAATAATGTGTGAGCTGATGTTATACATTGTATACTTTTCTCTCTGACCGTATTAAAATTCTCTTAGTGTCATAAGATGTATCGTATCTAACTATTATAAGTATGCACTAAATAAGTTTACTTCTACACTTTTGAAAGGAAATGCATAGTTGGCATGACACACGTTTTCTCATACAAATGACAGGACGACATTTGTCTCGAAAAAATACTTGCGGCGATGGAATTATGCTCACTGTATATATTTACGTTTCAACAGTCACTTACACACGGGCGCTCGCCAGATGGTATACATATAAACATGCGAATTTAAATCTCTAACACCCGAATACTAATAAAACATTTGATAGTTGAGCGAGTCTGCCAATTTTCGAAGATACAAATCCAATTTTTTTTATCATACATATACTATACTTTTGTTGGTGTAGGGTATGTAGGAAGCAAACCGTACAGAGCGTTCTATCGCATACATGAAATACCCAAGGCAGACGAGTGAAAAAGTAATACATTTGAACGCCTTCTGTTTTAATTACTAACTTAGAACCATGTCGTGAGAAAATGGTTCCTTTTGCATGTGCGAAGGCCCAGATCAGCCTGCACATCCCTGCAGCATATCAACGCAGTCTTACCAGGTTGTTGCTGTCTGTTCATGTATTCTAATATATTTAATACGTATATAACGAAAAGTCTAAACAAAACAAAAAAAACGCAAACAAGCGAAATGATACAGTAGATAAATAGAATAAAAACGTGAACAATAAAAATAATAATAAAGAATAAGTGAAGAAATATAAACACGATGATACCTATATAAATGTTCCATGACCAGGATTTGAACTCACGCCGATAAGGTTTGACCACCGCATTCAGTTCGATCAACTGTTCAATCAAGCGGACGTTCATAACCCCTCGGCTATCTTGGCCCACTAATCTTTGGCGTTATTATTTGTTTAAATAGTTGTTTTGTAAAGGGAGCTAATCCGCTGGTTTATACTGAAATGAGACCAACAGCACAATAATAAGCTCCATTCTAACACTGTAGTTGAATGTTATTTATTATTTATAAATAACGTTTTCATTAGTAGACGTCTTTTTAAGCGAAACAAGCCGTTAATAACTGGACGCGATATACTCTCATAGAGCTTCAGAAGCACCATTTAAATTTAATATTTTATGTATATTTATTGTGCTCAGACCTGACCGTTGTACTTAATACGTGTCGTGTCGTTTTACCCTGTCCAGACTTGTCTGGACGGTCAGTGAACGGGATCTGCATTCTCGTTCCTCAAGCGAATTACTCCGAGGGAGTATCCGCAAAATTAGTTCCTCTTCCCACCCCATTTTTTTTTTTTTTGTTTAGTTTTATTTTTGGCCGGGTTGGGGACTTTTACATGTTTTCTCTTTTTTTTTTATGTAACGGGTGTTCTGAGTGGGGGTAGAAGAAATGCAATGGTGGCATTAAACGATTTCATATCTTCTACCTTAACTCTTTGAACAAGGTCCATTTTCTATATACGGGATGTTCGGTTACATTTTATTATTATCATGGTTTATAGAGATTTCTGAATTTAATGCAAACATTGTAGTCACTGGTCAGAGGTCTCATTCTGCGGCGTCTGATCTGGGTCTACACTGTTTACCAATGTCCATGTTATGCGATGCTTAGCTTAAATGGATTAACTAATCTAATTTCTTAATCCATTTAATCCATTTAAGCTAAACATCGCATAACATGGACTTTGGTAAACAGTGTAGACCCAGATCAGACGCCGCAGAAATTTCTTGGGGGTGGTCGGGTGGTGCAAAGGTGCTGTGTATCTTACATCACTGGGGCGTCCAACTGATATTGGCTTACAGTTGGGCAAGGCCTGCTATCCTTTTAGTGGGTAAGGGTAGAGGGGGAATGTTTTTTTTTCTTCTGTTTCTTCACTTTCATTCCTGTTCCTCTTTCTTCCCTGTCCCTCTCTTTCATCTCCTCTACTCTCTCTTCTATCTCTTTTCTCCCTTTCTCTGGGAGACGACACAAAATGACCGTCAAGGGTTGACGTGTCGTTAAACCCCAACACAATAAAAAAAATCTAATTTCTTTCGTCAGAGCAAATCATTATGAAGTCAGTAAAGCTACAATACTATTCTAGAAACCAATTCAAGTGCTTGTTATCCTATTTATATAAAACAAGCATAATGCACAATGTACTGATATACCCACAAGTCAGTTATTATCACGCTGCTACTCAATGCAACAGTTTATTACCGCACTTTGTACTATCCTCGGAGGATAAATTTGACAGTGACGTCATTCATTGTTTATAATGTTAGACTAAGTCCAATTTAATAAAAAGGTAAACGCCACCCTAATAGCCAACTTCAATAAATATTATAAAAATCGGTAACAGTAAATCTGCAGTATCTCAGTGGTAGTTTTCCAAAGATAGCAGCGCGAACATTGTGAGTTCGAATGTTAGTGTTTCGTTATCTTTTTTATTTTATACATTTTTAAGGTTACATTTGAAAGAAAAACACGTTAAGGGAGAAAAATGTATTTTGCAGTTATCAATTATGAAACAAATTTTTCGGTGTAGCGACATTTTAATTTTCTATTTTGCATATGTTTAAAGTTAAATAAGGAAGAAAACCGATAAGTCTAGCTAAACTTTAGTTTGAATGATTACCACGTGCTGACAATCCGTGCAAATGCATATGGCGACAAGAACGCTAGAAGCATGTCATTTGTGTAAAAATGTCAACACTGCCATAATAATGTCTAATAAAATCTCTAATATAATATGTAACAAACAAGAATCAACAAAAGCGAAGTAAAAGTAATTGAAAAAACAGGTGCTGCTAGGCTCTCGTGTATTAAACAATCATATCCGCTATACCAACTGCGCTGTTGCATCATACTATCCCAGCCCACACTTATAGCTATATAAGATTGTATATACATAAAGTTATTTGTAACGGTTTCCCGATAATTCACCTACTTTACCCAGGTAGAGTGGTAGCTGCCGTTACGTCACTGTCAAATTATCCTTCTTCTCGATATGATATCTCCGTTTTTTTTCAGTGCTTTTATAAGGCACAAGACAATGTTACCAGTGTGGTAACAGTTAAGCCCGCATCTCTGCACACACTAACCAGATATTCATTTGTTGCAGATTTTATTATTGCAAACGCTGATATTTCCGTTTATGTATAGTTTGCCTTGGCAAGAGTTTCCCCCCGTGCTTTGTCAACAGTTTCAACTCCCAATGAACACACACATAAATGAGTCACGCATGTTTTTATACAAAGCGAAAGAACATTCTAGCAGAAAGTATGTATCTGTGTAAGTAGCGTCTTGCAGCTACAGAATATGTGGATGGATTTTTAAAACAAAATGATTTAATCAAAAATAGTGGGTCTATATCTTAGAGTAGACAGTGCGAGAAGATCGTGCAGATCGTGGCTCCCAGTTTAAATACATGTTGCCGTGTTTACAGACATATAAACTACGCAATGTAGAGTATAAAAACAATTGACTCCTCCGTCAGAAGGCTATAACCACGCCCATGAGTAAATCCTTAGACAAACAATATCGTGATGCCTGTATTTGTCAATAAAGACTGATTCGTACCTGTATTTATCAATGAAAAAGTACATAGGTAATATTGTTTGTCTAAGCAATAACATTAACCATTAACTGGTAAGCTATTTTGGTTGGTCAGATTTTGGTGTCATTTACTGGTCAGGTGATTTCACGGAGGACTCAATTGTTCTTGATTTCCATTTGACATGTTATAGACGTTTAAAAGATTCGTGTCAGCATGACAAAATGGTACAGAGGAGGGGCGGTAAAGTGTGAACCGATTCCCGACTCCCAAGAACCAAGCATAATACCTACTCCATCCCCAACATAGGAGGAAATAGAAAATAGCCTGAAAATAGAAAATACTAAAGCAGGAGACGTATAAGCGCCTTAAATTGCAATGACTTCATTTGTCCCTTGTCATGATAAAATGGACCTTTCCAGAAACGAGTCCAAATCTGCCTTCGCATCCCCGAAGCGATTCCAATTTGTTCAATCATGACCTTCATTGTCCTTCCACATATTTTATGTAAATTGTCCGATGATTCTGTAATAGGACAAAAACACATGATTGGACTGTATAGGGGCGGATCCAGAATTGTTTGTGAGGGGTTCGATTTGATGAAATTACCGTACTTATCCTACGTATTCGAAAGGACACGCCTGAACAAACAGTGTAGACCCAAATCAGCAGGGTCTACGCTGTTTGTCACTTATCCAGCAATTTTACATACAATCATACTTGCAGGTTATAAAATGGACTTCTTGAAGAGAAGTATAGGGTAAAAAGTAAGGGCTGTGGATACTTAAGGTAAATACGGTATCCCAAATTTATCCAAAACTTACCATGAAATTGAACTGTTGAGTCAAAACGGGGGTGGGGGCTAAACTGAAGCCCCCGAACCACTTCTGAATTCATCCATGACTATACATATCCGCGGACTCACTACAATTTTCAAAGGTTTATATTATCTTCCCATTTACAGCAAAGACATATCCAAGACATGACATAGGATAGGAAAAGGCGTCTGCAGAACAAATGCAAACAGAATTATTGCTGAGTGACAAAAGGATGAGAAAAAAATCAAACAACAAAAACAGAACAGGCACAGAAAAAAAAAATACACGAAAAATCTACAACGCCCAGTAGTGTAAGGCGTTCACCAATCCAGGTACTAACCGGGTTGGCATTGCTTAACTTTACTGAAAAGACGAGAACTCTTTGTTTCCACCCGATATAGACAGACATGTAGAAAATTACAAAATAGCAGTTTATAAAATTGACTACATGTATTTTACTGCCGTCATGAGGAGCTACCGTGCTTTTTTCGCATTATTACCCCTCTGAATTATTGTTGTAATTAAATTTGAAACACATCCCTACATTAATTGAACATTTGATTTATTTAACGTACTAACGAGAGAAACAGAATGCAGGTTTGAACTAGGTCTGCAGATACTAGACTGAAATGGTTCGTCATGGTTGAAACACTAATTCGTATATATTATTTTTTCACAATGCACAACGTTTAATGTCTTTGGTTGATTTCCCTCGATTGCATTTGAATGCGAATGCTGTTTTGGATCTTTGCCATCTGCATGCAAAGTGTTTGCTTCCCTCTTTGGTTGCACTCCGGCGCGTCGGGCCTCAGACTCTATGACGGCTCCGGCCTAAAGACTTTTAAGTAAGTCGGCTGGTGCCTGATGAGTCCAACTGTTGGTTTTCTTTCAGCAGTCCTCATCGTTGTTTTATTACTGTATTCGTTCGATTTTTATGTTCTCGGAGATGTAGCACTGATGAGTTAGAAACTCTTCACGCGGACTGAACAGATATCTTGTGTATAACACGGCAGGACTATGGGCGAGGGTTGTGGCCACGTAAAATCGATTAAAGCCCCACCAAGTAAGGTTTTTACTGACCGTTCCAAGGCGGTGCTTCTGCTGTGGTTTACTATTTCTGTCATTGTATGTCTTTGCATGTATGTCTTGCTGACTTTATTTTTATTTTTAATAGCCGTCTGGCCACTTGTTTGGGATAGAAACGGTCCTTTTGGTATTCTGTTTGTAGTTTGATTGTGGTTCTATTGCTTTAAGTGCGTCTCTCTTTCCCTTTGGTGTCTTGAACGGAAGCAGGTAAGCATATGCATGTATTACACAATGTTCTTCCGGTTCTAAGCCTACAATGTTTGAATGTTCGCATATGCGATAAGAATTACTTTACTATGCCCTTGTTCCTATGCCGGATGGACATTTACATCCAAACGGTTACCCACTGGGTTTGTGCAGATCACGCTTCGACTCTCTGATATGACGGAAAATGCGTTATACATGCATTTGCACTCCACAGAGTTTAGCTAATCTCTACGAACGTATGCTGGTAACAAAAGAAGATAACAGAAACAAAGAATACTTAAAAGTGCACGTTCAGTTCTGTGGCCGTTTCAGTGAACTACATGTGATCGCAACAGCAACAGATTCTTTTTCAACAATTCTGGTATGAATATATGAAATACTCCACCGCCTTCTAGTTGACGTTCGAAGAACAGTTTGCGTTTTATCGAGTCTGTCAAAATAACAAAATCCTAGCAGTACCTTAAGACATGCGTAAATGGGGTTCCGTATCTGCTCACACGAATGTCTATTTCATATGGAAATGTTTCGCTGGGGTATTCAATACAAGTATCCACTTTTTGTCAGAGAAGCTAAGAAGTCTCTAAGATGTCGGGTATTCATAGCCATCTTTGTAATCAGTGCTGGACGGAACCAGTCCACTACTGACGTCACATTTTTTTGGTACGGTGAGAAATAGCACACAGGAAATCAAAAGAGTTTCCTGCTTATTTGACTGGTTTGATTCTGAGAGAGTCTAAACTCTTTTGGTTTATCTGCGCTAGGGCAGACTGCGAGAGAAAACGACAAAGCACAATATCAGGAATGATTTTTTGAGGAACTACTTGTTCTCTCGAGATAACCCATGAAACCTTAGAGTGAGTGAGCCTGCGGTCGATGTGAAAACAAAAGTAAGTTGCCGAGTGATAATCTATTCGCTATGTTATCATAGTCTTCTGTGGTGGTGAAATGTATTGTAGCACGTGTGGGCTGGCTTCCAGAATATCCTATATTCTGTCAATTCAGAGGCTTATTATTCTAGCAACGGGGCTATAATGCTTGAAACGACTTACAGGAAAGTGTCATATCATTGGCTAGCTGACTCCAGCAGTGACTGGCATTAATGTGTTTACAAAATAAGGTAAGATTAAGAAATTGTTTCAAATTGTATTATCTTTACTGAGATATTATAACCGTTACCACTTTCTGTCCAAATTTAGAAGACATAATTTGATAAAACCGGGTTTGATATTTCATGCAAACTGTCTCCTAAGGAGAAGGAGACAGTTTGCATGAATTGTAAAACACTCTTTTCTGGAAAAAATAAGAAAAATATTTCAAATTGTCTTCTGCTGATTTTTTTTCTTTGACTGGGCAATTGGCATTTGTAATTATTATTTCTGTAAACATTTGTTGATGTAATGCAGAGGTGAAAGCTATTATCATACAGGTTTCTCTAATAGAACCAGATTGTATTTCTGATAAGCGCTCAGTGAGAAGCCAATCAGATGACAGGCAACCTGCGCACAGCATTTTGCATACCATATACTAGGGAGCTGATAGCCCCGTTTGTAGAATTATAAGCCTCTGGTCAAGTAAACACTCGAGGTGTGCTGCTGTACAGCCTGGTATGTAACGTTGCTGTTTGCCTACGTCTTTAAAAGTAACTGCTCGCACATGTTGAGGCGGGCCACAGAAGATACAATGTTATGTCGTGTGGAAATAATGAAGACTAAGAGCAGCATCGTTTTATTACGTAGGTTCTCTTACCCATTTCAACTGCTAATAATGTGTGAGCTGATGTTATACATTGTATACTTTTCTCTCTGACCGTATTAAAATTCTCTTAGTGTCATAAGATGTATCGTATCTAACTATTATAAGTATGCACTAAATAAGTTTACTTCTACACTTTTGAAAGGAAATGCATAGTTGGCATGACACACGTTTTCTCATACAAATGACAGGACGACATTTGTCTCGAAAAAATACTTGCGGCTCACTGTATATATTTACGTTTCAACAGTCACTTACACACGGGCGCTCGCCAGATGGTATACATATAAACATGCGAATTTAAATCTCTAACACCCGAATACTAATAAAACATTTGATAGTTGAGCGAGTCTGCCAATTTTCGAAGATACAAATCCAATTTTTTTCTCATACATATACTATACTTTTGTTGGTGTAGGGTATGTAGGAAGCAAACCGTACAGAGCGTTCTATCGCATACATGAAATACCCAAGGCAGACGAGTGAAAAAGTAATACATTTGAACGCCTTCTGTTTTAATTACTAACTTAGAACCATGTCGTGAGAAAATGGTTCCTTTTGCATGTGCGAAGGCCCAGATCAGCCTGCACATCCCTGCAGCATATCAACGCAGTCTTACCAGGTTGTTGCTGTCTGTTCATGTATTCTAATATATTTAATACGTATATAACGAAAAGTCTAAAAAAAAAAAACAAAAAAAAAACCCCCGCAAACAAGCGAAATGATACAGTAGATAAATAGAATAAAAACGTGAACAATAAAAATAATAATAAAGAATAAGTGAAGAAATATAAACACGATGATTCCTATATAAATGTTCCATGACCAGGATTTGAACTCACGCCGATAAGGTTTGACCACCGCATTCAGTTCGATCAACTGTTCAATCAAGCGGACGTTCATAACCCCTCGGCTATCTTGGCCCACTAATCTTTGGCGTTATTATTTGTTTAAATAGTTGTTTTGTAAAGGGAGCTAATCCGCTGGTTTATACTGAAATGAGACCAACAGCACAATAATAAGCTCCATTCTAACACTGTAGTTGAATGTTATTTATTATTTATAAATAACGTTTTCATTAGTAGACGTCTTTTTAAGCGAAACAAGCCGTTAATAACTGGACGCTGATATACTCTCATAGAGCTTCAGAAGCACCATTTAAATTTAATATTTTATGTATATTCATTGTGCTCAGACCTGACCATTGTACTTAATACGTGTCGTGTCGTTTTACCCTGTCCAGACTTGGCTGGACGGTCAGTGAACGGGATCTGCATTCTCGTTCCTCAAGCGAATTTCTCCGAGGGAGTATTCGCAAAATTAGTTCCTCTTCCCACCCCATTTTTTTTTTTTTTTTGTTTAGTTTTATTTTTGGCCGGGTTGGGGACTTTTACATGTTTTCGCTTTTTTTTTATGTAACGGGTGTTCTGAGTGGGGGTAGAAGAAATGCAATGGTGGCATTAAACGATTTCATATCTTCTACCTTAACTCTTTGAACAAGGTCCATTTTCTATATACGGGATGTCCGATTACATTTTATTATTATCATGGTTTATAGAGATTTCTGAACTTAATGCAAACATTGTAGTCACTGGTCAGAGGTCTCATTCTGCGGCGTCTGATCTGGGTCTACACTGTTTACCAATGTCCATGTTATGCGATGCTTAGCTTAAATGGGTTAACTAATCTAATTTCTTTCGTCAGAGCAAATCATTATGAAGTCAGTAAAGCTACAATACTATTTAAGAAAACCAATTCAAGTGCTTGTTATCCTATTTATATAAAGCAAGCGCAACGCACAATGTACTGATATACCCACAAGTCACTTATTATCACGCTGCTACTCAATGCAACAGTTTATTACCGCACTTTGTACTATCCTCGGAGGATAAATTTGACAGTGACGTCATTCATTGTTTATAATGTTAGACCAAGTCCAATTTAATAAAAAGGTAAACGCCACCCTAATAGCCAACTTCAATAAATATTATAAAAATCGGTAACAGTAAATCTGCAGTATCTCAGTGGTAGTTTTCCAAAGATAGCAGCGCGAACATTGTGAGTTCGAATGTTAGTGTTTCGTTATCTTTTTTATTTTATACATTTTTAAGGTTACATTTGAAAGAAAAACACGTTAAGGGAGAAAAATGTATTTTGCAGTTATCAATTATGAAACAAATTTTTCGGTGTAGCGACATTTTAATTTTCTATTTTGCATATGTTTAAAGTTAAATAAGGAAGAAAACCGATAAGTCTAGCTAAACTTTAGTTTGAATGATTACCACGTGCTGACAATCCGTGCAAATGCATATGGCGACAAGAACGCTAGAAGCATGTCATTTGTGTAAAAATGTCAACACTGCCATAATAATGTCTAATAAAATCTCTAATATAATATGTAACAAACAAGAATCAACAAAAGCGAAGTAAAAGTAATTGAAAAAACAGGTGCTGCTAGGCTCTCGTGTATTAAACAATCATATCCGCTATACCAACTGCGCTGTTGCATCATACTATCCCAGCCCACACTTATAGCTATATAAGATTGTATATACATAAAGTTATTTGTAACGGTTTCCCGATAATTCACCTACTTTACCCAGGTAGAGTGGTAGCTGCCGTTACGTCACTGTCAAATTATCCTTCTTCTCGATATGATATCTCCGTTTTTTTCAGTGCTTTTATAAGGCACAAGACAATGTTACCAGTGTGGTAACAGTTAAGCCCGCATCTCTGCACACACTAACCAGATATTCATTTGTTGCAGATTTTATTATTGCAAACGCTGATATTTCCGTTTATGTATAGTTTGCCTTGGCAAGAGTTTCCCCCCGTGCTTTGTCAACAGTTTCAACTCCCAATGAACACACACATAAATGAGTCACGCATGTTTTTATACAAAGCGAAAGAACATTCTAGCAGAAAGTATGTATCTGTGTAAGTAGCGTCTTGCAGCTACAGAATATGTGGATGGATTTTTAAAACAAAATGATTTAATCAAAAATAGTGGGTCTATATCTTAGAGTAGACAGTGCGAGAAGATCGTGCAGATCGTGGCTCCCAGTTTAAATACATGTTGCCGTGTTTACAGACATATAAACTACGCAATGTAGAGTATAAAAACAATTGACTCCTCCGTCAGAAGGCTATAACCACGCCCATGAGTAAATCCCTAGACAAACAATATCGTGATGCCTGTATTTGTCAATAAAAACTGATTCGTACCTGTATTTATCAATGAAAAAGTACAAAGGTAATATTGTTTGTCTAAGCAATAACATTAACCATTAACTGGTAAGCTATTTTGGTTGGTCAGATTTTGGTGTCATTTACTGGTCAGGTGATTTCACGGAGGACTCAATTGTTCTTGATTTCCATTTGACATGTTATAGACGTTTAAAAGATTCGTGTCAGCATGACAAAATGGTACAGAGGAGGGGCGGTAAAGTGTGAACCGATTCCCGACTCCCAAGAACCAAGCATAATACCTACTCCATCCCCAACATAGGAGGAAATAGAAAATAGCCTGAAAATAGAAAATACTAAAGCAGGAGACGTATAAGCGCCTTAAATTGCAATGACTTCATTTGTCCCTTGTCATGATAAAATGGACCTTTCCAGAAACGAGTCCAAATCTGCCTTCGCATCCCCGAAGCGATTCCAATTTGTTCAATCATGACCTTCATTGTCCTTCCACATATTTTATGTAAATTGTCCGATGATTCTGTAATAGGACAAAAACACATGATTGGACTGTATAGGGGCGGATCCAGAATTGTTTGTGAGGGGTTCGATTTGATGAAATTACCGTACTTATCCTACGTATTCGAAAGGACACGCCTGAACAAACAGTGTAGACCCAAATCAGCAGGGTCTACGCTGTTTGTCACTTATCCAGCAATTTTACATACAATCATACTTGCAGGTTATAAAATGGACTTCTTGAAGAGAAGTATAGGGTAAAAAGTAAGGGCTGTGGATACTTAAGGTAAATACGGTATCCCAAATTTATCCAAAACTTACCATGAAATTGAACTGTTGAGTCAAAACGGGGGTGGGGGCTAAACTGAAGCCCCCGAACCACTTCTGAATTCATCCATGACTATACATATCCGCGGACTCACTACAATTTTCAAAGGTTTATATTATCTTCCCATTTACAGCAAAGACATATCCAAGACATGACATAGGATAGGAAAAGGCGTCTGCAGAACAAATGCAAACAGAATTATTGCTGAGTGACAAAAGGATGAGAAAAAAATCAAACAACAAAAACAGAACAGGCACAAAAAAAAAAAAAATACACGAAAAATCTACAACGCCCAGTAGTGTAAGGCGTTCACCAATCCAGGTACTAACCGGGTTGGCATTGCTTAACTTTACTGAAAAGACGATAACTCTTTGTTTCCACCCGATATAGACAGACATGTAGAAAATTACAAAATAGCAGTTTATAAAATTGACTACATGTATTTTACTGCCGTCATGAGGAGCTACCGTGCTTTTTTCGCATTATTACCCCTCTGAATTATTGTTGTAATTAAATTTGAAACACATCTCTACATTAATTGAACATTTGATTTATTTAACGTACTAACGAGAGAAACAGAATGCAGGTTTGAACTAGGTCTGCAGATACTAGACTGAAATGGTTCGTCATGGTTGAAACACTAATTCGTATATATTATTTTTTCACAATGCACAACGTTTAATGTCTTTGGTTGATTTCCCTCGATTGCATTTGAATGCGAATGCTGTTTTGGATCTTTGCCATCTGCATGCAAAGTGTTTGCTTCCCTCTTTGGTTGCACTCCGGCGCGTCGGGCCTCAGACTCTATGACGGCTCCGGCCTAAAGACTTTTAAGTAAGTCGGCTGGTGCTTGATGAGTCCAACTGTTGGTTTTCTTTCAGCATTTCAGTTATTTCTTGCTGTCGAGTCCTCATCGTTGTTTTATTACTGTATTCGTTTGATTTTTATGTTCTTGGAGATGTTGCACTGATGAGTTAGAAACTCTTCACGCGGACTGAACAAATATCTTGTGTATAACACGGCAGGACTATGGGCGAGGGTTGTGGCCACGTAAAATCGATTAAAGCCCCACCAAGTAAGGGTTTTACTGACCGTTCCAAGGCGGTGCTTCTGCTGTGGTTTACTATTTCTGTCATTGTATGTCTTTGCATGTATGTCTTGCTGACTTTATTGTTATGTTTAATAGCCGTCTGGCCACTTGTTTGGGATAGAAACGGTCCTTTTGGTATTCTGTTTGTAGTTTGATTGTGGTGCTGTTGCTTTAAGTGCGTCTCTCTTTCCCTTTGGTGTCTTGAACGGAAGCAGGTAAGCATATGCATGTATTACACAATGTTCTTCCGGTTCTAAGCCTACAATGTTTGAATGTTCGCATATGCGATAAGAATTACTTTACTATGCCCTTGTTCCTATGCCGGATGGACATTTACATCCAAACGGTTACCCACTGGGTTTGTGCAGATCACGCTTCGACTCTCTGATATGACGGAAAAATGCGTTATACATGCATTTGCACTCCACAGAGTTTAGCTAATCTCTACGAACGTATGCTGGTAACAAAAGAAGATAACAGAAACAAAGAATACTTAAAAGTGCACGTTGAGTTCTGTGGCCGTTTCAGTGAACTACATGTGATCGCAACAGCAACAGATTCTTTTTCAACAATTCTGGTATGAATATATGAAATACTCCACCGCCTTCTAGTTGACATTCGAAGAACAGTTGGCGTTTTATCGAGTCTGTCAAAATAACTAAATCCTAGCAGTACCTTAAGACATGCGTAAATGGGGTTCCGTATCTGCTCACACGAATGTCTATTTCATATGGAAATGTTTCGCTGGGGTATTCAATACAAGTGTAACGGAAAATGATCAGGTAAGCCAGCGGTAGGGTGACAACGAAATATTCTATTCTATTCTTTAACTACCTGTTAGCAGACTACGCCTCATCCATCGATTAATTGGAAGAATCCACTTTTTAAGGTACTTGAAGGCATAAATCTTCATAGTTTTCCATAATCTTAGCTTTAATGGTGATGCATACACTTCAATATATCACAATTTCAATTTAATAAACAAATAAGAGGTAAATTGAATGCCGATCATAGCCTGACTCGTGGACGCTTGACTGATTAAAAAGCTTGCTAAGGTAAACAAAGCAAACCTCGTAGATTTCCGAGTACTCCCGTTATTTGACGGAGAATGTTTGAAGGATGCTGGGAAATCTGTGACGTAGACAGCGGTATATAAACCGTGTTCGCACAATGAACCAGGCAGTCTGTCAGTAGTCGTCGGACAGTTAACATCGAAGAAAAGTAAGCAGTACAATTGCATATCGGAAAATCATATTAAATAATTAAGTAATTCAGGACAAATTGTAGTACACTGCGCCCGTGTTGTCTACTGATGCGAGCGTCATAGACAGGGCGTAAGCTACTAGAATTAGCAGCCTGAACCTTAATTATCTTGATTTTCCCAGTGGTATTCAGTGCATTACTGAGGTCTGACAAGTCTCAGATATTGAGTCAGGCATTAGGATTCTTGATTTCAACGTGTATGTGATATATTATTGCAACCTAATTCCCATGATTTGCTTTTCAATTCAATTATTCACAACCGTTTTATTTTCAATCAACTGGCAAGGTAGCCCAAAGGAAAATTAATATATATCTCATAGCTCATCATCATCCATATTTCATTGTTGGTCTCATAAAGCCAAGTAGGCTCGTAATACGTTACATTTGGTGGCAGCGGTGGGATATCAGGTAATACCCCCATTATCTAGTACCCACAAATCTACTTGTCTGAATATGGATAATAGTATAGCTGGACCCTTACAGGACAGGTCAATGATGCCACGACTGGAGCGAATGCGACAGGTCAGTGAGTATACTAGGCTCCAGACGGAAATATCAATGCTTGAGCAACAAATAGCTGAACTGGAAACTAGCACTGTGCGCTCGCCAGTTCGATCTAGTGCTACACAGACAGATGACGAGGTCCCGAACATGAGCAGGTATGTACGTATACCACCAGACATTAAGTCCGAACCTCAAGGCATACTGCTTCATGGTAGAACTGGGTATGAAGGTAATTCAGTGGTTGAAAGGAGGCATGGAGACCAATTATTCACATCTACTCCAAAGGCTGAAGGCATGGCTCCCTATCCAGGTCTTTTGAATGTATCCGAAAACACTGATAGTCAACCTGCGCTTAAGAAGTCCCCAGGCACGAAGATCAAGCCTGCTACATTCGATGGGACAGGTAATTGGTTAGATTACAAAGCACACTTTGAAGTCTGTGCTCAGCTAAATGGTTGGTCAGAGCAAGAGAAAGGTCTCTATTTGGCAGTTTCCTTGCGAGGACAGGCTCAGGGAGTTTTTGGCAATATCGCCAATAGGTCGCATGACTACATAGAGTTGGTTAAGGCCTTGGAAGACAGATTTGCCCCACCAAACCAGACGGAACTCTATAGGGTGCAATTAAGGGAACGAAGACAGAAAGCTTCCGAGTCCTTATCAGAACTAGGTCAAGACATTAGAAGACTAACAAATCTTGCCTATCCCACAGCACCTTCAGATCTCAGGGAAACACTTGCTAAAGAACAATTCATAGATGCCCTTGTAAGCTCGGACATGCGGCTACGCATTAAGCAGGCAAGACCCAAGAATTTGAATGATGCTGTCCGCCATGCCGTAGAGCTCGAGGCTTTCAATAGAGCTGAACGCCAACATCTAGAGGGACAGGGATTCATCAGACTAGCCTCAGACAAGGAAATCGGACAAAACAGCAAGATAGAAGAAGATATGAAAACACTGCAGAAGTCAGTATCAGACATGCAAAAGGCTATAGAAGCTTGGAAACGGCAGAAGCCACATGTGGGAGAGAGAACTGAAAATACTTACACAAACAGTAAAAATCGACCAAGAAAGAGTTGTTACATTTGTGGCTCAGAGAGACATATGAAATACAGATGTCCACAAAATAAAGATGGTAAATATAATGCGCCGAAAGAAGACAACAAACATCAAGCAAAGTATATAGCCACAACAAGCTCAGGACTCTATGCTACATGTAAAATTAATGATGTAATTACAGACTGCTTTATAGACACAGGGGCCACACTTTCTATTCTTTCTTCAAAGGCCTGGAATACTATCAGCCAGTCTAGTACTGGTTATTTAAAAGTCTTCGAGTCACAAATATTCACAGCTTCAGGAAATCAAATAGATGCAAAAGGGATAGGATCTGTTGTAATAGAAATCTGTGGTATGAAATGTGTCACCGACATAGTAGTGGCCGATATAGATATGGATGCTATCCTTGGGTTAGACTTCTTAAAAACCAATGACTGCCAGTTGGACATGCTAAGGGACACATTGACAATCAAAGGTAAGAGCTGTAGCTTAAAACTTGCTGGAAAAGTAGGCTGTTACAGGGTAACTGTTTCAGAACCTGTTGAAATACCATCTAAGTCAGAGATAATTATAGAAGGCAAAACTTGCGTTCCCGTTTTAAGACATAATGACTTGGGCATAGTTGAGCCTATACAATCATGCCCCATAATATCGCATGAGACAGAAAGAGGAATTGTCGCTAAAACTCTAGTACGAGTAGATGACAAAGTTCCTGTGAGAATTGCCAATTTAGGAGATGAGAGTAAGAAGTTGTATCCCGGAACACACATTGCTAATCTAAGCATGGTTTCAAAAGTGCATGACATAAATAAACGGAAACCACAACCTTACACATTTCCACAAGTTCCAGACCACCTGCAAGATTTATTTCAACGTACGATAAACGGGCTTTCTTGTGCACAGAGTGCATCAATTGCTAAACTTTTAATTAAGCACCAGTCCACTTTCTCTGAGTCAGACAATGATTTAGGTCGTACTGGAATTATCCGTCACAGAATTCCAACAGGAAATGCTCATCCTATCAAGCAGCCACTGCGACGACTACCAGTACAGATGAATCAGGAAGCTCAGGAACAAATCAATGACATGCTCGAGAAAGACGTTATACAGCCGTCATCAAGCCCGTGGGCAAGTGGCATTGTTATGGTGCAGAAGAAAGATGGAACTAAGCGCTTTTGCGTGGACTATAGAAGATTGAACGATGTCACTATTAAGGATGCATACCCGCTTCCACGCATTGACGATTCACTGGCTCAACTATCAGGTGCAGAGTGGTTCTCGTGCCTTGACCTTAACTCTGGGTATTGGCAGGTGGAGGTAGACGCAAGCGACAGAGAAAAGACGGCGTTCTCATCAAAGCAAGGCCTATTTGAGTTTAAAGTAATGCCGTTTGGACTCTGCAATGCCCCAGCCACTTTCGAGAGGCTGATGGAAATAGTTTTGTCCGGGCTGAACTGGCAAATCTGCTTAATATACTTAGATGACGTAATTGTAATAGGTAGAACATTCGATGACATGATCAGCAATCTTGATCAGGTACTACAGCGATTGAAAGACGCTGGGCTTAAGCTTAAGCCCCGGAAATGTCAGTTATTTGCACAGGAAGTTGAATTTCTGGGACATGTTATTAACAGGGAAGGAGTGAAAACGGACCCCAAGAAGACGCAAGTTATCCGCGATTGGCCCAGGCCAAATGATATTCATAAGGTGCGTTCTTTTCTAGGTTTCTGTAGTTATTACAGGAGGTTTGTTCCCAAGTTTGCTGAAATTGCGAAACCATTGCATAGGTTATCTGAGAAACACCAGAAGTTTGTCTGGTCTGATGAATGCAATCAGGCATTTGAAACTTTGAAAAACAAAATGGTTACAGCGCCAATATTGGCTCATCCCGATTTTAAGGAGCATTTCATACTTGATACAGATGCTAGTGACGTAGCAATAGGTGCAGTGTTGTCACAGACAGTAAATGGACAAGAAAGAGTTATAGCATTTGCAAGTCGAGCACTCACCAAAGCAGAAAGACGATATTGCGTTACAAGAAAGGAACTTCTAGCTTTGGTCCATTTTGTCAAATACTTTCGGCACTACCTTTATGGCAAAAGCTTCACAGTCCGAACAGATCACGGTTCTCTACGATGGCTGATGAACTTCAAAAACCCCGAAGGACAGCTTGCAAGATGGCTCGAAATACTTTCATCCTATACAATGAAAATTGAACATCGACCAGGAAGACAACATAAAAATGCTGACGGACTAAGCAGAATTCCTTGTAGACAATGCGGCAAGGCTGAAATAGGTGACAACAAAGAAATCGCAGCCGTATACCAGGTAACTGCACAACATACAGATGAACAAACGAAAGAGATTAGAAGTGCCCAGGAAAGTGATCCCGATGTTTGTAAAGTGAAAAGTTGGGTAGAGAAAGGGTACCGTCCAGAACAAAAAGAGATAGCTTGCGAGAGTCATTTCGTCAAATCACTTTGGTGTCAATGGTCAAGACTTCAGCTTGAAGACGGGATACTTGTTAGACGTTGGGACCTACTTGGAACAGATATTGTTCACTGGCAAGCAATAGTGCCATTGTCACAGTGCAGAGTAGTTCTGAATTACGCTCATGATATCAAGGCTTCTGGCCATCTGGGGATCAGAAAAACACTTGGAAGGATAAGACAAAGATTCTACTGGCCAGGTCTGCAAAATGATGTTCGAGCTTATGTCAATGGATGTGAAAAATGTACAAAACGAAAGGACCCAAATATGACGAAGAAAGCACCACTTCAGGCCGTCAGAAGCGGTTATCCTATGGAAAGAATAGCCGTGGATATCCTAGGGGAATTACCATTGACAGAAAAAGGAAACAAATATATCTTAGTTCTAGCAGACTATTTCACCAAGTGGACGGAGTGTTTCCCTATGGCAAACATGGAAACAAGTACTATTGCAAAAATAATCATGGATGAAGTTATCTCTAGATTTGGAACACCTGGCACCATACACTCTGACCAAGGGAGACAGTTTGAGAGTAATTTGTTTCGGGAGTTCTGTAAACTATTACAAATTGATAAGACAAGAACCACGCCATATCACCCTCAGTCAGATGGTATGGTGGAAAGATTCAACAAGACGTTAACGTCAATGTTAAGTACATTTGTGCAGGAAAATCAGAAAGACTGGGATGAACATATTCCATATGTGATGACGGCATACAGATCTTCAGAGCATGAGACGACTGGAGTCTCACCAAATCTACTGATGCTGGGACGAGAAACATCAACACCACGATATAGTTTATCAAATGCCGCCTTCCATTAAACCAATTCCTGCAAACCAGTGGGTATGGGAACTCCGAGAACGTCTTGAATCAGTACATACTATGGTAAGACAAAACACAGGAGCATCAATGCGAAGGCAGAAGAAATACCATGACAAAAAGGTATCGTATGAAAAGTTTATGCCTGGTGATCACGTTTATGTATATTTCCCAGTCAGAACTGCTGGTTGCTCCTCGAAACTTACATCTTTTTGGAGGGGCCCGTACCAAGTAAGTGAAAAACTTTCTGATGTACTTTATAGGGTTAACTGTGGACGTGCAAATACGTTACAGGTAATACATTGTGACAGGATGCGAAAGGCAAAAGAACAAATTTTGACTAACGAAGAACTTGACAATACAGGAAGTTTGCCCAATGCAGAAACAGAGCTAGACATAGGTATCACTTCCTCCGATAAACTCGTCCTTGATGATCTTAATTCGGAAGAAACAGATTGTCATAAACGACTGCGGAGAAAGCCTCAATGGATGGAAGACTATATTCTTTCTAATTGCAGGTCAACCATGCCACCCGTCAAGACTACGCCCCGAAAGCATGCAATATGTCCGGTCTGTAAAGATCCTATCAACAAAGAAGATTTTCAATCTCACCTTATGAAGTGTCCAAAAGAACGAGTTGAACGTTCCGTATGTGGTCAGACATTTACGAAGGTTGCCTACAGAAACAAACATTAAAGTTCAGCATAGTCAGAGTAGCAACATCACTTGTAGACCATCCGCTACACCTGTTATGGATAATAATGTTGACAGTGAATCTGAAACAGAAGACTGGGATGTTGACCCAGATGTCGAGGTAGGAGAAGACAGTACAGAGGTAAAAGATCTGACATCAGGCAGAATTATTAGAAAACCTACACACCCCTTGCCTGTAAGTGCGCCGAAAAAGGCAAAATTTCCTGAAATTAAGTCATCAGTGTCTAAAACTGAAGCCCAACAGGATAAACTTTACCGTTCATCACCAGTCCGTGCCTCTAAAAAGATTAACTGTTTCGCCACTGTTACGTCTTACACTGACACCACAATTCATGAAGTTGAACGCAGTAGTCCTTCTAATGTGGCATGTATGTCCAATATAACTGAAACAGAGACTGAAGTTGTGGACACAACAAAGTCTTCTGCAGAGCAGTCGTCAGCCACATTGAAAGTAGAATTCCTGAAACGTAAGAATGCCTCCAGTGAAATTACAGTGTATGATGAGACGGATGATAAGATATTCTCTGTGTTCAGCATAAAGAAATCCACTGACATGAAAGAGGAGCCTGAAATAAATCTTGGTGACATTCTGCCTAAAGATGCGATAATAAAGGCAAATGACATCAGGCTCAAGAGGGTACTTCTTCCTGATGGCGGCCAGCTTACTGTGAACATTAAGTATGATCAGAAATAACCAAGTTGAGGTTTGAGGAATAAGCTCGTGAGACTTTTGTCTCTCGCTATGCAGAATCAGACTCCTTTAATACATGATAGATTAAAAAAAAAAAAAAAAAAAAAAAAAAAAAAAACTTTTATTTTTTTAGGGTATGAGTCATATACTATAACATGTTGTTAAACCATGGGAACGTAGCTTTAAAGTAAAGCATTGATCAATATATTTTGTTTTCTATTTTTATCATGCGGGACGCATGTACCCGGAGGCGTGGGTAATGTAACGGAAAATGATCAGGTAAGCCAGCGGTAGGGTGACAACGAAATATTCTATTCTATTCTTTAACTACCTGTTAGCAGACTACGCCTCATCCATCGATTAATTGGAAGAATCCACTTTTTAAGGTACTTGAAGGCATAAATCTTCATAGTTTTCCATAATCTTAGCTTTAATGGTGATGCATACACTTCAATATATCACAATTTCAATTTAATAAACAAATAAGAGGTAAATTGAATGCCGATCATAGCCTGACTCGTGGACGCTTGACTGATTAAAAAGCTTGCTAAGGTAAACAAAGCAAACCTCGTAGATTTCCGAGTATTCCCGTTATTTGACGGAGAATGTTTGAAGGATGCTGGGAAATCTGTGACGTAGACAGCGGTATATAAACCGTGTTCGCACAATGAATCAGGCAGTCTGTCAGTAGTCGTCGGACAGTTAACATCGAAGAAAAGTAAGCAGTACAATTGCATATCGGAAAATCATATTAAATAATTAAGTAATTCAGGACAAATTGTAGTACACTGCGCCCGTGTTGTCTACTGATGCGAGCGTCATAGACAGGGCGTAAGCTACTAGAATTAGCAGCCTGAACCTTAATTATCTTGATTTTCCCAGTGGTATTCAGTGCATTACTGAGGTCTGACAAGTCTCAGATATTGAGTCAGGCATTAGGATTCTTGATTTCAACGTGTATGTGATATATTATTGCAACCTAATTCCCATGATTTGCTTTTCAATTCAATTATTCACAACCGTTTTATTTTCAATCAACTGGCAAGGTAGCCCAAAGGAAAATTAATATATATCTCATAGCTCATCATCATCCATATTTCATTGTTGGTCTCATAAAGCCAAGTAGGCTCGTAATACGTTACACAAGTATCCACTTTTTGTCAGAGAAGCTAAGAAGTCTCCAAGATGTCGGGTATTCATAGCCATCTTTGTAATCAGTGCTGGACGGAACCAGTCCACTACTGACGTCACATTTTTTTGGTACGGTGAGAAATAGCACACAGGAAATTAAAAGAGTTTCCTGCTTATTTGACTGGTTTGATACTGATTAAGAGAGTCTAAACTCTTTTGGTTTATCTGCGCTAGGGCAGACCGCGGGAGAAAACGACAATGCACAATATCAGGAATGATTCTTTGAGGAACTACTTGTTCTCTCGAGATAACCCATGAAACCTTAGAGTGAGTGAGTCTGCGGTCGATGTGAAAACAAAAGTAAGTTGCCGAGTGATAATCTATTCGCTATGTTGTCATAGTCTTCTGTGGTGGTGAAATGTATTGTAGCACGTGTGGGCTGGCTTCCAGAATATCCTATATTCTGTCAATTCAGAGGCTTATTATTCTAGCAACGGGGCTATAATGCTTGAAACGACTTACAGGAAAGTGTCATATCATTGGCTAGCTGACTCCAGCAGTGACTGGCATTAATGTGTTTACAAAATAAGGTAAGATTAAGAAATTGTTTCAAATTGTATTATCTTTACTGAGATATTATAACCGTTACTACTTTCTGTCCAAATTTAGAAGACATAATTTGATAAAACCGGGTTTGATATTTCATGCAAACTGTCTCCTAAGGAGAAGGAGACAGTTTGCATGAATTGTAAAACACTCTTTTCTGGAAAAAATAAGAAAAAATATTTCAAATTGTCTTCTGCTGATTTTTTTCTTTGACTGGGCAATTGGCATTTGTAATTATTATTTCTGTAAACATTTGTTGATGTAATGAAGAGGTGAAAGCTATTATCATACAGGTTTCTCTAACAGAACCAGATTGTATTTCTGATAAGCGCTCAGTGAGAAGCCAATCAGATGACAGGCAACCTGCGCACAGCATTTTGCATACCATATACTAGGGAGCTGATAGCCCCGTTTGTAGAATTATAAGCCTCTGGTCAAGTAAACACTCGAGGTGTGCTGCTGTACAGCCTGGTATGTAACGTTGCTGTTTGCCTACGTCTTTAAAAGTAACTGCTCGCACATATTGAGGCGGGCCACAGAAGATACAATGTTATGTCGTGTGGAAATAATGAAGACTAAGAGCAGCATCGTTTTATTACGTAGGTTCTCTTACCCATTTCAACTGCTAATAATGTGTGAGCTGATGTTATACATTGTATACTTTTCTCTCTGACCGTATTAAAATTCTCTTAGTGTCATAAGATGTATCGTATCTAACTATTGTAAGTATGCACTAAATAAGTTTACTTCTACACTTTTGAAAGGAAATGCATAGTTGGCATGACACACGTTTTCTCATAAAAATGACAGGAGGACATTTGTCTCGAAAAAATACTTGCGGCGATGGAATTATGCTCACTGTATATATTTACGTTTCAACAGTCACTTACACACGGGCGCTCGCCAGATGGTATACATATAAACATGCGAATTTAAATCTCTAACACCCGAATACTAATAAAACATTTGATAGTTGAGCGAGTCTGCCAATTTTCGAAGATACAAATCCAATTTTTTTCTCATACATATACTATACTTTTGTTGGTGTAGGGTATGTAGGAAGCAAACCGTACAGAGCGTTCTATCGCATACATGAAATACCCAAGGCAGACGAGTGAAAAAGTAATACATTTGAACGCCTTCTGTTTTAATTACTAACTTAGAACCATGTCGTGAGAAAATGGTTCCTTTTGCATGTGCGAAGGCCCAGATCAGCCTGCGCATCCCTGCAGCATATCAACGCAGTCTTACCAGGTTGTTGCCGTCTGTTCATGTATTCTAATATATTTAATACGTATATAACGAAAAGTTGAAAAAAACAACAACCGCAAACCAGCGAAATGATACAGTAGATAAATAGAATAAAAACGTGAACAATAAAAATAATAATAAAGAATAAGTGAAGAAATATAAACACGATGATTCCTATATAAATGTTCCATGACCAGGATTTGAACTCACGCCGATAAGGTTTGACCACCGCATTCAGTTCGATCAACTGTTCAATCAAGCGGACGTTCATAACCCCTCGGCTATCTTGGCCCACTAATCTTTGGCGTTATTATTTGTTTAAATAGTTGTTTTGTAAAGGGAGCTAATCCGCTGGTTTATACTGAAATGAGACCAACAGCACAATAATAAGCTCCATTCTAACACTGTAGTTGAATGTTATTTATTATTTATAAATAACGTTTTCATTAGTAGACGTCTTTTTAAGCGAAACAAGCCGTTAATAACTGGACGCTGATATACTCTCACAGAGCTCCAGAAGCACCATTTAAATTTAATATTTTATGTATATTTATTGTGCTCAGACCAGACCACTGTACTTAATACGTGTCGTGTCGTATTACCCTGTCCAGACTTGTCTGGACGGTCTGTGAACGGGATCTGCATTCTCGTTCATCAAGCGAATTTCTCCGAGGGAGTATTCGCAAAATTAGTTCCTCTTCCCACCCCAGTGTTTGTTTTTTTTTGTTTAGTTTTATTTTTGGTCGGGTTGGGGACTTTTACATGTTTTCTCTTTTTTTTTGATGTAACGGGTGTTCTTAGTGGGGGTAGAAGAAATGCAATGGTGGCATTAAACGATTTCATATCTTCTACCTTAACTCTTTGAACAAGGTCCATTTTCTATATACGGGATGTGCGGTTACATTTTATTATTATGGTTTATAGAAATTTCTGAACTTAATGCAAACATTGTAGTCACGGTCAGAGGTCTCATTCTGCGGCGTCTGATCTGGGTCTACACTGTTTACCAATGACCATGTTATGCGATGCTTAGCTTAAATGGGTTAACTAATCTAATTTCTTTCGTCAGAGCAAATCATTATGAAGTCAGTAGACCTACAATACTCTTCTAGAAACCAATTCAAGTGCTTGTTATCCTATTTATATAAAGCAAGCGCAACGCACAATGTACTGATATACCCACAAATCAGTTATTATCGCGCTGCTACTCAATGCAACAGTTTATTACCGCACTTTGTACTATCCTCGGAGGATAAGTTTCACAGTGACGTCACTCATTGTTTATAACGTTAGACCAAGTCCATTTTAATAAAAAGGTAAACGCCACCCGAATAGCCACCTTCAATAAATAATATAAAAATCGGTAACAGTAAATCTGCAGTATTTCACTGGTAGTTTTCCAAAGCTAGGAACCCAGACATTGTGAGTTCGAATCGTAGTGTTTCGTTATCTTTTTTATTTTATACATTTTTAAGATAACATTTGAAAGGAAAACGCGTTAAGGGAGAAAAATGTATTTTGCAGTTATCAATTATGAAACAAATTTTCGGTGTAGCGACATTTTAATTTTCTATTTTTGCACATGTTTAAAGGGAAATAAAGAAGAAAACCGGTAAGTCTAGTTAAACTTTAGTTTGAATTATTACCACGTGCTGACAATCCGTGCAAATGCATATGGCGACAAGAACGCTAGAAGCATGTCATTTGTGTAAAAATGTCAACACTGCCATAATAATGTCTAATAAACTCTCTAATATAATATGTAACATACAAGAATCGACGAAAGCGAAGTAAAAGTAATTGAAAACAAAGGTGCTGCTAGGCTCTCGTGTACTAAACAATCATATCCGCTATACCAACTGCGCTGTTGCATCATACTATCCCAGCCCACACTTATAGCTATATAAGATTTTATATATATAAAGTTATTTGTAACGGTTTCCCGATAATTCACCTGCTTTACCCAGGTAGAGTGGTAGCTGCCGTTACGTCACTGTCAAATTATCCTCCAAGCACTGTAGGTTTCTTCTCGATATGATATCTCCGTTTTTTTAGTGCTTTCATAAGGCACAAGGCAATGTTACAAGTGTGATAACAGTTAAGCCCGCATCTCTGCACACACTAACCAGATATTCATTTGTTGCAGATTTTATTATTGCAAACGCTGATATTTCCGTTTATGTATAGTTTGCCTAGGGAAGAGTTTCCCCCGTGCTTTGTCAACAGTTTCACTTTCCAATGAACACACAAATAAATGAGTCACGCATGTTTTTAAACAAAGCGAACGAACATTCTAGCAGAAAGTATGTATCTGTGTAAGTAGCTTCTTGCAGCTACAGAATATGTGGATGGATTTTTAAAACAAAATGTTTTAATCAAAAACAGTGGGTCTATATCTTAGAGTAGACAGTGCGAGAAGATCGTGCAGATCGTGGCTCCCAGCTTATATACATGTTGCCGTGTTTACAGACATATAAACAATGCAATGTAGAGTATAAAAAAACAATTGTTCTTGATTTCCATTTGACATGTTATAGACGTATAAAAGATTCGTGTCAGCATGACAAAATGGTACAGAGGAGGGGCGGTAAAGTGTGAACCGACTGCCGACTCCCAAGAACCAAGCATAATACCTACTCCATCCCCAACATATGAGGAAATAGAAAATAGCCTGAAAATAGAAAATACTAAAGCAGGAGACGTATAAGCGCCTTAAATTGCAATGACTTCATTTGTCCCTTGTCATGATAAAATGGACCTTTCCAGAAACGAGTCCAAATCTGCCTTCGCATCCCCGAAGCGATTCCAATTTGTTCAATCATGACCTTCACTGTCCTTCCACATATTTTATGTAAATTGTCCGATGATTCTGTAATAGGACAAAAACACATGATTGGACTGTATAGGGGCGGATCCAGAATTGTTTGTGAGGGGTTCGATTTGATGAAATTACCGTACTTATCCTACGTATTCGAAAGGACACGCCTGAATAAACAGTGAGCAGGGTCTACGCTGTTTGTCACTTATTCAGCAATTTTACATACAATCATACTTGCAGGTTATAAAATGGACTTCTTGAAGAGAAGTAAAGGGTAAAAAGTAAGGGGTGTGGATACTTAAGGTAAATATGGTATCCCAAATTTATCCAAAACTTACCATGAAATTGAGTCAAAACGGGGGTGGGGGCTAAACTGAAGCCCCCGAACCACTTCTGAATTCATCCATGACTATACATATCCGCGGACTCACTACAATTTTCAAAGTTTTATATTATCTTCCCATTTACAGCAAAGACATATCCGAGACATGTCATAGGATAGGAAAAGGCGTCTGCAGAACAAATGCAAACAGACTTATTGCTGAGTGACAAAAAGATGAGAAAAAAATCAAACAACAAAAACAGAACAGGCACAGAAAAAAAAATACAAGAAAAATCTACAACACCCAGTAGTGCAAGGCGTTCACCAATCCAGGTACTAACCGGGTTGGCATTGCTTAACTTTACTGAAAAGACGAGAACTCTTTGTTTCCACCCGATAGACAGACATATAGAAGTTTACAAAATAAGCAGTTTATAAAATTGACTACATGTATTTGACTGCCGTCATGAGGAGCTACCGTGCTTTTTTCGCATTATTACCCCTCTGAATTATTGTTGTAATTAAATCTGAAACACATCCCTACATTAATTGAACATTTGATTTATTTAACGTACTAACGAGTGAAACAGAATACAGGTTTGAACTAGGTCTGCAGATACTAGACTGAAATGGTTCGTCATGTATGAAACACTAATTCGTGTTGATTTCCCTCGATTGCATTTGAATGCGAATGCTGTTTTGGATCTTTGCCTTCTGCATGCAAAACATTTGCTTCCCTCTTTGGTTGCACGCCGGCGGGTTGGGCCTCAGACTCTATGACGGATCCGGCCTAGAGACTTTTAAGTAAGTCGGCTGGTGCCTGATGTTCTGGCTCTGGTCGGGCCCACCGGAGTCCAACTGTTGGTTTTCTTTCAGCATTTCAGTTATTTCTTGCTGTCGAGTCCTCATCGTTGTTTTATTACTGTATTCGTTTGACTTTTATGTTCTCGGAGATGTAGCACTGATGAGTTAGAAACCCTTCACGCGGACTGAACAAATGTCTTGTGTATAACACGGCAGGACTAAGAGCAAGGGTTGTGGTCACGTAAAATCGATTAAAGCCCCACCAAGTAAAGTTTTTACTGACCGTTCTAAGGCGGTGCTTCTGCTGTGGTTTACTATTTCTGTCATTGTATGTCTTTGCATGTATGTCTTGCCGACTTTTGTTATTTTTAATAGCCGTCTGGCCACTTGTTTGGGATAGAAACGGTCCTTTTGGCATTCTGTTTGTAGTATTTTGATTGTGGTACTGTTGCTTTAAGTGCGTCTCTCTTTCCCTTTGGTGTCTTGAACGGAAGCAGGTAAGCATATGCATGTATTACACAATGTTCTTCCGGTCCTAAGCCTACAATGTTTGAATGTTCGCATATGCGATAAGAATTACTTTACTATGCCCTTGTTCCTATGCCGGATGGACATTTACATCCAAACGGTTACCCACTAGGTTTGTGCAGATCACGCTTCGACTCTCTGATATGACGGAAAATGCGTTATACATGCATTTGCAATCCACAGAGGTTAGCTAATCTCTACGAACGTATGCTGGTAAAAAAAAGAAGATAACAGAAACAAGGAATACTTAAAAGTGCACGTTGAGTTCTATGGCCGTTTCAGTGAACTACATGTGATCGCAACAGCAAAAGATTCTTTTTCAACAATTCTGATATGAAATACTCCACCGCCTTGTAGTGTTGCCGTTCGAAGAATAGGTTGCGTTTTATCGAGTCTGTCAAAATTACAAAATCCTAGCAGTACCTTAAGACATGCGTAAATGGGGTTCCGTATCTGCTCACACGAATGTCTATTTCATATGGAAATGCTTCGCTGGGGTATTCAATACAAGTGAGAAATAGCACACAGGAAATTAAAAGAGTTTCCTGCTTATTTGTCTGGTTTGATACTGATTAAGATAGTCTAAACTCTTTTGGTTTATCTGCGCTAGGGCAGACCACGGGAGAAAACGACAATGCACAATATCAGGAATGATTCTTTGAGGAACTACTTGTTCTCTCGAGATGACCCATGAAACCTTAGAGTGAGTGAGCCTGCGGTCGATGTGAAAACAAAAGTAAGTTGCCGAGTGATAATCTATTCGCTATGTTGTCATAGTCTTCTGTGGTGGTGAAATGTATTGTAGCACGTGTGGGCTGGCTTCCAGAATATCCTATATTCTGTCAATTCAGAGGCTTATTATTCTACCAACGGGGCTATGATGCTTGAAACAACTTACAGAAAAGTGTCATATCATTGGCTAGCTGACTCCAGCAGTGACTGGCATTAATGTGTTTACAAAATAAGATAAGATTAAGAAATTGTTTCAAATTGTATTATCTTTACTGAGGTATTTTAATCGTTACCACTTTCTGTCCAAATTTAGATGACATAATTTGATAAAACCGGGTTTGACATTTCATGCAAACTGTCTCCTAAGGAGAAGGAGACAGTTTGCATGAATTGTAAAACACTCTTTTCTGGAAAATAAGAAAAATATTTCAAATTGTCTTCGGCTGATTTTTTTCTTTGACTGGGCAATTGGCATTTGTAATTATTATTTCTGTAAACATTTGTTGAAGTAATGCAGAGGTGAAAGCTATTATCATACAGGTTTCTCTAATAGAACCAGATTGTATTTCTGATAAGCGCTCAGTGATATCCCTAGTATAGATACCCTATACTAGGGAGCTGATAACCCCGTTTGTAGAATTATAGCCTCTGGTCAAGTAAACACTCGAGCTGTGCTACTGTATAGCCTGGTATGTAACGTTGCTGTTTGCCTACGTCTTTAAAAGTAACTGCTCGCACATATTGAGGCGGGCCACAGAAGATACAATGTTATGTCGTGTGGAAATAATGAAGACTAAGAGCAGCATCGTTTTATTACTAATTAAACTGCTAATAATGTGTGAGCTGATGTTATACATTGTATACTTTTCTCTCTGACCGTATTAAAATTCTCTTAGTGTCATAAGATGTATCGTATCTAACTATTATAAGTATGCACTAAATAATTTTACTTCTACACTTTTGAAAGGAAATGCATAGTTGGCATGACACACGTTTTCTCATACAAATGACAGGACGACATTTGTCTCGAAAAAATACTTGCGGCGATGGAATTATGCTCACTGTATATATTTACGTTTCAACAGTCACTTACACACGGGCGCTCGCCAGATGGTATACATATAAACATGCGAATTTAAATCTCTAACACCCGAATACTAATAAAACATTTGATAGTTGAGCGAGTCTGCCAATTTTCGAAGATACAAATCCAATTTTTTTATCATACATACACTATACTTTTGTTGGTGTAGGGTATGTAGGAAGCAAACCGTACAGAGCGTTCTATCGCATACATGAAATACCCAAGGCAGACGAGTGAAAAAGTAATACATTTGAACGCCTGTTTTAATTACTAACTTAGAACCATGTCGTGAGAAAATGGTTCCTTTTGCATGTGCGAAGGCCCAGATCAGCCTGCACATCCCTGCAGCATATCAACGCAGTCTTACCAGGTTGTTGCTGTCTGTTCATGTATTCTAATATATTTAATACGTATATAACGAAAAGTCTAAACAAAACAAAAAAAACGCAAACAAGCGAAATGATACAGTAGATAAATAGAATAAAAACGTGAACAATAAAAATAATAATAAAGAATAAGTGAAGAAATATAAACACGATGATACCTATATAAATGTTCCATGACCAGGATTTGAACTCACGCCGATAAGGTTTGACCACCGCATTCAGTTCGATCAACTGTTCAATCAAGCGGACGTTCATAACCCCTCGGCTATCTTGGCCCACTAATCTTTGGCGTTATTATTTGTTTAAATAGTTGTTTTGTAAAGGGAGCTAATCCGCTGGTTTATACTGAAATGAGACCACGGCACAATAATAAGCTCCATTCTAACACTGTAGTTGAATGTTATTTATTATTTATAAATAACGTTTTCATTAGTAGACGTCTTTTTAAGCGAAACAAGCCGTTGATAACTGGACGCTGATATACTCTCATAGAGCTTCAGAAGCACCATTTAAATTTAATATTTTATGTATATTTATTGTGCTCAGACCTGACCATTGTACTTAATACGTGTCGTGTCGTTTTACCCTGTCCAGACTTGTCTGGACGGTCAGTGAACGGGATCTGCATTCTCGTTCATCAAGCGAATTTCTCCGAGGGAGTATTCGCAAAATTAGTTCCTCTTCCCACCCTATTTTTTTTTTTTTTTTTTTTTGTTTAGTTTTATTTTTGGCCGGGTTGGGGACTTTTACATGTTTTCTCTTTTTTTTTATGTAACGGGTGTTCTGAGTGGGGGTAGAAGAAATGCAATGGTGGCATTAAACGATTTCATATCTTCTACCTTAACTCTTAGAACAAGGTCCATTTTCTATATACGGGATGTCCGGTTACATTTTATTATTATCATGGTTTATAGAAATTTCTGAACTTAATGCAAACATTGTAGTCACTGGTCAGAGGTCTCATTCTGCGGCGTCTGATCTGGGTCTACACTATTTACCAATGTCTATGTTATGCGATGCTCAACTTAAATGGGTTAACTAATCTAATTTCTTTCGTCAGAGCAAATCATTATGAAGTCAGTAAAGCTACAATACTATTCTAGAAACCAATTCAAGTGCTTCTTATCTTATTTATATAAAACAAGCACAACGCACAATGTACTGATATACCCACAAGTCACTTATTATCACGCTGCTACTCAATGCAACAGTTTATTACCGCACTTTGTACTATCCTCGGAGGATAAATTTGACAGTGACGTCACTCATTGTTTATAATGTTAGACCAAGTCCAATTTAATAAAAAGGTAAACGCCACCCTAATAGCCAACTTCAATAAATATTATAAAAATCGGTAACAGTAAATCTGCAGTATCTCAGTGGTAGTTTTCCAAAGATAGCAACGCGAACATTGTGAGTTCGAATCGTAGTGTTTCGTTATCTTTTTTTATTTTATACATTTTTAAGGTTACATTTGAAAGAAAAACACGTTAAGGGAGAAAAATGTATTTTGCAGTTATCAATTATGAAACAATTTTTTCGGTGTAGCGACATTTTAATTTTCTATTTTGCATATGTTTAAAGTTAAATAAGGAAGAAAACCGATAAGTCTAGTTAAACTTTAGTTTGAATGATTACCACGTGCTGACAATCCGTGCAAATGCATATGGCGACAAGAACGCTAGAAGCATGTCATTTGTGTAAAAATGTCAACACTGCCATAATAATGTCTAATAAAATCTATAATATAATATGTAACAAACAAGAATCAACAAAAGCGAAGTAAAACTAATTGAAAAAAACAGGTGCTGCTAGGCTCTCGTGTACTAAACAATCATATCCGCTATACCAACTGCGCTGTTACATCATACTACCCCAGCCCACATTTATAGCTATATAAGATTGTATATGCATAAAGTTATTTGTAACGGTTTCCCGATAATTCACCTACTTTACCCAGGTAGAGTGGTAGCTGCCGTTACGTCAATGTCAAATTATCCTTCTTCTCGATATCATATCTCCGTTTTTTTTTTCAGTGCTTTTATAAGGCTCAAGACAATGTTACCAGTGTGGTAACAGTTAAGCCCGCATCTCTGCACACACTAACCAGATATTCATTTGTTGTAGATTTTATTATTGCAAACGCTGATATTTCCGTTTATGTATAGTTTGCCTTGGCAAGAGCTTCCCCCGTGCTTTGTCAACAGTTTCAACTCCCAATGAACACACACATAAATGAGTCACGCGAACGAACATTCTAGCAGAAAGTATGTATCTGTGTAAGTAGCGTCTTGCAGCTACAGAATATATGGATGGATTTTTAAAACAAAATGATTTAATCAAAAATAGTGGGTCTATATCTTAGAGTAGACAGTGCGAGAAGATCGTGCAGATCGTGGCTCCCAGTTTAAATACATGTTGCCGTGTTTACAGACATATAAACTATGCAATGTAGAGTATAAAAACAATTGACTCCTCCGTCAGAAGGCTATAACCACGCCCATGAGTAAATCCTTAGACAAACAATATCGTGATACCTGTATTTGTCAATGAAAACTGATTCGTACCTGTATTTATCAATGAAAAAGTACATAGGTAATATTGTTTGTCTGAGCAATAACATTAACCATTAACTGGTAAGCTATTTTGGTTGGTCAGATTTTGGTGTCATTTACTGGTCAGGTGATTTCACGGAGGACTCAATTGTTCTTGATTTCCATTTGACATGTTATAGACGTATAAAAGATTCGTGTCAGCATGACAAAATGGTACAGAGGAGGGGCGGTAAAGTGTGAACCGACTGCCGACTCCCAAGAACCAAGCATAATACCTACTCCATCCCCAACATATGAGGAAATAGAAAATAGCCTGAAAATAGAAAATACTAAAGCAGGAGACGTATAAGCGCCTTAAATTGCAATGACTTCATTTGTCCCTTGTCATGATAAAATGGACCTTTCCAGAAACGAGTCCAAATCTGCCTTCGCATCCCTGAAGCGATTCCAATTTGTTCAATCATGACCTTCACTGTCCTTCCACATATTTTATGTAAATTGTCCGATGATTCTGTAATAGGACAAAAACACATGATTGGACTGTATAGGGGCGGATCCAGAATTGTTTGTGAGGGGTTCGATTTGATGAAATTACCGTACTTATCCTACGTATTCGAAAGGACACGCCTGAATAAACAGTGTAGACCCAAATTAGCAGGGTCTACGCTTTTTGTCACTTATTCAGCAATTTTACATACAATCATACTTGCAGATTATAAAATGGACTTCTTGAAGAGAAGTAAAGGGTAAAAAGTAAGGGGTGTGGATACTTAAGGTAAATATGGTATCCCAAATTTATCCAAAACTTACCATGAAATTGAACTGTTGAGTCAAAACGGGGGTGGGGGCTAAACTGAAGCCCCCGAACCACTTCTGAATTCATCCATGACTATACATATCCGCGGACTCACTACAATTTTCAAAGGTTTATATTATCTTCCCATTTACAGCAAAGACATATCCAAGACATGACATAGGATAGGAAAAGGCGTCTGCAGAACACGAAAAATCTACAACACCCAGTAGTGTAAGGCGTTCACCAATCCAGGTACTAACCGGGTTGGCATTGCTTAACTTTACTGAAAAGACGAGAACTCTTTGTTTCCACCCGATATAGACAGACATGTAGAAGTTTACAAAATAAGCAGTTTATAAAATTGACTACATGTATTTGACTGCCGTCATGAGGAGCTACCATGCTTTTTCCGCATTATTACCCATCTGAATTATTGTTGTAATTAAATCTGAAACACATCTCTACATTAATTGAACATTTGATTTATTTGACGTACTAACGATAGAAACAGAATGCAAGTTTGAACTAGGTCTGCAGATACTAGACTGAAATGGTTCCTCATGATTGAAACACTAATTCGTATATATTATTTTTTCACAATGCACAACGTTTAATGTCTTTGGTTGATTTCCCTCGATCGCATTTGAATGCGAATGCTGTTTTGGATCTTTGCCATCTGCATGCAAAGAGTTTGCTTCCCTCTTTGTTTGCACTCCGGCGTGTCGGGCCTCAGACTTCATAACGGCTCCGGCCTAAAGACAAAAAGAAGTCGGCTGGTGCCTGATGTTCTGGCTCTGGTCGGGCCCACCGGAGTCCAACTGTTGGTGTTCTTTCAGCATTTTAGTTATTTCTTGCTGTCGGGTCCTCATAATTGTTTTATTGCTGTATTCGTTTGATTTTTATGTTCTCGGAGATGTAGCACTGATGTTAGAAACCCGGACTGAAAAAATGTCTTGAACTAAGAGCGGCAGAACTAAGAGCGAAGGTTGTGGCCACATAAAATCGATTAAAGCCCCCCCCCCCCCCCCCCCCCCCCCCCCCCCCAAGTAAGGTTTTTACTGACCGTTCCAAGGCGGTGCTTTTGCTGTGGTTTACTATTTCTGTCATTGTATGTCTTTGCATGTATGTCTTGCTGATATTTTTTTTTTTTTTTTTTTTTGTTATTTTTGATAGCCGTCTGGCCACTTGTTTGGGATAGAAACGGTCCTTTTGGCATTCTGTTTGTAGTATTTTGATTGTGGTGCCGTTGCTCTAAGTGCGTCCTTCTTTCCCTTTGGTGTCTTGAACGGAAGCAGGTAAGCATATGCATGTATTACACAATGTTCTTCCGGTTCTAAGCCTACAATGTTTGAATGTTCGCATATGCGATAAGAATTACTTTACTATGCCCTTGTTCCTATGCCGGATGGACATTTACATCCAAACGGTTACCCACTGGGTTTGTGCAGATCACGCTTCGACTCTCTGATATGACGGAAAATGCGTTATACATGCATTTGGACTCCACAGAGGTTAGCTAATCTCTACGAACGTATGCTGGTAACAAAAGAAGATAACAGAAACAAGGAATACTTAAAAGTGCACGTTGAGTTCTGTGGCCGTTTCAGTGAACTACATGTGATCGCAACAGCAACAGATTCTTTTTCAACAATTCTGGTATGAATATATGAAATACTCCACCGCCTTCTAGTTGCCGTTCGGAGAACAGGTTGCGTTTTATCGAGTCTGTCAAAATAACAAAATCCTAGCAGTACCTTAAGACATGCGTAAATGGGGTTCCGTATCTGCTCACACGAATGTCTATTTCATATGGAAATGTTTCGCTGGGGTATTCAATACAAGTATCCACTTTTTGTCAGAGAAGCTAAGAAGTCTCCAAGATGTCGGGTATTCATAGCCATCTTTGTAATCAGTGCTGGACGGAACCAGTCCACTACTGACGTCACATTTTTTTGGTACGGTGAGAAATAGCACACAGGAAATTAAAAGAGTTTCCTGCTTATTTGACTGGTTTGATACTGATTAAGAGAGTCTAAACTCTTTTGGTTTATCTGCGCTAGGGCAGACCGCGGGAGAAAACGACAATGCACAATATCAGGAATGATTCTTTGAGGAACTATTTGTTCTCTCGAGATAACCCATGAAACCTTAGAGTGAGTGAGCCTGCGGTCGATGTGAAAACAAAAGTAAGTTGCCGAGTGATTATCTATTCGCTATGTTGTCATAGTCTTCTGTGGTGGTGAAATGTATTGTAGCACGTGTGGGCTGGCTTCCAGAATATCCTATATTCTGTCAATTCAGAGGCTTATTATTCTAGCAACGGGGCTATAATGCTTGAAACGACTTACAGGAAAGTGTCGTATCATTGGCTAGCTGACTCCAGCAGTGACTGGCATTAATGTGTTTACAAAATAAGATAAGATTAAGAAATTGTTTCAAATTGTATTATCTTTACTGAGGTATTTTAACCGTTACCACTTTCTGTCCAAATTTAGAAGATATAATTTGATAAAACCGGGTTTGACATTTCATGCAAACTGTCTCGTTCGACAGTTTGCATGAATTGTAAAACACTCTTTTCTGGAAAAATAAGAAAAATATTTCAAATTGTCTTCGGCTGATTTTTTTCTTTGACTGGGCAATTGGCATTTGTAATTATTATTTCTGTAAACATTTGTTGAAGTAATGCAGAGATGAAAGCTGTTATCATACAGGTTTCTCTAATAGAAGCAGATTGTATTTCTGATAAGCGCTTAGTGAGAAGCCAATCAGATGACAGGCAACCAGCGCACATCATTTTTCATACCCTATACTAGGGAGCTGATAGCCCCGTTGGTAGAATTATAAGCCTCTGGTCAAGTAAACACTCGAGGTATGCTGTTGTACAGCCTGGTCTGTAACGTTGCTGTTTGCCTACGTCTTTAAAAGTAACTGCTCGCACATATTGAGGCGGGCCACAGAAGATACAATGTCATGTCGTGTGGAAATAATGAAGACTAAGAGCAGCATCGTTTTATTACGTAGGTTCTCTTACCCATTTCAACTGCTAATAATGTGTGAGCTGATGTTATACATTGTATACTTATCTTTCTGACGGTATTACTATTCTCTTAGTATCATAAGATGTATCGTATCTATAGTATAACAGTATAACATCATGCAATTCAAATAAGTGTAAAACCTACATAATTTTGATCAAAGAAACTCAGTTTACTAGTGGACTCACTAATAAAACACGGAGCTGGGATGATCTCAGTTGTAAGTCCTCTAATGTTGTCTATGGTGTGGAGTGTTCACTCTGTGGATTGATATACGTTGGTGAGACGAAATGACAACTACGTAATAGAATGTCTGGTCATAGATATGAGAAAAATCATGTAAGCAATCAGTTGCTTTATCAACATTTCAATCTACCAGATCATTCTATTTTGTCCGTCAAAGTAAGAATACTAGAAAAAAATATACCACCTACTAACAATCCCAGTCTGAGCACGCCACTTCGTAGACAGCGTGAGGAATTCTGGATCAGAGAATTAGGCACTGCAGCACCATACGGTTGCAATGACAAAATAGATTCTGTAGGGAATCTTTCCAGCCCAAGTTGCAGCTCGGTCAATGTGATGAGGCTCTTTGGCAGCTCTCAAAGACGTAAGAGAAGTCATGGACATCGGCACTACAGTCGTCCTAATTTTCATGCTGATGTCGCATTTGACACTCTCCTTCCATACGTACAGCAGCCATTAGGACTTCATTATATTCGTACCAAGCTGTATCAGCTGCCGGTAACTAAACCTCGCTCTTTGCAGAAGGACGTGGTGGATACAAAAACATTTATTCAAAATTCTCCTGAATATAAGCTGGTTGCTATCATTTTGGATGTTGCTAAGTTTAGGTTGTACAAGCCTGTTCAAATAGTTTCTCCAGAAGAGACTCCTACTCGTGATTTTCTGAAACTTGACTTCAGAAACAAGGGTCTTGACGCCGTTAACATTAGCAATATCTTGAACTATAATAAAGTGACTTCAACCATACCAGCTTACTTCAAAAACAAGAGCCCACCTATCATCTACAGTTATTCGTCTCCCATTGCACCTAAACTTTTTAATTACAAAAACGTGCTGCAAGGACTAAATACTGAGAACATTGCTCGAAACCTCTCAGCGTGTTCCTGTAAAACATCGGAGTTCTGCTATAATCCAGCCGGTCACATCATAACAGGAGACCTCAATATAGTCAGGATTAGCAAACTCAGGGACATTCTTTCCAAAGGCCCTAAATACAGGGAACCCAGGATTTTTACTTGGAAACAGAATTCCAAATTAATTTTGGATTTTGTTGAATAGTATGCACGACGCTGGGATAAGAAAGAGGACGTGGAGGTTGATAACCTGTCTGAATGGGTTAAATCGGTAATGTCCTTGGTAAACAGACGTGTCTCAGTACTCAGCAGAACCATGTCACGCCGACATGAATCGGTGTTTGATGATCCAGATGTTGCTACTGAGTTAGCTGAAATCCATGAGAAGTTTGTCGTTGTTCCAGCAGACAAGGCATCTAATAACATTGTGTTTGTTTGCAAAACACACTATATAAACTGCTTAATGGAAGAGCTTGGTATGAGTACCATGACCGAAAACTCTTCATATAATCTTACTGCTATGTCCAAGGACGAAATTCTACAAAACCACCGTTCGGTGATGCTGACATTCGGAATTTCCCTCCCAGAGGAAGATATTGACCTTCCCGAGCTGTACTGGATTCCTAAACTTCACAAGAATCCGTACAAGCAGAGACATATTGCGGGTTCATCTAAGTGCTCTACCAAGCCTCTTTCTCAGATTCTAACACGAATCCTTACCGCAGTTAAAGAAGGCCTTCAGAAGTATTGTGACATTGCATATGCCAGAAGTGGTATTAATCAGATGTGACTCCTGAAAAACTCCAAAGAGCTTTTAGAAAACCTAAAGGCACAATCTCTTCATTCCGTCAACAGTATAAAATCTTTCGATTTCTCTACTCTTTACACTACTATTCCTCATGATAAATTGAAATCTAATTTAAAGGAAATTATCAACCAGTGTTTCTTCCACAAGAATGGTAACCGTCGATTTCAGTATGTTGTCATTGTCTACAAAGACACATACTTCGTTCGGGATCACTCTGATGCGCCACAAAAATACTCAGATGCAGATGTCATAAAGATGCTGGAATATCTAATCGACAATATTTTTGTGGAGTTCGGCGGACGGATATTTCAGCAAACAATCAGCATACCGATGGGTACTAACTGTGCACCGTTACTTGCCGACTTGTTTCTATACTCGTATGAGGCGGAGTTTGTACAGTCTCCTCCAAGCAGGCAAGAAACACCTCGCACAATAATTCAATTTCACCTACAGATATATAGATGATGTATTGTCTCTGAAAAACACAAAATTTGCAGAGTATTTGGAATTCATCTATCCACGTGAACTTGAAATAAAGGAAACAACGGAGACTGCAGCCTCCTCCTCATACTTGGATTGTTATCTCTACATTGACAATGGAAAGCTTGCTACTAGGCTTTACGGCAAACGGGATGACTTCAATTTTCCCATTGTTAACTTTCCATTCCTGAGCAGTAATATCCCTTCTGCACCAGCGTACGGCGTTTACGTTTCACAGTTAATCCGTTATGCCAGAGCCTGTTCAAATTATCAGGACTTCATGGAGCGTGGGAAAGTGCCCACTACAAAGTTGTTGAGCCAGGGGTATCAAATAACCAAAGTGGTAGCAACACTTAAGAAGTTCTGTGGGAGACATCATGATCTGGTCAATCCCTACAATGTGGCAGTTTCCAGAATTGTTTCTGATGTCTTTGCCAGTGACGCGCAATAATTAGACTTCCAAAATCCCGGACATACGCTTCTACCGATATTTCCTTCGTTCAGGCCTATGGGCATGGTGGGCGAAGCTTGCTTACCAAGTAATGCTTACTATCCGCGGACGCCTGATTACACCCCTTATTCTGGGGTCCATGTCTGTTGGTCTGAACATTCTGATTCGTCATTCGTTTACGGATTTATGAGTTTGGATTATGGCTTAGGTAGCATGACCGCAACTACATCTAACTATTATAAGTATGCACTAAATAGGTTTACTTCTATATGTTTGAAAAGAAATGCATAGTTGGCATGACACACGTTTTCTCATACAAATGGCAGGACAGTTGTCTCGAAAAAATACTTGCGGCGATGGAATTATGCTCACTGTATATGTTCACGTTTCAACAGTCACTTACACACGTATGGTGGTATATTTCTGCCACGAGATAGCTGGGTAGCTATCACGATAATTTTAATAATTATCTAGATATTTCGAAGTTTCCTGAAAAGATTATCTTAATATTCTAAAGTTTCCTGGAAATATTATCTCGAAAGTTTACAGTATTATCGCGATATTTCTTGTATTAGTGCTCAGAGCTGCCATTTACTTTCTGTTATCTATAAATAGAACCGATATTGGAATACCTTTATTTATACTGTTGAAAATTCACCGAGGGTATTCACAGCGACTTCTATGGGGTTTTTGGGATTTCCGAAATCCAATATTTACCGGAATCTACCGAAATCTAATATTAATTACCGAAATCCAACTACATCATCAAGTTTATCATGATTTTTGTAAGTTTAGACATATAGATATGTACTGTTAGTTAATATATAAACAGATAATATGTCCAAGTTTGGAAGATTTTGGAATAACTACGATTATATTTACGTTTCAATAATTTTCATAGATAGTTTAGCTTGTGACGGGTACATAGAAATACGGAACACAGCAGAGCATTTTTCATATTCATATTTCAGAAATAAAAAAAAAAAGTTTTTTTTTTTCTACTGGAGATGATATCAAGCATAAACTGTCAAGATGTAAAGCATGAACTGTCAAAACCGTTGTCTGGAAATATTTCAAAATGTCACTTGCTGGATGTTGATAAAGCGCAAAGCAAAATTTGTAGCAGACGACTTTCATTTGGTTTAGATTTTCATAGCAAAATAAAATCTTGACATTCCATGTGAATTCTTTTTGTTGCCAGAAGATTTCACATGAATGCCAATAAAAGTCAGAAAGACTTATTTTTCTATGAAAGATATTAAAAAGATTATTTTGAAATATCGTCTGCTGCAGTCAGTTGTGATTACGTTTATTTATTAGCAGACGACATTTTGAAATATTTTTCTTTTTTTCCACAAAAAAAAAAAAAGATGTTGACGTTACATTCAAATTTTCTTCAACAAGAGACAATTTGCATGAAATTTCAAATCCCCTTTCTGGGAAAAATAAGAAAATAACAAATTGTCGTCTGATATATTAGCCATGGTTAAGCTTGGACAAATCCATTTAATTTGTGTGGGAGAGTTTTTAGTTTCTACGCAATTCAGCGCAAAAAAAAAAAAAAAAAAAAAAAAAAAAAAGTACAGACCCTTATCAGACGCCGTGACCTGTGACTTCCGATCTTAGTCTACACGGGTTGTCAAAGTACACTTTGTGGAATATAAATGCAGCAGACGACATTTTGAAATATGTTTTTTTTTTTGTTTTTTTTTTCACAAAAAGGTTTTGACAGTACATGAAATTTGTCTCCATTACTGTTTTCTGAAAAAATAAGAACATATCATCGGTTTGTCATCTGCTGAATTAGCCCAGAAAGTGGTAAGTTTGGACAAAGCCATTTAAATGACGTATGTGGAGAGAGTTTTTACCGTTGTAAGGCTACTGGTTTACATGCAATTATATGCAAAACAAAACCAATACTATGCTTTATATCTTGACATTTTATGCTTGATATCGTCTCAAATGGAGACAATTTGCAGGAAAAGTCAAATCTTTATTTCTGGGAAGAATATGAAAATGTTTCGCTGTGTCAAGGACGTAAATAATTTTATACGTCTTTGGCTGTGTTCCGTATTCTATGTAATCCTATGTACCCGTCACAGAGCTAAACTACGAAGGGAAGCAACTCCATCTATGAAAACTGTAAAGACGTAAATAAAATAGTTATTAATCCAAAATATTCTTCCAAACTTGGACATATTATCTGTATATATATTATTTAACAGTGTATATGTCTAAACTTACACAAATCATGGTAAACTTGATAATATGGTTGGACTTCGGTAATTAATATTAGATTTCGGTAGTTTCCGGTAAATAGTGGATTTCGGTATTCCCAAATACCGACTTTTAAGGTAAGAGTTTAAACTAGGTAATCGCAAACTGGTGCAGGGAAATCCCGGAATGTCATATCCGCTTGTGTTCTATTTATAGCTACCCCGCTACCATGAAAAATTTATCGCGATAATTTTATCTAGATACTTTGTGTCAGTTCCGAGCAGTATCACAAAATTTTGCGTAAAAATATTTTCTGGAAATTGAAAAACATATCTAGATAATTCAAGTTATTGCGATAATATTTTCAGGAAAACTTTTTATTTTCTGGAAAATTAAGAATATTATCGCGATAGCTATCTAGCTATCTCATGGCAGAAATATGCCACCATTTTTTTCAGATAAAAATTCTAATATTTTTCATATTTATGCTCAAAACATAGATTGTGGGTACTCGTTAGAACCGCCTCACTGAGGCGGTTCTAACGAGTACCCACAATCTATATTTTTGAGCAGAAATAAGAAAAATATTGTATACCCCTGTAAACCCCAGTTTTACTATATAAAAGTGGGGTTTGAGGGGTCAAAATTATAAAGGTACGTTTTCGTGATGGTTCGGTACATCTACATGTACCTGGAACTGTATCAGGATTAAAGTCAAGGGTTAAATATCCCTCTCACCCTCCCCCTCCCACCCACCTGTTTAAGAAGAATAGCTACAATTTCAGAGGAGGCAACTCTGTCAAAATTATTTGCCCCCTTATGAAAAGGGGTCAGCTCAAAAAAAAGAAAGAATTTGCTTCCCGTGAAAGCAAATTCTTTTCTTTTAAAGTAGACCTCTTTTTCAGAAGGGGCTTGTTGTGCAGGAAAGGACGTATCAAAAGTGGCGGAAAATCAGCTTAGACTATCAAATGTACTTATACACTCCTCCACTCAACGGTTCTTATTCTCTTATCTTTTTGGGATCCTTGAGCCCATTTCGGAACATTGCAAACTTATATGATGGTCACTGATGAGGCCTAATGGCCGAAACTACCCAGTAATCATTCTTCAGAAATCTATAGCGGGCCGTTATCGGCCCGTCAGGGTAGCTGACGGGCCAATAACGGCCCCCGTGTAAGATTTATGAAGAATGCTAGCTGGGTAGCTAATCTAGCTCAGAAGACAAGACACCAGCTGTTTTCAGTTTTGGACTCTATTCATTGCTCTTAAAGGTCATTCCATGTAGAACCTATTTATTGTTGACCGGTAGATCACCTTAGTCTAATTTGTACTGATAATGAGGTAGTGCGGTGGTTATGGTGAAAGACGATACATTGATCCATTAATGCTTTGCATCTTTAATTCAGTCGGAGCTGTTTTTTTTTTTTTTTTTTTTTGTGCCAAGAAGCTCATCCACTATTTCTGTCGGTCTATATGTCCATTGATACAGCATAGCAGGGGTAGATTCAGAGGATGGCTTAAGGGGTTCATTCGAACCAATTTCATTTTCATAGGAAATTTTGGATACAGTTGATACATTTGAGATACCGTCATTACCCTAAATATTCACACCCCTTACTAGTTACCTTATACTTTTCTTCAACAAGTCCAGTTTACTACATATGAATGTGTTAAAATTGCTGGAGGAGTGGCCAAAAGCGTAGACCCTGATCAGACGCCGCAGAACGCGGCGTCTGATCAGGGTGTACACTGTTTGTTCAAGCCTGTCTTTCCGAATACGTAGAGTAAGTACGGTAATTTGATTAAATCAAAACTCCTTAGATAATCCTGAATGGGTCCTTGTACAGGGTAAACAACCAAAAATCACAGAGAAAATGACTTGCTTAAAATATTAATATTTATTTTGAACAAACGGTTGATCACCTCTATCCGAGTAAACTTCAGATAAATAAAACAAGTTTCTTTGATACCGAAGGATCATTTTTATTTTGAATTTATCGATATCAAATGATATAGTTTCTTCAAACATTTACGATATATTTGATGGTTTTGATTCTGACATTCATATTTTTCTTTTTTAGATGATGATACAACCTCCTTTTTGGGTATACATATTCAAAATTATTCGTTTTGCAAGATTATTTTCTCATGTAAATGATTTTCTAAGTCAAAATACAGTCCTGACTACACCAGACTATCCGTAAAGTTTTTCAAAATTTTATCGCTGACACTTTGAATATTGAATATTGATAGATATGAAATTAGCTTCAAAACACTTCTGCAGCAAGGAATATAAAAGTGGGGTTTAAGGGGGTCAAAATTATATAGGCTTATTTTCATGATGCTGCAGCATCTAATCTTGGTCCATATAGTTGGCTCAGACATGTCTAACAGCTCCAGATAAGGTGCATTTTAATCCACATAGTATCAATATTTTCTTATTTCTCCATAAATTCCTTTGATTTGTGCACCAATTAGAAACATATCAATAAGGCACTTCTAATGAGTATCCACAACATATGTTTTATGGAGAAATAAGAAATACACATTTTTACTGTAGAAACTTGATCTGGCGGATGGTATCTCATGAGTGGATGAGCTGATATCATCAGATCACACAAGACACAAACCTCGTGTGATCTGGTGATATCACCTCATCCATGATACGTGGTTCAGTACACCAGATCAAGCTACCACAGGAATGGATGTTTTTATTATATACTTTATCTCTCATTTTTGTTCATAATTTTACTCATATTACACCTAAACCCAAACTACTGACGTAACATTTTGAAAATTGACGTCATTAGTGGCCGATGTCATAGTTGTGGTTCCATTGCATAAAATGACATTTTGTAATGTCACTGCAAAAGGAGGGAACTGATGTAAGCTAGAATAGTGATTCTGAATCACAAAACGCTACTAGCATGATACAGAAAGTTGTATTTTTGTGTTGGAAACTTGCTAGTAGGCAGTGGTATTGTTTCAAAGGTATATAATAAAATTATTTACCAAGGCCCAGTTGTTCAAAGCATCGTTAGCTTAACAAGCTCATTAGTGGTCAAAATGTTAACTGTTTTAGTATGTATGACATATAATTCGCAGGTATTTTTGCTGAAAAAATGTGAGTAGCTTTTGCAAAAGCTACTAAAATTTTTTCAGCAAAAATATCAGCATATATGCCATACCAGTATTTAATGATCAAAGTTTTAACGATTAGTTAACTAACAACATTGTTAGTTTTGAACAACTGGGCCCAGATACTCATCTTATCTAGCACTATGCCATCTGTCCTAATACATGTACTAAGTGTATACTTACACATTTTGCTGTCACATCCTTCTTATATGCTAGTATATCGTCTCTAACAATTATCCGACTTCCTATTGCTGCCTGAACCGAGATCCTGAACAGCTGTCTTGGTATATTCTCTTTCAACTTAGCAACAATAGTCACTGCTAGTGGGCGTGCTCGAGATCTATGTGCTACCATTGTTAGTTCATCGACCTCTTTACCATTCAATAAATACTGAATCTAAAACAACAAAGTGGATAAATCTTTTTCAGGGCAAGGGAAACAATCTGCCATGATAGCTCGAGATAAGGCACTTTTTTTCAACCAAAAACTATTAGAAGTGCCTCACTGAGGCACTTCTAATGAGTACCCACAATAAAAGTTTTCATGGAGAAATTAGAAAAAAAATATTTATCTGTTACTTCCTCCAATCTCTAGTTATGGCTATATATCATAATGAGCAGACAATGCTCATAACGATTTCCGCTGTCTCGTCATGTCTTCAAGTGTTTATGCATCAAAATGTTGAATCAGTAAGGCTGTTCCTTTGCTATTTGGCAAATTTCCTCGTGACACAGCTTGTAGAAGGAATAAAGTCAATGAAAAATTCTTGACTGAAATTATCATAGCTCCAGACAAGGACCTTTTTTTCGCCAAAACATGTTTGTTTGTTTTTTTTCTTATTTCTCCATGAAACACATGTTGTGGTACTCATTAAAAGTGCTTAGACTTATAATGTATGTTTTCATGGAGAACATTTTATTACCTGAGTACACCTCTCATCTAAAGCTACATGTATGTTTGTCCAAATTAAAATAAGAAAAAGATACACGTGCTGCTTACTG